>JABXJD010000072.1:1325000-1440000 GCA_013375575.1 Percina caprodes | reverse complement strand
AGACTCCTCAGCTGATTGGTCCCAGACAGTAGCTTGAGGTTGGGGGTGTTGCAATACATGGAGAAAAAGTAGCACAAGAACAACATATGCGTACAAGAACATACGAGTCGTGCATATGCAATAAAACGCAAAAGCTGTGCAAACGACTGGTACAGGTCCAAACATACACATATATGTCCTGCAAATACAACCAAAATGAGCTCCGTGTCAGACGATGGCCAGACGGTAGACTGTTTACGGCAATGGGGAGAGAGAAAGCACCCTAGCATGGACTCGATGAGAGGCTGGGATTTGAGCAAAGCCACTTAGTGGTCATGGCGTGTAGTAGTAGTAATGTGGACCTGGCAGGTGGTGGATGCAGAGGGTGGCTGCGGGGGTGGCAGTGCCCCAGCCAACTCGTGGTGAAGCGGTGGTTAACCAGTCTAGGTCACCTACACTTCCTCTGGCCTCTTTCCCTGGGAGGAAAAACAGTCTAGTCAAAATAACGGTGTCATTTTGGCTTTTTACGTTTGAGCAAGGGGAGACAAATTTAGCAAAAGCAAAGCAAAGGGAGGGGCCTAAAACAGATTAAGAAACAAGTGAACAAAATATCTGCTCTGTATTTTTTGTCTCTCTCTTAGCTCTTAAATAAGCAGTCTTAAATGAGTGGCATAACTCCAGCACAGTCTGTAAATTCTGTTGTGTCAGCCTACGCAAGCAATTATAACTGGGCTCTGACTTCCGCTTCTCTCCCTCCCGCTTTTACCCACAGTGCCATCTTAATCGGTGCTCACTGCTTCGCTGTGTTTTTGAGCCTGACCTTTGACTCTGACATGCTTCCTGTCTGTCAGTTGGATTGCTGTACTTTGCTTAATATTACGGTGTGGAAGATAATGTGTAATTGTGTGTGTCAGACCTTTCCTCAGTGTGTAGACACCAGACCCGTCTCACATGCCTCTGCGAGTGATTTGAGCCTCCAAGCATTTCTCACCTTACTGCCTTGGCACTTGCTGAGGAGTCATTCATAAGAAGTCCAAATACTCACAGCTTGAGTATTCACATACTGTTTAAGAATTAGTTAAACACACACACACACACACACATACATATACACATACATACACGTACGCACTATAAGGTTTTGGGAAATACGCTTTTTTATATTTAGCTAGATGAGAACATTACAACAAATGGCGCTTAGCATAAGTTCAACCAGGAAGACTATCTTACTTCACAAACCTGTCCAACGGTAAGAAACATCTGCCTCCCAGCACATCTAAAGGTATGTTCCGACAGATCACAAGGTATATTTTAGAGGAGAAGCGATTGCATATAAAGCCAATAGAAAGATGCAAGTCGGCACTCAATGCACCCAGAAACTGAGGCCAACGTGTCTGTATGAGTAGATAATGTTTTGAAAAATCATAAATCTGCTTCATAAATGTACACAAGATAAGAGAAAATTCCTTCAAAAAAAGCTTGCTAGCTAGCTGTTTTCCCCTCTTTCCAGTCTCCATGCTAAGCTATGCTAACAGGCTGCTTGTATATTTACCAGACAGATGTGAAAGTAGTCTTGATCTTCTCATTCAACTTCCCACCAAGGACAAAATAAGCATGTTTTCAAAATGTTAGAACTGCTGCTTTAACGCCACATGGAAAACCAAGCTCATCAGAAAGGCTCTGACTTTCACCATCTTCGTCTGTGGGGAATTTATATTTACTCCAAATTTTAGTCACATTCGGAGATGCTACGGTTGCATTACCAATTTAGAATTGATGGGCTCCAGTTGTTGTTTTGTTTTTTTCTAATCTGTGCCCGGCAATCCAAACCTCAGACACAGTAAAGATGCCTTTTTTTTTTCCTCAGACAGCACATGGCTTGCTATCATTTTCTTAACTGCCCTGGAACCAGAAGGTGTCTGAATGAGACTGCGTTGTGTTTACCCTTCAGAGGAAGGAAAACCACGCGGGACGCCAGCCAGCCAAAGGAGAGGCAGAAGTGGCCGAGGATTGGTACGGAGCCCTCAGACAAACAATGTAAATAAACACATCTAGTGCTTGCTAATATATGCTTCTATATCCTGGGTTGGCTTCTGATGATGATGATGATGATGATGATGATGATGAGAGACTAAGCAAATTATATTATTATTTTTGAATTATTTCTCTATCTGACAATTGTTTTATTGTTTAAAAAAACAAAAAACAATTCATGTCGTTTGTCATCAGTAGCCATCAGCATTTACTCTGTCAATAGAATAAAAATGGATAATGTCTCAAAACCTTTTCACTCTTTTACAATCATTTTAAGACTAAATTCAAGCCAGGCACAAGGTTGCGTATTTGTGCTTTTTGTGTCAGCCAGTGGTGAGTTTTGGTTGGGTCTGACCTGGCTGTGCCACAGCCGACCCAGCCACAGTCCAACCAAGTTCAGACAGCTTCTAAACAAAGTTGGAGGCGCTGGATGTAAGCCAGGAGGCCACAGCATGGCTGGACTCTTTGCAGCTGCAGGCAAAGTTAACTCTCATTCATCTTTGATGCAATTGTGGGACTACAGATG
Source organism: Percina caprodes (assembly GCA_013375575.1). Classification (NCBI taxonomy): domain Eukaryota; kingdom Metazoa; phylum Chordata; class Actinopteri; order Perciformes; family Percidae; genus Percina; species Percina caprodes. The sequence goes on along the minus strand of JABXJD010000072.1, from coordinate 1,437,461 downwards.
AAAAACCTATCTATCCAATCCATTAATCCATTTATTCATATATACATGCATCCATTCACCCACCAATACATAAATCCTTCTTTGATTTCTCTATCATTCATCCATCATCCATATCTTTATCCATCCATCCATCCATCCATCTATGTGTTGTTACGGCACAATTGTTTCCTATTGGCCGCCAGGCTGAGGGAGGTGTGGTTTACCTGCTTCACAGAGTTTACAAAGCAGAAGTGAAGCAGAATATGTGGGTGTAAGTAGAGACAGGAAGGACGAATGTGTTTCGTGTCCACCATCAAGTTGTGTTTATGTTTTGTCTGAGTCTTAAATATCTACAAATAAACTGTCAACGAAGCACAGACTAATGTGTTCCACAGCACGGAGAGGGCTGATTGGCTGTTGAGGCTGAAGAAACGCTGAGCCAAATCACAGCAGCTGAGCCCACTCATTCCACCTGCGGCCTGGCAAACTGAGTGTAACCAAGTGCTCATAGACATAACAGTAGTATAAGTTTTTCCCAAGGTTGTGGTTATTCCGTGACATTATCTATTATCCATCCATGCATCCATTCATTCATTGAATCCATCCAACCATCCAAAAATACATTCATTCCTCTGTCACCCATTCGTCCATCCACCCAATCCATCCAATAGTCTGTCCATTTATCCAATTCATCTATCATCCATCCATCATCTATGTATGTATCCATCCATCTATGCATCTGTCATCCATCCATTCATGCAATCATTCACAGAATCCAGTCCATCCATCTATCCACCAATCCATCTATCCATCTATCGTCATCCACCCATTCATTGAATCCACCCATTCCATCCATCTTCATCTATCATCAATCAAATCTATCCAGCTATCCATCCATGCACCCATCTACTCATCTCATATATAATCTTTCATCCATTTATTATTCATCTATCCATACACAGCCATAATTTGTCTCGCATAGACTTAGAAAGACTCAGGAGACTTCGTTTTACCAGGCAGGCTTTCTGAGTAAACACTGCCCACATACTTTAACAATGCTTAATAGGATATTGTGGCTTTTCTCTAAACTCAAAACAGACCTGCTGCTACCCAAAAATAGCAGAGAGTGGAAATCCATGGGACGGTCCCCCGTCACTAGTTGCCCAATAACCTGGGTGACTGGCTCCCCCCTTAATAGAGCCCGGAGCCTGACTCCCACTCACCCTGGCCTCTCGTGACGTATGGAGGCACCAGCTCATCACAAGTCACCGCATTGAAGTGGTAAGACAAGCATCAACAAAAACAATTCCTTTCCTTTTCACTTGCGGATTGCAGACCAAGCCCTTCTAAAAATATCCCAAAGAAAAAGTGAGGGGGAGGCCTGGATCGTGGTTGTGACATTTATTAGGGAATCATCCACTCCTGGCGTGTTGTAAAAACATTGTCTTTTTCAGAGTGGAAAACAAATGGGACGTGTAGCGTCATTTACAGGACGAGTACAATGTGGTCAAATCATGACCAGCAGATTTTCTACCACTGGCAGTTGTTATATAATAATAATATATATAATAATATCATATTTCTATGTTCTGACTACCACATAAATCAGCCACAGCCTTTATTCTGGTCTGTTCTGCTTCTTATTTGTTCTCTTTTATGTCCAGCTGTTCAGCATTGATTTCAATGTTGGCAGTTTTGCAATAACAGCAACAAAGAAAGTTAACATGTGCTCACTAGTCACCATCTCAGCAGAAGAAAGTAGCAAAATGACCTTCTGAAATATACTAATTGTTTTCGTCTTTATGCTTGAACTTGAATACCATCTGCACTAGTTAACAATGTGCTTATAATTCAGAAAGTCATGCCATTATTTCCATGCATTCATACTATCTGTCACTTTTTCCTCCATTTAAATTTAGCCATAGATAGGCTAGGAAAATTAGCACCATGCACTATAGTAAATCATGTACTGCCCACATGACAGTAGCACTCATCATTCAACTTCCTATTGCAAGGCAATTTAGACAGTACCATATGCACTCATACACTGGTAACCCACAGTTTGCACTCTGTAAATCAGAGAGTACAAACACAACTTCCGGAAAACCATATAGGATAGCAAAGGCAAGGCAAAGAGAGCCACATCCTGTGGCCAACAGGAAATGCTGGTTATTGTAAATGAAAGGTTTGCATAAATGAAGGGCTGCTTGGTTTGCCATCACAACCTTTACAGTTTTTTTAGAATTGCTATGACAGATTTTTCAATACATTTAACAAGTTTCCTAAACTCTTAACGCACCAACACACCTAAAACACACAATTGGCAAAACGGTTAATTTCATGTTCAAATTCACACATTGTAAACTAAACTCCAAAACTAATTTTCAAAATACAATAATACACAACACACTATGTCTAACAAAACACTGCAAACATGTTTCAAAATCAAATAATTATTCAAAACACTAACACATGTTCTCTTCCAACTGGAACATTTAGTCAATCATAACACAATGACCAAAAAAACACTATCATCAGCTGAAATGACAGAAACTGCATTATTTTAGATGTGTCAGGTATGCCCTTATACAACAGACAGTATATTGTATTGATCATAGATTGTTTTGCACATGCATTTTGTTTCTTTTGCTGCAGAAATTCAATAAAAAAATGATTGAACATCTCAGAGTAGCTTCACAGAATGTACAGTTTATGAAAAAAAAGTAAGAGACTGTATTTGCTGCAGTAAAGACTTTATTTGCAGAAGGACATTACTGCAAGATATAAAAACAGAAAGAACACCGGAATAATAATTAAATAAAAAGTAATCTTCTAATCTGCTCGGTCTTCTGCATTTGGCCACATGTTCTCATCCACATCACACCTGATATCTTCTCTGGCAAGGCATCATGGGAAGAATCTTTTTGCATGCCTTATCCACCGCTGGAAGTGTTCAGCTGTGATGTGATTGGTCATGTGGACGATGGTCAAAAACCTTCCATCTCCTGGCTGAGAAAAACTCCTCAATGGGGTTGAGGAAAGGAGAGTAAGGGGCAAAGAAGTGGGACATCATCCTTGGATGGGCGTCAAACCAGGCTGGGATTGGACGGGAGAAGTGGAATGCCACATTGTCCCATGTGATCACAAATATTGGCAAGTGGTCTCCCACCTGCCCTCTTTCTACCTCTGGCACCAGTCTTTCCTGCAGGTCTTCTAAAAACAGAACAAGGCAGTCGGTGTTGTAGGGGCCAATCTCACATTTATGCAGGAGTGCACCATTGTTGGAGATTGCGGCACACATGGTGGTGTTGGCTCCTCTCTGGCCCGGCACGGTAACTGTGGCCCTTTTTCCAATGATGTTTCTCCCACGGCGACGCCTTTTCGCCAAGTTGAAGCCAGCCTCGTCAACATAGATAATTTCATGAGGGACTTGATTGGCCTCCAACTCCATGACTCTCTGAAAGTAATTAGACACAGTGTATGTAACTGCTGTGCTGTACTGTATATCTACTGTATGTCCTAATGTCCTCCAGGTTTATAGAGTAGTTTACTGCAATACACACTGTGTATAGTACAGTAATGACTGTACTGCATAACCTTACCTGGACGTATTGGTGACGGAGTTCTGCGCTCACTGTTCCTTTCAAAAGGAACTTTGTATGGTTGTTTCATTCGGACTCTGTGTTTAGCTAGAGTCCGAGAAATGGATGTTATGCTAATTGCTGCAATGTTCCCAAAGACAAGGTTGTCCTCTACAACTCTGGACTGAATGTCCTTCAGTTTTATTTCATTGTCAGCAATCACCATGTTGACAATAGCAAGTTCCTGTTCTTCATTCAGGAGCTTTCCTCTTCCCCCTGAGGGAGGTAGACGTTGAATCCTTAGAGAGACAAACTACAGTTACATATTAGAGACCGGAGGCATAAAGTCACTCTAATACTGTAAATGGTAATTTTACAGTATTTACACTTTGCTGTAGGAGAAGCAATAACCTACCTGTTGGTTTCTCTGAACATACGGATAGTAGATGCCACCGTGTCCCGGCTGATATTTGGCTGTACTCATTCACCAGCCTCTCTGTATGATAGCCGTGGTTTATGACATGGTCAATGATAGCAGCTCTTATCTGATCAGTTACCCTAGTTCTGGTCTTTCTTTCTTTCTTTCTTTCTTTCTTTCTTTCTTTCTTTCTTTCTTTCTTTCTTTCTTTCTTTCTTTCTAAATTGTTTCTTTTCCAGCCAAGACCAGCCCAAAGAGTCCTCTTTCACAACATATGATCATGTGATTGAAAGAACCTCAACACCTGAGTGTGCCTCCTAGATGGGAATCAGATGTGATTTTAACAATTGCATAACTTCAATAAGCTGTTTCTCATTAACAATGGAATAAAATACAGGGAATATATTTGTGTTTCAATTCACAATATGAATAGTTGTTCACTTTTACTTTAGCCTGTAAGGTTAGGTTTAGACCATGGTGTTATCTGTTCTGACATACAGTGTTAAAGCATTGGTACATTTGGCAGTAAGGACCTATTGTTTTGGTCTTGGTTGAGCTTGTGTGTGAAAGGAGTATTTTAAATGTGTGTTAATGGTATGCATTATGTGTTAAAGCAACAAGAAATGTGTTAATACTATAGCTTACACATGCGGATGTAGTGCTAACGGTGTTATGACTTTTGGAAAATTGTTAAAAGTATTAAAAAATCTGTCATAGCAATTGTAAAAAACTGTAAATGGATTGTTTCCCCAAATGAATCTGCATCTGCGTATGAAAATCTGTGTATGTGTGAAAACGGTGATGTCTCTATGATATGAAGCTACAAGAGATATATGATAGACATTTGCAATGGCTCTTTTAGTAAATCCCATTTCTTGGTTAGATCTCATACTGAGGCCTGAGCCCACCTTCTTTATATAAATAAGCTATGCCTGAGCTTGCCATTGGTAAATCTAATTTCTGTTTTATTACAAAGCTGTACTTTTGACTCATTTTCCCAAGCTTGTTTATATGTTTCCTTCTTGTCAGTCTTGACAGTCTCAGGTGGCCATGAATGTGTTTTCTGGCTTACTATCTGAAATAGCAGTAATTATCCAACTGCTTCATTCAGAAATCTCTGTAAGTGTCTTTACGAGGATTGCCTGAACATGCATGAATTTTCAATTCCCCCACAAAAGGAACATATTTAAACATTATCTCCCATCCCTTTGGTGTGAAAAAATAAATAATCAAAAGAATAGTGCCAGACAGACAAGGGCCATTTAACTTGTACCAGACGAAGCTAAATACACTCTCCAGTGTCCATGAAAACAGGCGGTTTCAAATGTGATTTAACTAGGTCTGTACAAGATAGATTTTTGAGTGTAAACAATTCAATAATGGAAGAGAAATCACTTTCCTCTGGTTTCAATCTTGTACAGCCATCTATAAAAAGGTTTAGGTGGTGGCAAATCAGAAAATGAACGTCTTTTTTGTTCTATTTTATGAGACATCTTGCCTTTTCCAGAGGGATACCACCAAACCATAAAATGGTTGGCTTTTTTAAACAATGTTGCATAAATTTAATTATGTAACAATTTGGGTTGAATAACTGTTGTTTTCAAGGGAAATGCAGTTAAAGAATTTATATTTTCAAGAGCAGCCTAACCCATATTTGTGAGTATCAACAACACTCCTCCAAGATCATAAATAAAAGTGACATGCAACCCGAACTCCACAGGCCATCTAAGGGGACTTTCTAAGTGGTCAAAATAAAAGGTAAATTTACAAGGAAACTTATAAAGAGAACATCAGAATCAATAATTCTGACAGACCAAAATGAACTAAATCCATGCAGAAAGGACTAATAATTAAACGCATGAAAGTGCTACTTAGCCACCATATCTACCTGTTGTTGCACATTTCTTCTGAGTGCTCCAGTTTCTACTCAGTCTCAAACACTTAGGCTTGGTGAACTGAAGCCTTTACGTAGCAGTGACAATGAACATTTTACATCCAATGAATTTAAATAGCAGGATGTAGAATAGTTTTGAATGGAGGAACAATCCTATAATATACAATATGTAACCATTGCATAAATGAACGGATGATGTCCTCAAGCTTATTGTTTTTTTGTTAATTTTATCTTAAGTTAAGAGACTACAAACAAACAAACCAAACAAAAGCCTGTGTAACAAACTGGGGTGGTGTTTTTTAGGAATTTACCAGACAGGGAGTGTCTCATGAAAAATGCTATAAAGTTGCATCATGGGAAATGTATGATCCAGCATTTTTGGGAACTTGCCTCCATACTAAGGACCAAATGTAAGAATTTTGTAGCCCAAGCTCCTTTAAATTGTAACACTCTTGGCAGTACAATGCTAAATCACTGTAGTACCCCTTTAAATCACATAAAACCAATTTTAGCCATCATGACATTTAAAATTGTCATTGCTTTCTTCACTGTAGGGCTTTATATAGCTGTGTGAGAAAAATGTTCCCCCACACACACACACACACACACACACACACACACACACACACAATTCCACAAAGTTTCCAGTTTGAGGTGATGGAGATGCTGAACCCAAAGAAAAATACCACCAGGGCTCAAAAAGGGCAAAGACTGGACCTGGATTCTATTCTTCAATTTAATTTGAGGAGAGGGTTATCAAGAACAATATTACATGTGTAAGCGCAGACACTGATGCATGTTTCTGTCACATATTCTACATCTAGATAAATAACAAATTTTTCATTTAAAATCATGCACACCACACGCACACAAAAGCTTTGGGTGTCCCAACCCACCAGTCAAGGACCAAAAGAGACAAGACCTATCATGTCTCCTCTCAGTGAGAGCAGACATTGTTGACTCACTGTAGTCTAGAGGCGCTGTGCCTGCGTCCCACCACAGCTATGCACTGTCTGACCAGAGCCTCGGAGCAAGGGTGTGCAGACTCATGCACGTGTATGGATGCATGCAAACACTACACAAACACAGTCAGAAACACATACATAAAGATACATGCACTCACACTTTCTCCAGCTCTGCAGTTTGCTCTTTAATCCAGTCACAACACACTCAGGTGCAAGAAAACATGCACTTTCTTTTGGTCTTTCAGTCCTTCAATATCCCTACCAAAGTTAAGACCTAACTGTTGATTACTTCATATATCTGTTGTACAGTAATCACACAGTGGGAGTGTTTACTGTTTGGGGATGGACGTTACACCTGTCAGACAATTTTGCAAAGCCTTTCTGAAAAGCACTTGACTTGAAAGGCTCAGTTTTCCCTCTTCCAACTGTGTGCCTCAAGTGTGCCAGACACACTACAGTCTGCCAGTCTCAAACTACACTTAAAGGCCCATTGGACCTGACACCCTATCTAATCAAGTGAGGTTTAGTTATGTATCCCCTGACTCTTCACACCCATGACTGGATTAATCTGTTGCAGCTGTTAGGCCCCTATAACCCCCACACTGCTTTTCCTTAGTGCACTGTGAAGATACTTTTTTGTCTCCAATGATTACAGTAGTATTCCAAATCATTCCATGGTTGATTACATGGTCCACTATTGTAGCTCTGATGTCATCAGTAATTCTATTTTCTACTCTTCTTACCCTTCCTCTTCCCCCTCTTCATTCTCCTCTTGCTCCTCCTTGTCCTCGGTCCTCATACTACTGTGATAGGACTCATTGACAGCAATAATGAAACTGCGTAAAGGGATGAGGTGAATAACTTGATCATGTGGTGCCGCAGAAATAATCTGTCCCTTAATGTGGGGAAAACTAAGGAGGTCATCATAGATTTCAGGAAGAACAAACTCACACATACACCTGTTTATATAAAAATATATAAGTTGAAATTGTCAAAACGTATAAATTCTTAGGCATCCATATTTCAGACTCCCTCACATGGTCGTTTCATATCAGGTCTGCCATTAAAAAAAAACACATCAAAGGCTATATTTTCTGAGGTGTCTTAAGATATATGGTATGTCCCTTAATATTCTACAGAACTTTTACCGTACAATTGAGAATATATTGACAGGTAACATTGTAGTGTGGTTTGGTAGGGCTACTTCACATGACCTTAATCTTCTGACAAAGGTCAAAACTGCATCTAAAATCATTGGGGTTCCACTTGAACCGCTGCAACATATTTACTGGAAACGCAGTACTAAGAAGGCACTAGGTCTTATGCGGGATTCTAGTCATCCTGCACACAACCTCCTCTCCCACCTTCCCCCAGGGAGACGTTTGCACAGCATCCCAACACGCACATCACGTTTTAAGGATAGTTTTTACCCCCAGGTAATAAGGTTACTGAATGATGGCACATCAGGAAGTAGGGCTATGGTCTGAACTTAGTCACTTAGTCGCTATGTTTACTGTACTTGGTTATTTTGGATGTTTTTTAACGTTTTAAATGCTATTTATGTTATTTACAGCTGTTACTATTGACTGGTGCTGAGAGAGTGCAAAAGGTATTTTGTATTTCATTGCTGTGCTACGCTGTACTATGACAATAATCTTGAACTTGAACCTCCTTGTCTTTGTTGTCCTCCTCTAATTCTCACTTTTCTCACTCTCCCTGTTCCCTCCACACGGACAGTTCACTTGTGGCTTATTTATAGTGCTTAGGCTGATTGCAAAGTTAATTAATTATCTAAAACAGTTTTAACATATGACAGTGTGCCAGACAGTTGGCAAACAGTGTAAATAATAGCCTTACATGTGTATAGGTTTGCTAGGAGTGTGTTGGTCATTTGGAAAATGAGTGTAAAGCAGTGAGTTGTGTTTATGGTGCTGCAAAAAGAGAGCTGTGTTGTGGATTGTACCTACAGTTTTGCAAAGTGTGTGTTACGAAATTGCAAACTGAGTGCAAAGCAGTGTTTGTGCTTTTAGTTTTTGCAAACTCAGTGAGTGGTTTTGCTATAAGTATTAATAGTTTAACAAATGGTGCTATGACAATCACGGTTAGGGTTTAAGCATTCCTAAAAAACTGTTATACCACAAAAGTATCAAAACTCTGAACTCTGAAACCTGAAAATTAGCATCATATGATTTTAAGGTCTTTTTTACGTGCATTTATGTGCTGCCCTTCCACAAAGTTGGGAGGTTTATAAAAGACACATAAAATGAATGTATCAAATTAAAATGTGAAAATGAGTTACTTGTAGTGATGAACCTAAAGAGGATCTGCAGCTCTCCTCAATTTTTAACTTAATTTACAGCTGCAGCAGGCCGCTATATAAAAACACCGTAAACGCTCAGAACCAAATGGCAGGCAGACACTTGGGGCTTTTGGGGCCCCTGGGGGATTGGGTCCCTGGGGAAGTTTCCCACCTTTCCCTTTTGTTAATCCAGCCTCTTCCCCACCTGTGACCTACACACGCAGAGTGGAGAAATACAATCCACACGTACCGATGTGCAGTAGCCACACATACAAAGCCACCCACCGTCAGACAGACAGATAGGGAAACATTTAACCGGTGTCTCACCACAAACACACACACAGACAACACCGACACACCCCGCCATTCTCTGTCCTGGCCTTGTTTACTCATGACCATCACAGCTCTGCAGCACTTAACCCCATCATTCCACAGATTCCTGCGTTCTAGCGCTATTTATGTGCTCTGCAGGAAGATCTGTGCTATTTCAAAGACAGGAGTCATACAGGCATTACTAAATAATGATAATTAATATAATCAAAGTGAATAGTGACATTTAATGCAGAGAATCCAATATTTTGAGATAAGACTGACATTTTAAATATTTGGGGGCTTTTAGGCATTTAATCTGTGCAACACTGCCATCTGTAGCCCATCAACAATGACTGATTGCTCAACACACTCTTTTTCTTTGCTTAATTGCCTTATTGCCAGGTTTGGTCTTACATAACAAAAACTAAACAAAAAATGCACTTGTGATTTGTTTGACACAGGAGAGCAGAGTGTCTGGCCAAAAGGTAATTTTCAGTATTTACTTTATACTTTTAAATGCTTGGTTTCTTCCCACAGGTCAAAGATATATCAGTAGCAGTCTGAATGTCAGAACACTGTTGAAGTCAGGTCAACTATGTGAATTCCAAATTGCCTACTAAGTGTGAATTTGTTTCTGTTGTGTTATAGCCCAGTGGCAGACTAGCGACCTGACCAGGATGCTGACCCTGTGACCCTGCACAGCAACAAACAGCTATGGAGACTAAATTGATGAGTATATAGTAGATTTCACTGGGTTCATCGGATTCATACAATCCATATTAAAAGAAAACAAAAAACACAATGAGGTACAAAATATTAACAATGCAAAAAGGTCAAATGAATCTATTTACTTTACTAATTAAGCCCATACCTTTTAAAATGTATTTTAGTGAGTTAGTGTTTCAGTTTAACTTAACCTTGAATAACAAATGTAAGCATACATTTTGCACCCACAAACAACTGCATGGGCCTTTGAGCATATCTCAAGTCAGGCTGAGCACTAAAGACACATAATGCCATCTAGTGACAAACCCTGGAGCTGCACAGGCTGACAAAATATGAAACAATAATGCAACTGCCAGCAAATGTATGACAGCAAATGTGGTGATTTTACTAGATAATAGATAATGTACAATACTTGTCACCTTTTACCTTTGTCTTTAAGGTATCTGCTACTATATAGTTAATTTCTTTATTACTCCTATACTAGTTGTATATGCCTCTTATGTTATTTCTTATATGTTCTATTTTTCTATTTAATCTTTACTTCCCCAGTTTTCTGTTATGTATGTCTTATGTATGTCTTGTTCTGATGCAATACCTGCATTTTCCCTCTGTGGATCAATAAAGGAGTCTCTAATATTTATTTATTTACACATGACACAATTGGATGTAACATATAAAAAATAAAACAAGACAAAACACCCAGAAAAGTCAATACATTTTATTTAAATAACTTCTTTATTTAGAATTATATTTACAGTCAGTCATCTCAGTGCATGACCATAAATTATATACACACATTTTTTTAAATAAATAAAGAGGGGGGAAAAAGTAAATGATAAAGTGACAGATCTTTTTTCCTCTTTTGTAAGGTGGGGCAGCAGGTGTTCCTTAAATGAGTAGTTTGTATAGGTATTATTTATTGAAATGCCATCCTTATACGTGTTTAAGGTGTCAAAGTACAATTTCAATTAGGAATAATGAAAACATGGGGTTGATTTAGAGCATTTAGCTTTGAGAATATGAAACGTACATAATAATTTTTTCTTTACAATAGTACAGAAGTTTATATCTTTACATTCGAAGCAGGTAATGACACACATATATATATATATATATATATATATATATATATATATATATATATATATATATATATATATATATATATATATATATATATATATATATATATATATATATATATATATATATATTATATGTCTATGTAATGACAGGTTTGGAGGCCCCTCAAGCAATAACAAACATGGACGCATGGACGTAACGCGGTTACGTCATTAGTCTGCGCCACGTCAAGCTTCTGTTTTCAATGACAGTTTGCACTCTGTTTGCAGTCTGCACAGGTCTTTTAGCTTTACTTTGATAACACAAGTAGGCTAAGTAGTTAAATCACAAGGGGACTACCATGCACAGAGCCGCGCACACAGCTTTGTATAACTGCTCTAATGTTCTCGCACCAGCGACGATTCGCCAGAGTTTGAAATGCAGAAGTAAGCTGAACGTTTTGTTTTCTTCATGAGCGACAGAGTGTTGGAAATGCTAAAACACTTGTCTAACCCAAGCAGGTCAGGCTTTATATGTAGCTAACGTAATAAGGTTAGCTATCCGTTATTAATGTAGCGTTATAAGTCATCATGGTCACAGGGTAACAGGGGCGTTACTATGTTTCATAATACACTTTAGCTATGAAGTTAACTGAAAGTTGACTTGCTCTTTGAGATTTTGTTTGTTGTATTTAACCCTCATGTTGTCCTCATGTTGTCCTCATGTTGTCCCCATGTTGTCCCCATGTTGTCCCCATGTTGTCCTATATCAATGTTCTTTTTAATTCCCCAAAATAACATGATTGATTCCACCCAACGCTCTTTGTCAAGTACAAATCTCTACTTTCATTAATTTTGGGGCGTCTTATTCAATTTTATAGCATTTGAAAACAAATTGAAGTGTTTTTGAAATAGTATTGAGAGTAAAAGTTGACATATTCCAGTCTGTGATTATCATCAACATCCATTCCTTTAATTTTTGTTTCAATAATTCCTAATTTCTGCTTTTAGAACTCAAACATTAGGTATAATTTCCTATAAATGAGGTTTATTGACCATAAATTCTAAAAATAACAAACTAAAGTTAATAAGTGTGTAAATAGTGTTACATAGTGTTAAATGTCAGAAAAAGTGACAAACATTCAAAAAAGCGTCAAAAGTGTTTAAAAAAAAAAAAAAGGAGACAGAAACATAAGAAAAAGTTAAAAACATTATTAAAAAGTCGCCAACAAGTGTTGATTATCAATTTGGATGGGAAGACAACACAAGGGTTAAATAACTTCCGTAACATAGAAAAATGGAAATCACCAGCTGTTGCTACATTTCCATCCATATGACATGCAATCAATTCTCACACATAGCAAAAGGCATCAAAGCTTAAAATGAACACACAGTAAAGTTTGCTTGTAATGTTGCGAGGTTGTAACTAAATGTTTGACACATTTGACCCTTTTTTGTAAAAGTTATCGGAAATTTGGGTTTCTTTCAACCAAATTGTCAAAAACAATAACGTGGATGGTTCAACACTCTTCACATGTAAAATAAATGATCAGTTTACTACTTTCATTGAATTTGGGTGTTTTATTCGTATTATAGCATTTCAATTTTTTTATATGAAAGAACGTTGAAAAAAGTGACAAAAATGTTCCATAATAAAGTGCTGTAAAGTACAGACAAAAACATTGGAAAAAGTGACATAAATAATTGGAAAAAAGCTTAAAACACATTGAGAAATTGTGACTAAATGTTGAAAAAAGTGACAAAACCAGGGACCAAAATGTTAAATTTTGACCTAGAAAAACAAAAAGTTGCATGGTCAACGGGAAGACAACACAAGGGTTAAGCTCTGGCGTTCTTAAAAAGAAAAGCAAAATGATACCTTCATGGCCCCTGTGTCGTTGTTTTATTGTGTTGTAACCACAGACTATATAATAGTGCCCCCGCAGCTGAACTCACGTGCCTACAGTGTGGTCCCAACCCCATGCGACAGTGAGGAGAAGGAGATGTTGGACCGAATGCTGCGCGTGGACCACGCGGGTGAATACGGGGCCAACCGCATCTACGCCGGCCAGATGGCAGTGTTGGGGCGAACTAGTACTGGACCTCTCATCCAGGTAAATGGACAGAGTGCGACACATGGCTTTGAAGTAGGACAGTAGTCTGCACTGGTGACAATGTTTACCTGATTTACAAAAGTTATCATCGTTGATATTGATGGCTCCAAATGTCAAAGTATTGGTCAATATCAAGAAATCATGTGTCAGAACAATATTAGCAGTGTGACTGGCTTAGGATGCTTTCTACTATAGGATAGTACAAATATCAAATTCACAGATAAATGTTTAGTTATGACACTAGAATTTGCTTTGAGAAATAGTGTGAAACTGGAAAGTTGTAGTGTGTTTTCACTTACAAATCTTGCCTAGTGTGTAGGGCTGGGTACCGAATTTAATAGTTTTTAGGCACCGACCGAATTGCCTCTAAAGTATCAAGTATCGAAAAATGCCTTGTCATTCAATACCTAATTTCAATACCTAAGGAGTAAATCTCATTAACGCCAGTGAGCCAATAAACACGCATCATGCTTCTACCCAGATTTAATAATGCTGGTGATTGGCTGTCTAATGTTGCACATCGTAGAGGCCGGCAGAATACATTATGCACAGAAACTGGGCTCACATAGTAGGAACTGAGAAATAAATACTAAGATTTGTGCTGAAATGTGGAATGTTGTAATTTATTTTTATTTTGTAAAATTGGTAACAAAAAAAGTATTGTTTAGGAACCAGAAGTCACGGTATTGGTATCGGTACCGGTACCAGTGTTGAACATTTTTTAATGCTACTCAGCCCTACTAGTGTGGCTTAAATGTTTCATTCAAAATGATCAGTACTGGACATAGAGAAACTGTACCTTGTTAGCCTTGTTGGCATCCACAAAAAAAGAAATAAAATGATTTGTGCGTTCAGCATGAGAGTAACTGCATAATTCTTGACACTCCATGTTCATGTTTTTTTTCTCTTTAGGAAATGTGGGATCAAGAAAAGCACCACCTTTCAAAATTTAACGAAATTCTGGCTGAGAACAGAGTTCGACCCACAGCGCTGTTGCCCCTCTGGAACATCGCTGGCTTTCTATTAGGTTGGTACAGCCCATAAACACACAGCAAGAGTTAAAAAAATAACTAACTTTGACAAAACAAAAGCAAAAAAGGATAATAAGGATTTTTGACACAGTTTTGCATTTGTCTTGCATTTGTCCACCCACATATTAGAACTTGATGTTGACAGTATTTACAAGTGTATAAACACGTTATTTCAGGGTTGGTGAACTTGAACACTATTTCAATAATCTGCTGTAGTTGTTAGGCAATATGTAGTCAGTTGTTGCTTTAATATTAAATCTTAAATGTGTATTTCTTTTTTTAAAATCGACTCCAGGTGCGTCCAGTGCACTACTGGGAAAAGAGGGGGCCATGGCCTGCACTGTGGCGGTGGAAGAGAGTATTTCAGAGCACTACAATAGCCAGATAAGAGCTCTGATGGAGAGGGACCCCGAGAGATATACTGAACTGTTGCAAGTGAGTCATTGGAACTCTGCCACTGCCATTGGCAAAAGCCTTTTTGTGATGGTTCATTAAGGATGTGAAGGAATGTTAATGTGGAATTGTTTTACTCATGGTTAAGTATTACACAGAAACAAAGAAAAAAAAATTAAAGCATAGGCTAAATGCCAAAGATACTACATATAGGGGATCAAGAATAAAATAACAAAACAGAGGAAGAAGTTCTGAAATTAAGTCGTGATAGTCAAAGTATGGCTAAGTGATTATTGAGATTGTATCTTCAAAGGGATGACCTGTCCTAAAGGCTGGCAGCGTTCTCCAGATCAATTCCAGGAACTAGGAAAGATAGCTTCAGTTTAACCAGTGGTTTGAGCAACATTCACATGTGAACCATTTTAATAAAACAATTTAAAAAACAAACAAACTTGTTAGAATAACTTGGCACATTAGTCTAGTTAAAGCTGAGACATCTGAATAAGTGTAATTACTTAATAAATGATCTTGGGGTGTATTTTAATAGGTTATAAAGGAATTCAGAGATGATGAGCTGGAGCATCATGACACAGGATTGGAGCACGATGCTGAAAAAGTAAGTATATTTTACTTCTCTTTTACTGCAATATTTGATGAAAGGATGCCTTGTTGTGTCAAAGTACACTAAAATAAGTATGAAAGATATAAATATCAGTAGTCATATACTAGTATTTAGCTGTCTTTGCAGTTTTAATGAATGCCATTTAATGCACTGCAATCTAAGAATGTTTGATCTGTGTTTTTGTTTTAGATACCTGGATACTGGCTAATAAAAAATGCAATACAGCTTGGCTGCAAAGCGGCAATATATGTTTCCCAACGTGTCTAATATTGTATGTGGAATAATTGAAAAATGTCACCAAAGTTTGTTTGATGTGTTGACTCAGCTTGTATAAATGGTTTGAATTTGAATGTCAGTTTGAATTCTGCTCCATTGTAAATGAAACACTTTCTTGTACTATTGCTAGATTAAAAGTATTGTATACAGACATTCACAGTTGCCTACTTGAACAAAAATTGTACTGCTTTGTACAGTGTATAATACATGGACTGTTTAGGTGGGTAGGGGTAACCCTATAGAAATAAAATGTCTATGGGTAACCCTTTCTGAATTAAAAAGCAGCTCTACACTGTTGTGCGTAAATCCTGTTTCACTTTGTTGTCGCAATGCTACGCCTGCCTGATAAGTAATGTTGAAAATTGGTGGAATAAAGATCACCTTGATGATCCAATGAATTAATTAATGGGAGGTTACAGAAGAAATACTCCCTAAAGCTAATATAAGATCTTATTAATGCTTGTTTTCTTCCTTACGATATTCTTGTATCTTCCAGTGCAGCAATGGACAAAAGACAAAGCCTGCCGTTCACTAAAACATAAATACCTAAAATACATGTAATACATGTAATGAGGACAAATTGTTACAAGCATACATAGCCATCATACCCTTCAACAAACTCTCCTGTTTCATATGTAATAGTTCATATATCAAGCTGAGCAATGACTTGTCATCCTGGCCTAACTGCTAAGCGCCCTCACACAGCTGTTGTGGGTGCATTAGATCACTGAGAAAGAGGGATTTAACAAGGGACTTGTCCATGGCCCCTTAATCTATTAGGTCACTAGCAGGTTGAGTAAAGAGTTTGTTCGCTTTCTAGTCAAAATCAGTTTGTACAACCCAAAGCCTTGTTACCCATGGTTTGGTCTTTTTTATGCACTGGGGACAAGATGATGCAATGATTTATGGCCAGTAAATGGCTGTGGATGATAGTACTCAAATGAAAGCTTTTGATGGTAATTTGACTCTTGGCACTGGCAGGCAGTAAGGATGGTTAAATTGAAAACGTCATACTATACAATATATATGAACACAGACGGGTGACAAATTAAAGAAAAACCAACATAATGTATCAATTGGTTGAGATGCAAAATAAGCCTCAATCTATAAGTCTGTGGAAATCTGGAGGGATGATAACACACTTCGTCCAAAACGTTTGATGATAGTTGTTTATGATCCCCAGAGAATGAATTGTGATGACATTGTTGATCCTGATGAGTTTTGCTCTAGCACCATTATGAGGTTCACATTTATGTGTTTTAATAGTATTTAAGGAGCCTTTATTATTTGATAGAGCAGCTGGAGAATGACAGAAAAGGGGGAAGAGAGGGTGAAGATGACAGATAGCAAACAAACTTTGGCCACCAAGGAGCCTATGAAGCACACAGTCTACCAGGTGAGCATTTTTTGGTTTTAAGTGAAATATCTCAACAACTATTGGACGGATTGTCATTTAATCAGACGAATTGTACTGATTGGTGATCTTCTGACCTTTCAAATAATGCCATCACCAGATCAACATTTTAGTTTGTCCAATACCTACTGAATAAGAAAATGATCATTAGATCAAATGATATATTCAGGGTCTTTTCCTTTAATTCAACACCTGTCTGTATATCAATGTCTGTCAAAGTGTCTCACGGAGGTAAGATGTTACCCAGGTTCACAGGCTCTGATCTATTTTGCCCAGCATGAAGTCAGAGGAGTTATTTTAACTGGGGTGGGTTTGCATAACAGACCTAATGGAGGCTATACGGCACATTAACCTCAAGGGTTAATATGCTGTATGGCCTCCATTCCTTAAAAATAGTTTTTTTCTGCTAGCTTTTACCACTTTTATCAGCCCATGTAAAAGCTGAAGTTAATCAGCCCCAAACCCTCCATGTTTGTTACAATGGTTGACATTATGAGATGATTGTTTAGCGCAAAACTGAAATAAGATGTTGTGTATTGCAAGTTTAATTGAGTGATCATAGGCTTCTCTTCTTAGCATTTCTGCACATCATAAAATGGTGATCAGCCCATCCAAAATGGGTCAGTTCAACTGTATGAAGGCATCTAGTAATTCCTTAAACCATTTTAATTGTACTAATCATTTCTCTGTTCTATTAATTCATTGGTTAATTTTGCTTATCACAATGAGTCCCTGTCATGGTCCCTGTGTTATGCAACGATTGTTTCTATATTTTCTAAGCTATAAAAGCTTACGTCACACTATTACCTGCACTTAATATAAAAATATAGAATGTTATTGTTTTGATGACAAGAACAAAAAGGCACAAATGTCACTTCAAAAGTCAGAAGAGGTCACCCCACTATGCATAAGCAATATGAGACAGTGGGCAGCTCTGAAAATCAAAGGTAGAGCATCATACATTCTCTCTGCCCCAGATTAATAGTGCTGACAGTTTTATAGCAAGGTGCAACTGTTTAAATAAAGCATCAAAAGTACAGCTCCATCTGTAGCACCATTTTGGGTGACGAAATTATCGGTCAATAAAAACAGGAGTGATGACTCAGTCAACATGCAGGTGTTAATAACCACAAACCATCAAGTCTACATCTACATTAAATGCCTTTTTTTTTTTTACTATAGACATAATACTTTTTATATCACTTTTAATTTCCCTAAATCAGAAACTTACTTTCTGCGTCCATCTATGGCCATTAGGTGACCTGTTTAGGTTCTTTTCTCAGAATCACTCAAAGGAATCTGCTGAAACACTGCAAAGAATTGGCAACAAGAATTTGAAAAGGGCAATAAAACTAAACTAAACTGGGACTGTCTTGCTACCCGTGAATAATTGCGGTTGTAAATTTTGAGCAGCACGAATAATAGAAATCCTTAGACGTCATAAAAGCTTTCGGATACAGATTGTATTGCTTCTTGGCTTTGGTAAATGCAGACTGTCAGTCAGCCGGCCTTTCTGGGGTTTATGGTAACTAATAGACAGCATAGGGTCCGTCTGTAGCATTTAGTAGCCTCAGGGGAATTAGTAGGTATTGTTTCACTTTAGAATCACTGTCAAACAGTATTGAGTTTGTAAATACACAATGCTGTAATATACAGAATATTCACCTATTAAATATCTCCTATTGATGAGATGGAAGAAAAAAACAGCACACAGGGAAATGGTGAAGGCCCAGTGACACAAGACACAGTATTGTTCCCTTGTACCCATCTTTGTGTATTTAAATGTGAGTGCTTATATTTCTATTTAGGCAAGGCAAGGCAAGGCAGCTTTATTTGTATAGCACATTTCAGCAACAGGGCAATTCAAAGTGCTTTACACAAAATCAGTTAAAAGAAAATAAAACCGATAAAACACAGAAGAAACAGTTAAAAAATAAAAACAGATAAAACACAAGAATAAAAGTTACAGTGCAGTATAAAAGATTAAACAGTAAAGAAATGAACATCATTTAAAGAAAAGCAACATCGAAAAGAAAGGTCTTCAGCATATTTAAAATTATTCCAGCCAAAGTGTCCTCTACAAGGTAAACTGCTTTCTCAATTTTCAACCATAATGTAAAATGTGTAAACCTGTGGCCCACTCTGGCAGGATTCAAATAAATAGTTTGACCAAAGAAATAGAATGAGAGGTAAAATGGACATTCAATTGTTGAAAGCGGTAATTGTTGTGACAACACACGTAAAATGTGTCAACTCTGTTTTCTTGACTTACCTGACTTACCAATAGAAATATGAAGGAATTAAATACAGTAATCCTCAATTCCTCTCCAGTAGAAAGGTAACAGTAATAAAGAAGGAAAGTCCCTCCCCTTTCGGTGTCCACCATGGGACCTTATTCTGGAAAACATATGTACGTAGTCAATGGTAAGAGACAGGACACTTTTTGATGCTGTTTGAATTGGGTCATGAATTGTTTGTCAATTTAAAAGAAAGTTTTTCTAATTACATATTTTCTCAGTCTTATACTTTTACGTCAAACTACAACATTCATGACTTGCAAAAATGGCTTTTAAACTGACAAACATTTTACGTGTAGTTCATGGCACAATTCAAACGGGATCAAAAAAGAATTTGTCTCTTGCTATTCCCTACCGTACATATTTTTTCTGAATTAGAAATGGTGATCCACCAGAAGAAGAGGGACTTCGCCTCTCTATTGTGCAAAAAAACACACCTCTTCATGATTTATTCATACTATTTATGCAGAAGTAGCCCACCACAATGGTCACAGTTCTTTACGATGGCAATGGTACACATAAAAATGGCCGCCGCTCTGACCATCCTGCTGTGTTGATTTGAATAGGAATGTCCATTCTACTGTCATTCTTTTGCTATGGCTTTGACATTTTGGGAACTACACCTATTTGCTTTCTTGCCGAGAGTTAGATGAGTACTCTTGGCAAGAAGGTAAACAAGCGCAGATATCCCAAGATGTCTTACGATTGCTTTTCGGTACGGATACTACATCTACTTGTATATCACAAATACAGAGGAATTCATTACTTTAAGGCCATTATGCTGCAAAGTCTGTCAACCTTGGGAAAGACTAACTTTGTGTCCTGACATGATATGACTAAGCATGGACATCATGATATTAGGTTTTATCTGATGAGCTCAGCCCAGTTGACTGCCTGGGGTGATAAAGCTAACACAGATGTCACCATAAATTGGATGCATAAATCATGTGCATACTTAAGAGTATGCGTTGCCTTGATCCTTTAACAAGGAGTTCCCAGAAGTAAGAGGCTATTTTTTCGAA
Source organism: Percina caprodes (assembly GCA_013375575.1). Lineage (NCBI taxonomy): Eukaryota > Metazoa > Chordata > Actinopteri > Perciformes > Percidae > Percina > Percina caprodes. Next base: position 1,417,057 of record JABXJD010000072.1, on the reverse strand, counting down.
CGGACTCAGTAGAGTTTTTCACATACTTTTGGTTATCCAGGTCAACTATTCACATGCATTCGCAGCATGGGCTGAAAAACAGCCACTCTCTGACAGGCAACTCTATAAATAGTAAACATTTTTACTGTTCTGTGGTATGTCTATACATATAAATACCTGCAGAGTGATGTCAGTGTATGCTTTAGATTACTGTGTAACAGTGGATAATGGTTTTACGCCATTTTTTTTCTATGTTCCTTGCTTGTGAAATTATACTGTATGTTAAATTGTTCTGCTCTAAGATGCATGTGTGCATGTCCACGTGCATGTGACTACTTAAACCCATGATAAATATTTTGGGTGACTGTGACCACGTGTCCACATGTCTTCACAACACTTGATGCAAAGAGCTGACATCACTTCAGCTGGAATCTTTGATTTACGGCCTGCCACACAGTGCCATCTACCAATCGCTTTGGAGAAAGAAAAAACACACCAAGGTCAGTCCTGGAGGAAGGTTCATTGGTACAAAATATCCAAAAATTAATTACATGATCATGTTGCGTAACTTTCATAAACACACACACAAAAATAATAATAAAGGAACTCTCATCATAATGTATATATTTTAAGTGGATCTTTTCAGCGAGGTTACACCTCAAATGTAGATGTTTTTCTGCATGTGCATGTAACAAATCCATTTTTAGTGTGTGGATTTAATTGTTATTGTAATGTGAGGTATATACAATCAAGTCATGACACACCAAACAAAATGCCATGTAAACACAATTTCTGTGTGTCATGTTGTCAGTCCACCACTTTGGTCCCAACTATGCCATTAAATCTTGTGCAGACATTCATGGTCCCCAGAGGATGAATCCTGATTGGTGATCCTTCTCACTTTCCATCTAGCACCACCAGCAGTTCAAAGTTTTCACTCATCAAGGGAAATATCTTAAAATGGATGCATTGGCACAACATGTTGTCATGATTCCCAGAATATTAATTCGAATGACTCTGGTTATCCATTTAGGTTAAAATCTCAAAGACCTCTGTTTTGTTCTCTTTGGCAGCACATTTTGTAATAAGCAGTGATTGAGAGACCGAAAAAAACAGTATACCATTTCACACACAAGTGAGTTGAAGAGCGAGTCTGTTGCGTTAGTGTTGCACTTTCAGAATGAACTGCCAGGAACACATCCATCTTCATTTTGCAGCGTTTAATAGAAGAAATTGCCACGTTTTCGTACAAGCATGTTTTCTGTCTCTTAGTGCTAATTCTCTTCTGCTTCTCTTAAAGACAAAGTGCTTCCCTCCAAAAGGGAGTAAAAAGTACGCTTTCCTCCTACACAGTCCATAGGCATTAAACCATATCATAAACTAATATGATGAAAACAGAACAGTTTTCAGTGACTACACCGTTCCCCACTAAAATAAAAAAATGCTACATTAGCACTACCTACTCTCTGTGGCAGAGCAACCACTGCTGGGTGATGGAAAACACGTCACTAACTGTGTGCCGCTTGTGATTTTTTTTGCTTTCTTCAGTGGGCCATCGTCTCAAACACCATTGCGTTAGATAGTAACTTAATAGACAGTTAAATACACATCTTAAAGATTATTACTTTAACTTTTTAATTTGCTACCATCAGTTCAAAGTTTTAATTTGTCTAATATTTGGTTTTTGACCAAATACCTGCCAAACTAATGACCCTTCCCATCTGCCTCAGCTGTACTTTTTGTTTAGTGCTAATTAGCAAATATTAGCATACTAACACGCTAAACTAAGATGATGAACATGGCAAACCTCATACTTGCTAAACATAATTATAGCCGTTTTCTCATATGAACTCCGGACAATGCCTGATGAATCAGGTCCGGACATTGTCCAAAGTTGCCTGTTCTTCCATTTAGCACACAACAGGAGATTCTTTGTCTCAGACGTGTTCTTGATTACTGGAAATGGACAAAAAGACAGACATCAAGGTGACATTTGTCTGTATCATCTCTTATCAGATGAGGCCTGCACAGCTGTTTTCACTCTGTGTTGTGCGATAGTCGTTTTGTTGATCAGGTGTAAAGACTTATGTCAAGGACCTAATGCCGAGTGCCCGAGCTTAGCATGACGTGACCCCACCACTGGTATCCATCACTGCACTGACAGGCCTGGTGGTTCATCCAGCATGACTCCAAGGCCACGTTGCTGCTCCACTGTGTCATGAGCCCCAAAGACAAGCTGTGCACTCAAGCACAGTATGCACCCACCCCACCCCCTCTGAACCAGTAGCCCATTTACACAAGAGAATTAAACAAAACCCTGAGAGAGAAGGTAATAATTTAAGTTGTTAAGGGGAAAAACAGCCTATATGCAAGTTGCATGACCTGATATGACCTGATATGTATTTCACTTCAGGCACACACTAACATTTGTGCATGATGCTCTTAGTTCTCTAATGTCACAACTTGTCCTTTACACATCTTTGACTGTTTAGGATTGTGGTTGTGGCATTCATACTTGAGGTGGAACATATTTGCCTGGATGAAGGTGCGTCTGGCACGTCAATAAGGTGGACAGAATGCATAGTTTGGTTGTGAGGTGAGAGTGAGCTGCAGCTTCTTGCAGCACACAAAACATTTGCTTGTCAGCTATCCTGTTCTGTTACATCGCCACCCCACCCCTGCTGAATCCAACACTTTGTATTACTGCCATCGACCCCTCCTCCATCTATCACACTGATGCATTGGCAGTCTGCAGAAGGTTACCACGCAAAGCCTCTTTACACTTGGTTTTAGGGATAGTTTAGCGCACCCCACCTGCTAGCCTCCTGCAGTGGCCCAGCACTTTACACCGATCCCGCTAAGACCCTGCCTGTCGTCCTCACTGATTGAATGGAGCACTCTGGCAGTGTTACTCCAACCAGGTCTCATATCTCGCCTGAGGCTCATTTTCATGTGGTTTGTAAAGCTCCCACTCTTGTCTCCTATTAATCATGGGCCTCTTTTCCCAGCTATGCTCTCCAGTGCTGGTGACAACATAGATTCAGAGTGATGTTGTTGTAGATTGTCAAATTACACGCAACATGGCAGGGGAGGCTGCAAGGCATGATTGTGGTATGTTTTGATTGGTCTTAAAACAGGAGCTTATTGATTGAACCACTCTATGATTTGAATAAGTTGTTTATGCTGTTGAATTGTGGAGTTGTTGCCTATGAGTTGCAACCTTTCTGGGTTGTGGTGTGGGGCATAAGTCCAGCACATGACCGCTGTCGCTGGTTCAATGTTCTTTGAAGCTATCAGCCGACAAATATTCTAGCTCCCAGCCGGGACCTTAGCTTTTGAGGCTGGTGATGACACACATGCTCAGCAGACAAAGTGCCCGGACCACCTGGGCTTTAGGTGTCCTAACCTTGGAGGTTGGCTGTGAAAAATAACAACACAAGGGTAGAAAGAAAGCCTCCTATGCGGCACAAGGGGCCAAGCTGTTGCCCCTGTCAGGGTGAAGTTCAACATGTCTCATAAGCCCCTTATGGGTTATATAAAAAGTTTGTTTTTCAAAAGTAAAGAGACACATGTAATAGACTGTTAAAGATGCTAAGAGGGACAATGCTTGACCCATGACAAGTTGTGGGAGTTGAATCACTGGAGGTGTAGCACACAAATTCACTTCAATCCATTGATCTGAAGCCTGCTGTGAAAAACGTATCATTCTGTCCAATCCAATATCAAAGAAAAACAAAATAGCAGCAATGCCATCTCTCTGTTCGTGACATTCTAGCGAAATGCTGATAGATTTACAGCAACTTCTTTCGTTTTTCAGCTATTTGAGGTATCTGTTAAACAGATTGTTGCATCGATTTCTGGGAAGACAGATGGTGGTGTGCATGCTTCAAGACAACTAAAGGAATGAAGAATTGTTCAGCTCGGTAGATCAAATTCAGTATAGTTATGTCCTTAGGGTACATTTTTATTGTGCGTAGGTGCATACAATCTCACAGACATATTTTTGAGTAGCTTTGTTTTCTTTCTGGCCATAGTTGAAAGTAGCTAAAATAGCATGAAATGCTTGAAAATGAGACAGAAATACCATTTTTCTTTCTGCCAATGCAATGAGACAAACCTTGATAAATCTGTCTGCTTTGTTTATAAGTCTTTAAATGGTTAGGTCATTATTGCCTTTAAAATTTAAATCATTATACGGACCTTTATCTGTGTCATATCTCAAGTTTGATTGGGGACTGTGTGCGCTGTAGTCAGTGTGTCCAGTCTCCTAAGAAGGATGTGAACTAAAGGTTTATTGCTTTGATTGTAATGGACTTCTGTCTTCTTCTTAATTATCCTGCCACTCGGCAGTCCTTTTACGCCCCATCAGCCTCTGACCTTCAACACTATTATTATTTGCTATTTGATTTCAAAGCCTTGTGATCCTGCAGCAGTCAGTGCTACGCTCCCCTACAGTCATCCTTGGAGCAAAAGGATGGCTGTTTTTATTACCAACCTGGGAGAGGCAACTGCTCGTGGCCCCAAAATGACCCAAAGGTTTAATACATATAATTTACACAATTAGAATTAATGGCAAATTTGTTAGAAATTCACACCACTGAAGTAGACTATCAACAGTGATGGGTCTTGTGGCCCTGTCTTGTAGAGGGAGCCTGTGTCAGAATCCAGTTTTACGGCCCTAATTGTTTTATTTTATATTGCCGTTGTTTGCTGTAAAGTGTTTTATCAAACCTCGGCCGAGGCAGTATTGATCCATCATTGGAGAACTAAAGGTTTTAATCAATAATTATTTGTATCTGACAATTATTTGCTTTAATAACTGATTGATAGTTTATTCTATGAAATGACAGAACATAGTGAAAAGAAGCCCATCATTATTCCCTGAAGCACCTGTTAACACTCTGAAATTGTCTTACCAACCGTCAAAAACTCAACGTTGTTGAATTTAGTATCATAGAAAACTAGGGGAAACCAGGAAAGAGTCACACTTGAGAAACTGGTACCAGCAATTTTTTTTTTTTTTCACTTAAAAAATATTTAATGAACAAAATTGTTGCAAATTAATTTTCTATCAACCAACTAATTAACTAATCTCTTCTGCTCTACATTAGTGGTTGGTTTCTGCGTGCCTGGGGATATACTGAAACTGCCATGTACAGTGGGGGTCAATAGGGGCCCTGCAGGTTAGGATTGTTTTAACTTGACTGGTATCTAATTTATCTGAACTATTAAATAACTAAGTTACCTTTCTATTGCAATTCACCGTTTGGAGATTTCTTATCCTCAGTGTTGAACCTAGGCCGAGAAGGGAGGTAGCAGCATATCTATCACATCTTCATAATCTCCTTCAGCAATCCTCCTTTCGTTGTCATTTCTATCTCTGGACCTCAGAAACAGCATATCTTTAATTTAATTTTAATTTTGAACCCGTTTAAGTTTAATAAAAAGGCTTATGTACTGAATTACAGCACAACTGTATTTTCTCAATAACTTGTTAAACAGATTCAGTGACAGAGTTAAATAGTATAATCTGCATAAGGATGGATTACAGACAATTATGCACAAATATTTCATCTCAAATTTGCTTCTTTTGTAGTGGAATCATAATAGTTTTATTATATCAGATCAAAGAATACAAAGTTATTTTTTTTCAATAATTGTTTATAAATCAAAACTTCCATTCCAACGTCCATTTTGTTATTTCTTTTTTTGTGGCATAAAAAGAGGAAACCTTATCAAACTCCTGTACTTGTACTTGTAATGATCGTTCTCCAGCATATGAACACATAAAGGGAAACCATTATTTCTTACTTATAATATGGAGACTTTTAAAACAAGTTTTTAACTTGGTGCTACAACTAACTAGAGTGTCCACCACCTGTGCCTTGAGAGTGCCCACTAACTTGTTGACCATGCGGGAACCTTTTCATTCCCGTGTCGGAAAGTGTTTGAGGTGTGTGCTCCAATGACCTCGGGGTCACATACCACGCAAAGGGGCTGTGCAGTTTTGCTGACCATGTAGATGTTTAAATCAAAACCCTGGCATCAGAGGTGGACGGTGGGAGGGAGAAGAAGAGAGACGATAGGGGGAAGGAGAGCTTGTTTCTGAGCCATGGTCAGATGGGAGAGAGCTAAGTGGTGGGTGTGTGCAAAGACTTGAAATATGTTGAAGAGATGTGTGTGTTATCTTTTCTCCTTGCCACTGGCGGTCCAGTACCTCCCCTCGCGTTGTGTCGTCAGCAGTTTATCTCGGGGCCTGGCTGGAGCTGAGAGTGAAAATGGGAGGAAATCTGATCCATATGGTGGCACTATAAAGCTCACTGCTGATTTGCAGGCTTCATCAAAACGTGGTCAAGGCTTCATCTCACTCATGACTAGCATCCTCCTCTCACACCTGGTCCCTGCGATTTGAACATCTTACTCTCTCCTCAGCAGCACCTGCGCTTATCTGCCAGACCCCTGTGGTGGCTTAGCAACAATCTTCAAAGCTGATTCGTCTTAGAGAAGTAAGTAAATTCCCCTGTTAACAAGTGGTGGATTTTATTTAGACAGCAAGTTATGGACAATTAGATTAGAAAATGATGAAAATTTGGACCAATGATTTTTCTTATTTTGCATAATGTATATAGCCAGATTATGAGTGATTAATGATGCATTAAATGTATCTGTTTTTCTCATCTTGCCTCAGAAATGAAGATATTGGGCAAGGTTGCTTTCTTGCTTTTGCTCGGGGGAATGTGGTGTCAGAATAACCGTAATACTAAAACTGGTGGCAAGTCCACCAAGAAGTCTGGTGGAAACCAAGGAAGTGATGTTGGCCAGTCTCTCCCTGTGGTTGATCCGACTCATGGAAACACTGGAAGCACGAGAGGCACTGGAGGCACAGCTGAAGCAGCACAGGAGGGTGCTGCAGGAGCTCGAAACGCTGGACAACAGACAGATGATATGAGGCTGCACTTCCTCAAGAACACCCAAGTGACATGTAATGATGGAACGGCAGCTGGGTGAGACGTTCTGGATCTTTTTTCTCACTTTGTTCCTGAAATAATAATTATTTTTTTTTTGGGGGGGGGGGGCATTTTCTGTCTATTTTGCTGGATGCAGTGGATACTATGATTTTACAAGCTGCATAGAGCATCAGTGTGTCCATACATGGCTGCTTTATCGTCCCCATTTCCTCATTCCTGTTTATTTGTGGTTCTACAGATTTTACCTAAAGGAGTTCAGAGGAAGCCGCCGATGGCAGTTATTTCTGGAAGGTGAGTATTTAAAAACTGTTTAACTTGGTCCCCAAAGGTCAGCTTGTTTTGGTGTGACGCCCTCGTTGGAATTTTGATGGGGATGTCATCTTGTCCCGTCATCTTCTGTTTTTCTCCTTGTCACTTTGATAGACTTAGGATGGGGAAAATATACGTGGATTGACTAGTGTGTGTGTGTGTGTGTGTGTGTGTGTGTGTGTGTGTGTGTGTGTGTGTGTGTGTGAGAGAGAGAGAGTCAGTCCCTAATCAACAAATCAGGGACTGACAGTCTGAAAATTAAAGGAGGAGTCATTCCTCTTTTTTGTCCAACTCATTAGCAGACCAGGCTACAGGTGCATTTCCCTCTCCATTCCTTACGGGCCTCTATGATAGGATAACAAGGGTCTCCCTTGCTGTGCCTGGTGTGAATGTCTAATATTAGTCTATTATTTTTAGGTGGCTGGTGCTGCCACAGCAAAGAGACCTGTGATTCCAGGTACCAAAATATACCCCGACTAATGAGCTCATCGAGGTGGCCCCAAACAAAAAGAGGTGGGTCAGGTTTTCAAATGCACGTCATATAGTGTTCCCATAGTGCTGCTTGTTTTATGTAATCTTTGATGAGACATTAGGGTATCTGTATGATCTCTAAATTGTTGCATTTTTACCAGGAACTGGAATATTGTCTTCTCAAGCGGAGGAAAACCCACACTGGTATAATGCAAACATTGTGTAAGTACTCACTGTGTGTCTTACTGTGGCTACTGGAGGTGTCACATGCAGACAATCCTCATTTGTAAACGTGTGTAAGACAGGGACTTTTTCCCCTTCTCATTGGACAATATAAAGTTCTATACACAACTACTTATAGATTAAAACAGCGAGAACACAGTTTTGTTTGTGCATCTTGTTGTTTGGATGTTTTTTTACTTACTTTATCTTACTTTATCTGCATTAATTGAAGTTTTTGTAGTGCAGAATGGGTTTGTAAAGCTCTTTTTTTCCTGCTGTGTCTGGAAGAGCTCTGTGAGAATGGTGAGAGTAATCAAGAACAGTAGAGTTGCAAGAAAGAAAACAAAATCTTCCTTTAAAAAAAATCATAAGCAAGTAAATGCAACCTTGCTCAATTCACTACACTTTGCAGCGTCTGCCTTACTTGTTTTAGTATAATGGCTAATTCAGGTCTACTAATTTGTGATGTATGACAGAGTTGACTTTCATGAAGGAGAAGGGGAGTTGTTTTGATGGCTTCAAGCTTTAGTCTAACAAATGTGAATGTATCCCTTATTGCAGATTCATCCCGTACTGTTCCAGTGATGTGTGGAGTGGCACTGGGCCTGCCCCAACTCCTCCTCCAAGGCAAAGACAAGGCAAAGAAAAAGAGAGGGATAGAAATTCAAATGCAAGTAAGTTTCTTCACATCCTTTGAGATTTTTTTCAATTAAAAGGTCCCTTGCAACAATGACACTTTTGTGAAAACATGATTGATCTAACTTTCTGGTTAGTGCGGCGCTCCCAATCATTTGATGTGTGTATTTGTTATCAGCTGAGTACACCTTCATGGGATCCCTGATCATCCGCGAGGTCATCAAAGACCTCATCCCCAAAGGAATCAAGCTGGCCAAGGTTGTCATGCTGTCTGGCACGAGGTGAGTTTGTTTTATCACTCGCGCTCTGATGCTGACAGCCACAAGCTTGCATCCTCTGTACCCTCTAGACCATCTCCGTGCCAAACATTCAACAAGAAAAGCATTATTTTGGGTGCATCCTTTAGTCAACTATAAAGATGTTTACAGTCAACTGTGAACAATGACATGATATCTATTAAAGGGCCTTGCCCTGTAATGGTGAACATTCCTCCCAGGTTAGCAACATAGTTGTTGGGACTCCCCCAAGCCCTAAAACAGGCTCCACTGTCTGAATGTGAATAGCTGGCATGCTGTCATTTTAGTACCCCTAACCAAAATGACACTCTCAAAGCCAAACTATTTATTGATTTTCTTGGCTCCTGCAGTGCTGGTGGAACAGGTGTTTTGCTAAACATTGAGAGGGTGGCCAGTCAGCTGGAGCAGCTCGGTGCAGAGGCTCAGGTTCGAGGCCTCGTGGACTCTGGGTGGTTTCTAGAGAGTAAACGGCAGAGATCACCTAACTGCCCCGAGACTATTTCCTGCTCACCTGAAGATGCTATTAAGATAGGACTCAGGTAAATTCAGGCATTCTTCAGTCAGTCTGTATAGATTTTATGTAACAAAACACTTTTTATAGGCCTGATGCAGAATTTGGAATTATCTCTCTTTTCCTAGGCACAGCTCCTTATTGTATATTCTATTGCTGTTGATATATATTTGGCCATATTGATATGGATTTGTGTGTAATGACAGTGCGTGTTGTTTTCTCAGGCTCTGGAATGGGGTTGTGCCTGATAGATGTCGGCAGCTCTATAAGCGAGGAGAGGAATGGCAGTGCTTCTTTGGCCACAAACTGTACTCTACCTTGACCTGTGAGTGCTGGCTGGTGCTACATATATTTATCATGATATTGGATTAATATGCTTTATTAATGACTTAAAGGGATAGTTTGGGTATTTTAATGTAGGGTTGTATGAGGTACTTATCCATTCTCAGTGTATTACAGGAATACGGAAGTTTTACAGTTGACAAAATGTAGTGCTAGACTAAATGGCTGAAAAAGAAAGCAGAGAAAAGCAGGAAAAATATATATATATATATATATATATATATATATATATATATATATATATATATATGTAATACACTGACTAAGGTGACTAAGTACCTCATCCATCCCCACTTCAAAATTTTATTTTAATGGTTTTACCGTTCTTGAATCAAAAAACCACAAGGACAAAATTTATAAAAACATAGTACAAAGACTTTTTTTTTATCAATTCCTGAGCAACTAATATTTTGTAAATCTGACAGCTATGACAGTTGTGGGAAAAAACGACAACATCTATGTTTAAAGCCCTCATGTGTGGGTTTTGACCATGTCTCATTTTTTTTTATTTCAGGCCTGTGTGTGATTTACTAACAAAGTGTGTATGCAGAGTGTAAATTGTAATTTCCCCACTGGGGATTAACAAACAAATTAAAATTATTAAATTAAATGCTTCTGGCCACTTGACGTAAGTCTATAAGTCATTCACGTTTTAACTCTGTTTTGTTCTCCACCAACTATTGAGAAAAATATCTGTCTCTTAGCTGCTAAATGCTTCACTAGTGCTTCACTGGTGAACACCAGATGGACTCTGCCTGTCTGCAGTTTGGTGCTGAGCAGGTAGTGAACCTGTTTATCAGAGCTTGTACGCTAAAAACAGTTGCTTGCTGCCTTTTCCAGCTGATAAGAGCCCTGAGACTGAACAAAAACAATAAATCTGTGCAAACTAAAGCTTAAACAATGAGCAGAAAAGAGCTATAAATCTCTGTAGAGCTTAGGGGAACTGCAGTCAGTTGTACTTTCATCCTTATGGGCTTACTGTTTCACATTGCACATATATCATCATATGCCCCATTGTTAAAATAAAAATATGGATTAGATCATCTTTGTTTCCCCTGTAGCCCCTCTGTTTGTTGTGCAGTGGCTGTTTGATGAGGAACAGCTGAGAGTGGAGAACATCTACATGGGAGGACAGAGTCTGTCCGAGGAGCAGTGGCAGTATATACAGAACCTGGGCAGGGAGCTCAAGAACTCACTGACAGATGTCACGTGAGTTCCCAAAAACTTGGAATCTGGATTTGGAAAAGAAAACATAAAGTCATAACTAGATCTTATATGCACCAGATGGGCTAACATGTAGAGATGGCTTTTTTGTTTTGTGTGTGTTTTTCAGGGCTGTGTTTGCTCCGTCCTGCCTCTCCCACACAGTGATTACTAAAAGGTAAGAATGGACATTTGACTCCTGTGGCGGTAATGCACTTTCACGCCTTCTGTCCCACATTTTGTTTTCGCCTCTACCAGTAGTCAGCTCTACCTAGTGAGCTCATGCTGCTTATTTTGTTCGCCCATTCATCACCCTACATTCTTCATGTCACCAAATGCCATTTCACACTTTCCCTAACCCCTCGGTACCCCTTGAACGCACTCATTATTTTGCTGCACAGATGGACATTGATGGGTCAGTGCAGTCTTAGATCGGTTTACAGAGTCGAGCTAAGTTAGGTGTGTTTAACGATGGTGATGACTCTTTATGAGAGGAGCTGAAGGTCCAAGGTCATTGTAGGTAATTTTTTAGTTGCTTTTCTGCAATGTAACAAACGTGCTGTACCAAGATAATGAACCAAAAGTTGCCAAAGGAAATTGACACAAACCTTGTAATCAGGCAAAGACATCGCTGATGACAATTCATTGATCAATTCCTTTGCTTTTTCTCAATCCTTCCCTTTCCTTTCTTTCCATACCTTTCCCTCTGTTTATTTCTGATCCCTATCTTCCCTGACTTGTTGTTCTTCTAGCAACTGGATGAGTTTCCAAGTTAAAGGCACGTCTCTGCCACGGGCCCTGCACTGCTGGGACAGGAGTCTGGAAGCAACGCGCAACAACAGAACCCCTGCTAAAGGCTGTCCTTTCCACCTGGTGGACACCTGCCAGTGGCCCCAGTGCAACCCCACCTGCCCAGCCTTGGTGGACCAGGCCACTCAGCAGGAGCTCACACTGCTCCAGATGCTGGTAGCCATGGGCCTTGACCTCCAGAAGCTGGGCCTGGATCCCCAGGGAGACGCAGATTCTCTGGCCAGCATGGTCAGCAATGGTGGCTAAGTGTAAACGTTGATAGCAGTTTAAGAGCTTAAGCTATTAAAAGGCTTACTAGAGGAAAGAATGTGTTGAAGTTTTAATGTAACCATAGAATTAGTACTGAAATCTGGTTACTACATCTTGTGCTGCTCAGCATTCCATTATGCTTCATGTGTCTGTTAAATTGGTGACCTGACTGGTGGGTATGTCACTGTGTCTGAGTCTGAGTGGTTTGGCTGTCCCCCTGCTGGACACTAGAGGAAAGAGCTTTGGGTCTAAATCAAAGGGGATTCAGTTGTACTGGTTGAATAGCTTTGAGTTTTTCCAGGTGACCCGGCATACTGTGCCTCCTCAAACACACTTTTATCCTGATCACTCTACATGAAAGTCCAACTTCAGAGCAGTAGAGTTGAATACTCTTAATGAATAAAGGCTCCCGCAAAGAGGGAAACAAACGTGTTGCTTTGACAGGACTCGTGAAGAATTTATACCACATGTTCTGTAGTTGTTAACATTTGAATTAGCTTTAAAGAAAGATTTAGTTGTGCTTTTTCTACCTAGTTCATACAATAGTAATTATTCATGATCTGCTAAATTGCTGATTCTTACATAAAATAAAACTCAGAGAAAACAAAAACTACACTCACACTAACTCAATCATGTTTTGCACAGTTCCAAATACACTGATTGTGATTTTTGTGACTTAGTTTTAGCTCCTGATGCTATGCTAACTTATATATATTACGTAATATATATATATATATACATATTTTATGTGCACGTAAGATGATAGTGTGATTAGTTATTGATATTTTTCTGTGTAGACCAGCAGGAGTTTGCCTATTTGACATGTAAAGTGTTCGATAAATAGAAAAAAAACTCTGTAAAAAAAAAATCAACAACGCTGTGGTTATTGACCGCTCAGTTGTCAGGTTAGTCTATATCTAGTGACATACGTGGACATAATACAAACTATGTATTGCAATCCTTTTTAATTTTGTTAAAAATGTACAACTTAGACAACGCCATGCATGTTTTGCAAGGCATTTACACATGTTACTGTATGTTTTATTTTCATCTAGGTACTGTAATCACTGTGTCAAACAATAAGGATTTGACAAGAATTGTACCCCCTGGTAACAAGTATAAGACAGTTGTTGTTCATGTTGAAACAGCGAATAAAGATATAAATGGACTCTAACATGAATTATGTTATTATTCTATTTGTTCATTCTCTTGACATCTTTATTGTAACACATGCGGGAAGGTGCAAAGAGAAGATGTATAAGGCATGGCTACATTTACACTGGTACGTCTCAGAGCCAACAGACTGAAATAGCAGCGCAGAGTTTCTAATGGTTGACTACCATCAGAGAAGTCACAGGGACCTACATACTCAAATGGTCTGTAGAGCATTCACACATCAATACGTCCTCTATACACAGTATGTTAAATTATTTAATCTGGATTAAAGAGGACATTTTAATTGTTCAACAACAACTGCTTAGTATAATCAAAGTGACAATCTAAAAACACTTGTTGAGTGTTAAAGTGTGCAGTAAGCTATGCATATTTCCTTCAACGGGCATTGCATGTGTAAATGTCACTGCTTAGAAGATTGAACACATTCTGTGTGGGAGCATCACGCGTGTTTTAGGCTGAAACATTTGTCACATACAGCAAACATCTCCTCACTATCTCCTAGCTGCTTGTCCCCTGAACACACTGTAAAAAACATCTCCTCACTATCTGCTAGCTGCCTGTCCCCAGAACACACTGTAAAAAACATCTCCTCACTATCTGCTAGCTGCCTGTCCCCAGAACACACTGTAAAAAACATCTCACTATCTGCTAGCTGCCTGTCCCCAGAACACACTGTAAAAAACATCTCCTCACTATCTGCTAGCTGCCTGTCCCTAAAACACACTGTAAAAAACATCTCCTCACTATCTGCTAGCTGCCTGTCCCCTGAACACACTGTAAAAAACATCTCCTCATTATCTGCTAGCTGCCTGTCCCCAGAACACACTGTAAAAAACATCTCCTCATTATCTGCTAGCTGCCTGTCCCCAGAACACACTGTAAAAAACATCTCACTATCTGCTAGCTGCCTGTCTCCAGAACACACTGTAAAAAACATCTCCTCATTATCTGCTAGCTGCCTGTCCCCAGAACACACTGTAAAAAACATCTCCTCACTATCTGCTAGCTGCCTGTCCCCTGAACACACTGTAAAAAACATCTCCTCACTATCTGCTAGCTGCCTGTCCCCTAAACACACTGTAAAAAACATCTCCTCATTATCTGCTAGCTGCCTGTCCCCTAAACACACTGTAAAAAACATCTCCTCACTATCTGCCTGTCTCCTGCCTGCACTCAATAGAGAAGACTATACGTTGCTCTGGTAAGAAAACTTATTTATGATTGTAAACTACATTATGCTTATTGTTATATATGAAATATTTTCTTTTCGTTTCTCACAAATTAACCATACAATTATGGCCAAGCTAGTCTTGTCATTTATGTCAATTTTAGCCAAGCTAGTCTTGCATTGCCAGACCTATCTGCACAGCGCTGTGTCAGCTAAAGTATGGACAAGCCAAATGCATGCGAATAGATAGCTATGGATGCATGCAATTATTCATCCTCATCACGGGGTGGTGCTGCTTTGAATTTGAAAAAGCATTCCAGATATCCATAATGTAATTTTGAATATCTAAAATATATTTTCACCTGACTGTGACAAGAACAAAAGGTATTTAATTACATATATCCACAATTGGCATTATGACTAGTTAAAATGCAATTTCACATTTCTAATTAAAATTATGACTAGAAGCAATGCAATTGACACTTATGATTTCAAAAATTAAAATCATGACTTGTAACAATTAGCTTGTGAATGTCTGAAATTGGAGTTCTTCCTATAGTAAGAATACTATTGCAGATATATACAAGTTCATTCTGGATAGAAAGAATGACTTCTGGTGCTATCTGAAATGTTCTTTTTGACTAGGAAGAATTTAATTACAGATATCTGCAATAATTAAAGGTGCAATATGTAATACTGACAGCTAGTGTTTAAAATAGTTACTCCAGTACAAATTCAAAATACCAGAGAGAGTCATCTTTCCCGCCTTCTCCTCCCCAGACTCGAAGTTCACGGAGGTTTCCAGGCTAAGACCACAGCATCCACAACAATGTTGCTAGACATTTGTCTCACATAGTCAGACATACATCACAGCACAGCGGAGTAGCTAACATTATATGCTGGCTATACTGACAGACGTAAAAGCCTGTGCTCATTGTGGAGCTCTGTACCCAACTGACACCACACTTTTTTGCCTTAGGAGGAACCGCTAAAAACACAACAACCTCGCTGTCCTCTCCAACCAACAGACAGACACACTTCCTCTGCTTGGAATTACGGTGAGAGCTGCTACAAATAACACTACCTTTTCGTCCTCTCCACCCGACTGAACACACTTTCTTGGCTTAGAATTACAGCAACAATCGCTAAACATCCTGCAAAGTCACGGTCCTCGCTTCCCAATTTACAGCTTGGCTTAAAGTAACTTACCCCTATCGGCCGCTGAATAGGCCCCACGTTGTCAGCAGTCGTGGCCCGCTCGCCTGGTCCTCCAGTGACGTTAGCTAGCAGGGTTAACAAGGCAGCGTTAGCCAGGACCAGTCGGACCACTTTACTGGCTGTTTTGCAAGAAATCAACTTTGGTACTCTAGCTAGCTATCTATATAATTCAATGTGAGTACACAAATGTTAAAATTACATAAAATGCCCGTGCTTACCTGTTCAGGAGGAAATTAACCAACTCTGCGGCCCTTTGGGCTCTAAGCTGTCTCCATCTTTCAAACACATCTCCAATATTTACCCAGTGTTTGTTACGTCTCTGGTGGGCAATTGTTAGAAACAAGCAGAGATGGGAAGTAACGAACTACAAATACTTTGTTACTGTACTCAAGTAAATTTAAAAAAAGTAAAATTACTTTACTAATTATTTTTCTGGCGACTTTTTACTTTTACTTCTTACATTTTACCACAAATACCGGTACTTTTCTACTCCTTACATTTTTACAAAATTGACTGTCATGTCGGAGAATAGCGCGGACACGCGCCTCACACCGCGAGCGAGCGGGCGCGCGCCACACAGAGAGAGAAGTAAGAGAAAAGACAAAGTACGGAGCCCCCCTGGGGTCAGATGAGAAAAGGATTCGTAACAATCCGTCCTCAAGAAATATAAACGTGAGCAAAAGGAAAGAAAGATATTCTTACCTTAATTATAACTTGTCTCCTCCTACTTGTATTACATCACTTACTGTTAAAATATAAGTTTGGAGACACTACCTTACTTAATCATTAAATGAATAGATATTTTTGTGTCGTGTTGTAGTTTATAGACGTCTAAACACCGCCGGCTGCTGCCAGTGACCAATCTTGTTTGTAGCTCATTGTTAACCCTACTACGTTAGGAAAGATGCGTCATTTGTGATTTAATATCATTTCGCTATGTGATTTTGTTGATTGTGTGCTTCACCTGTTACCTAGGTTACACCTGGCTGTTGATTCATGATGGCGATTGTTGAACGCCCTCGCTCACGTTTGTATTTTGTCTGCATTATTTACATGCTACAGTTACACTGCATTAAGATGAAATAGTGGGTTTGTTGTTATTATTTGCTAGCATATATGATTCCTATATGTATTGTGTATGGTAGCCTTTACTTCAAAGTTATTTATTTATTAGCAGAAATAAATTCTGGAGTGTGGTCTAGACCTACTCTATCTGTAAAGTGTCTTGAGATAACTCTTGTTATGAATTGATACTATAAATAAAATTGAATTGAATTGAATAGAAACACAACACACACACACACACACACACACACAGCCAAAGCTACCCACGCCCGTGTTTGTCCTGATGCTTGATTGTAATAAAGCATCAACAGAGAGAAGTTGTCTCCGTCCATGTTTTAACAGTCCTGGGGCCAAGTTGGAAACCAGAATCAGCTTTAAATCCAGTTTTAATCTAGTCCTCACTAACAAGTTCCAAATCATTTCACAGGAGTTACCATTATTATTGTTTGAGTCATCAATTCTGAATTCAATCCAATTGTCAATACACTAGGCTACTGTACGTTGTACTTGATGCACCACTGTGAGACAGCTCGTTAGATTCCCAATCATCCTTGTCCTTATCTGAGAGAGATGTCTGAGATAGTAGACTATGCATAAAGAAGGACTCCTGGCCAATGTGCTGCGTAATTCTAAAATATAGGGATCTTCTTAATTAATGTCAGTTTAGTCATTCATATTTTATGCTTTATTTTCTTTCCAGAAGCCGGATTTGAGCCCACACACATACATGTAGATTCCTTTAAATGTTAAGGACAAGATTAAAAAAGAGAAACTAGATCTGTGAATTCTTACAGAATCACAACTGAATTCAAATATTGCTGCTCAGTCAGAATCTGTAGCCAATGGCATTCAAAGAGCCTTTTTCTCCATGTCCACTGACGTTTCTCAGCTTGCACTCTAAAAAATGGTTGGTCATTCACATGGCTACTTTTACTTTTATACTTTAAGTACATTTCCAAGCCTGTACTTTGTTACTTTTACTTGAGTAAAGAAGTTAAATCCGTACTTCCACTTTTACCAGAGTATTTTTTAACACAAGTATCTGTACTTCTACTTGAGTACGGGAAGTCAGTACTTTTGCCATCTCTGGAAACAAGCCGCGTTATTTTAGGTGGGGTAGAATCTATCTCCGTTGATCCTGTTTGTTTGCTGCTTTCATGGCTGTACTAACGTTACAGCTGTAGTGTACTGGCTTTAAGTTTTTACAGGTATATCAACGGGGCCTGGCTGTCAAACTGGCCAGTTGATAACCACATGGAACGGAAATTACATACTGGTATTACTGGTATTAGCATCGTTGTCAGAAAATATGTTTCAACTTAGCATGTTTCCTGATGACGCATTGGGGTCATTTTTGGATTTATTACAGTAAATATATTACATATTGGACCAGCTAGCAATTCTAGCTATTAAATGTTAAAAAGACCTTTTTTAATCGGGAACACAGTTGGTGTACATAATACAACTAGTATATATTTGTAGAAAAGAATGAAATTAAATAGGTTAAAAAGAAATTGGAAAAAAAATTGGAAAAAATAAAACTTAAAAATAGCACAAAATATATACTGTATTAATAAAATAGTATGAAAAAAGGACATGCTGAATATATGTAACATTACTCCTAGAGAATATATATATATATATATATATAATAGATATTTGTTTTTTTAGTAGGCTAGCTTAAACAAAAAACTAGGGGGAGGCTAAACTTGTTCTTTTTAAGGATTTAAATATAGTTTTGACTAGTACAATCAAAATTGTAGATACCTTGAAACAATTTCTACTAGTAAGAATATCTGAATATCTTTAATTACCATTCTGACCAGTGAGAATACAATTTTTACTATGAGAAATGCTATTATGGAATTAAAATGTCTAGACTACGGATAGGAGTGTGGTGGTGTGGGTCATCTCGACTTGAAAAGTCTTGGATTCTTTCCCATAATGCATTGCTTTTTTTTCCCACTTCCTCTTTCCGCCATATTGCAGAACCGGTAAGATGCCTTTTTACACTGTCACCTTCAATCTTTTAAGTATCTAAAGCATCTACATGTCAAATGTCCCATTTATGCGATCATATTGAAGCAAAGGTACATAGTAATGATTTGGGAGGATTATCGCCTCGATTGGTTAGACGAATTTAACATAACCGGGCCTCTAATGTCATCTAGCAGTCCCTCTGCTCGGCCTGGGCATCGGTGCGTTCAAGGCGCCTTGATAACTGTTAGCTTTGCGACCACACAAATGTCTTTTATTCTTTAACAAATAAGACCTGTAAGCCGTCCGTTGACATACGTGTTTAACACAGTTTGTAGCGTACGTGGTCGACACTGAGTTGACCATTAAAACTACGAATGTTGGGAGATGCTTTGCCAATGTAACGTTAGTTGGCTAGGTAACGTTATCGTTAGCTGTTCTGTGTGCTCATGAAGGACCATGCTTTGAGTTTCTGCGTTTTACTTCGATGTCGCTCAAGCAAACGCCACGTTAACTGCTGCGAGTTAAACTGCTGGAATCGAAAGTATTTGCACAACGTAACTTGCTAATGTTAGCGAAGTTGCTAATAACGTTACCTGTTTGAAATGTTGCTAACGTTACGCTTCGTGCCATAATTGGGGCTTTCTAGGCTTTGCTAACTAAGCATATCTTTGTGCTTCACCTCTTGAACCATAATTTCCATTTGTTAAGAGGTGCAAGGTTAAGTTGTGTTAGTCAGTGTATGGCCCTACATTAAAAAAGAAAAAGTAGCTCTTTGAGACATGGAGGGACAGCAGTTAGGGTGAAATCACAGGCTAGGTCGCCTCTCTCTAGTCTGTAAAGTATTAACTGTAAAAGCAGCATTCCCAGAGTGGGTTGTGGAATTAAGCACAGCTTAATTTCTTAATTTAAGCTTACATATGTCACACTAATCAGTTAATGGTTATCTTTGTGCATGCAGGCATCATGGTGCGCATGAACGTTCTCGCAGATGCTCTGAAATGCATCAACAACGCTGAGAAGCGTGGGAAACGCCAGGTCCTCCTCAGGCCCTGCTCCAAGGTTATTGTGCGCTTCCTAACCGTCATGATGAAGCACGGTGAGTAGTGTTTTTGGTATCATGAAACACTCAGTTAATAATTTGGCCATGTAATAATGGCAGCGCTATGGTGTAGTCAATATATACATTTACTGCCATGTCAAGCTGGAAAGAGATGCAAGTTACATATGAGTGTAGTCTGTAGAACTAGGGTCAGCCTCTAGCTGAACACGTGAAGAGTGGGCATGGCTGTAGAGCTTTGTCTCATATCTGAGAGGAGACACCAAGCTGAGACGTAAATATCTGAGACGCTAAGCTCATCAGGTCCAAATGGTGATGGTTTGAAGTGATGATACGATTTTGTTTTGTCATTTGCTCCTTCAGGTTACATTGGTGAGTTCGAGATCATTGATGACCACAGAGCCGGAAAAATTGTCGTCAATCTCACAGGCAGGCTGAACAAGGTAAAGTCTCTCAGTTGGCCCAACTCTGCAGTTACCATTATGTCGCTGCTTTGGTAGCAGTTAGCAGCAGTTCCCTCAGGTCTGCATTTCCAAATGACAAACAAACCTTCAGACATAACATGTTTTCTAAGCAGCTACTTTTATTAAACTCTTTACTTTTTAACTCTTTTGACAGCTTGCTACTTTGTTTTAATTTGGGGTGTTAACCAGTGTTTTTTTTCTTTTCAGTGTGGCGTGATTAGTCCGCGTTTTGATCTCCAGCTCAAGGACCTGGAGAAGTGGCAGAACAACCTCCTGCCTTCAAGACAGTTTGGGTGAGAATGGCATACACCAAATTTTTTTAAACTGGGTGACAGTGATGTATTGCTGAACCCACTGAGGAGACTTTTTAGTCCCAATGGACTCCATTCTTTCTCTTGATCAGGTAGTAACTGCAGTGGCTTGGTTTCATGCTCAACTTGCCTGCTGCAATGCTTGCTTTTGCTTGGTTGTCCTGTGCTGTTGCATTGGAAAGTTAGTTTAATCGGTTTTTCATTCAAGAGCTATGAAGGTAGTGTTGATGATTGCGTGCTCATCTAATCATAAATCAAATCTCTGCATGTGTGCATGCACAGTACAGCACCTGCCTCCTTGCGTAGACTTTTGATCTTTCCTACTACATAATCTTACAGCACCTGGTCAAGCTACTGCTATACCTGGTGTGTCCCATACAGACGCTAAAGGGTGCTTGTGCAGTATCTGACGCTGAGACACTGACCTAGTGTCTCAGCATTATTTGATGAATTGGGCATGAGGGTAGGTTGCCCAAGCATGTTTTTGCAGTGGGCTACCGGATTTCCAAAAGTAACATTGCGCCAAAAACCGATTGCTGTCTACCGTATATGTAAATGATGAAATTAATCATACACAAACATGTTAGATGAACGCCCAGGCTCTTGGGCTCTCCAGCACATTGTTTTCTCCTGCCCATATGCCCGTTGTAACAGCTTCCCCAGCAGGCTGAGCCAGACTCCCTATCGCTACCTGAATATGTGACGCTAGACTAAAAAAGAGGATACTGTGTAATCTGTAGGTGAGCTGAGCTGCGCCTGATTGAACCACCCTCATAATTAAAGTTGTGGGGAACAAATACTGGGAACCAAGCCATTGGCTCGGTCTGAACAGGCACACGCTCCAAACAGGCCCTGCACTAATAATCCCACTATGCTGTATATTTGAAATATTTTGTAATGCAATAAAACGTGCACAATACTGAACAAAACGACTTATCTCTTTTATACAGTGGGCAATGCAGTTATAAGAAGTATTTAGATCCGTAATTGACATTAGTCGTAGGTGTTAGTAAGAGTGAAAGCCTAAACTCTGCATTTATTGATGCTGCCCTAGGTGATTATTATAAATGGTCTCTGGAAGTCATGGGATTATGAATTAGTCCTGTTAGAAGGATTTACTTGCATTTAGTGCCATTTTTGTTTATCGGATGATGTTGCAGGACAACAGGGAGTGGCACGTAAAGGTCATGAGCTGGGCTGTGCTCACAATGACTACAGGGCGTCTGTTATGCGTAGATATAAGATGGTTTTCGCATGTTCTCTCAACCAAAGTACATGGGCATCAACTTAGTGATTGGTTTTATATCTACTTAATATTACCTTACTTTCAGTTTTACCATCTGTTCCTTTTTGCTTTGGATGGTGGCCCCAACAAACTCGGGGAAAAAGCGTTTACATCTGATGTGCACGCCTAGTAATCAACCTCCCTTGAGCTGATTAGTCTACCTGCCGACTGCACATCTCTAAACATCCTTTCCTCTATAGTTCAAATTGTTTTCATACATTTCAAATAATATAGGTTTACAAAGTAGTTAATACTTTGACAAGCTTAATAGGAGGCCCTTTCTCCATAAATGGGGTAGGGTTTAATCAAATGTGAAGGTATTCTGTGGCTTTCCGATGTAATGTAGGTTTGTTTGGTGGGGCGCTTTCTTTTGCTCTTTGTTTACCGTTCTACATGAATCTGCTACATTAAAATAAATAGTAGTCCTTCAGTGCATTTTCTGAACTTTGTTTCACTTTCATCTCTCATCCTGTTTGCTGTTTAGGCTTAAAGCATACTATAACTTTTTTTGTACCTATATTTTTTTATTATTTTTTTATTATAAATGTTTCCTAAATCGTTTCAGTAGTTGAACTTGTAACAGGGTGAACGGCACTTCTGCATTCACTTTGCGGCTCTCTATCGGCTATAACTGCACAATGAGTTTGTAGTTCCAATGAGACATAATGGGACAATTGTGCTTCCAACCTGTAGGAGGACCAAAGCGGGAGAATTCCTAGTGTTGCTTTAAGGCTAAGGGGAACAATAACGAGATATATCCAAGATCCGTCGTATTTACTGGAGCAGGAAACATTTCCATTGCGTAGGAACCCTAGGGTGTCAGTTGTTACCAGATTTTGATTGCAAAATGCATGAAGATTAGAAAATGACTGGCCTGATAAAAGTTCTTTGGCAAGTGACCATGTTATGAGTGAGTTAATGCCCTTTTGAGATGTTAATTATCAGGACTTACTGTGGGTTGTATGGTAACGTGCTGACTTTTTGTTTCCGCAGATACATTGTGCTGACCACCTCAGCTGGCATCATGGACCACGAAGAGGCCAGACGGAAACACACAGGAGGCAAAATCCTTGGATTCTTTTTCTAAATGTAAAGAACTGCAAATAAAAATTCAACCAGTTGAAACTGGATGTCTGCTGTAACTCATTTCATACAAAGGTGCCTGTGGAGAGATGGCATTTTAAAAGGTAGTAGTCATTTGACAAGACAGAAATCCTTGTAGAATACATGAGTGCCGGTATATTTGTTGGATAACGCAACTTAAGACCTGCAAAAGCATGTTACATGTAAATACAGACTAGACAGAATGCAAACATGTCATGGAAAACAATTAACTTATTGTCAATATTAAAACCGGTGTTGACAAGGATCAACTATTCCTTGCTCCCACAATGTTTAATTTATATCTGCTAGATATACATTTAAAACATGTATTTGTATAAAATGTCAATGTACAATATTTGAACAAACTAAAACCCACTGCCTATAACCCAGGTCACAGGTGTTAACAATGAGAATGCAAAATCGCAATACAGTCAGAACCCTAAAATCAAGAAAATGTGTTTTTCTTAAGTTAATAAAGGTGGTTGAATAACATTGATTGCAGGTATATCCGCTATATAAAAATCTCTGAACGTTTTACAGTGACGAGGCAGCAGCTATTAAGCCAATAGTCCAAATGTTTAAGATGTAAAGGAATTTGTTGGATTCAAATTAGGCAACGTGTCTACACGTGGTCCTCGGTAGACTGAAAGCATTAAAATATCAATTTTGGATTAAGTAATAGGAGTTGGAAGAAGTAAATCTGTGGTCATTGCTCCTCACCCAATTCAAGGAGGAAAAAAATCCAAGGCTCTAAGTGGCTGTGATAACCACTCAACCCACCGACAGCAGCAAAGGATTAAAGCTATATGAGGGCTGCATCCATAAACTCTTGCTGCCTGACCGTGTGGGAGACGTGCCCTAACTCCAGATGAGCTTCTCCAGCCCACTGTGTCCCCAGCAGCTTCTCAACACCCACACAGTGGCTGATCAATGTAATTCACACAGCCACAAGAGGTATTTTTGGGACAAATGTTCAACCAAAAATTGTATCTCATCTCTCCATTTCATTATTAAATATTAGAATCTAAACATCAAACTATACTAGAAGATTGTAAAAATTGTCAGAAAGCTGCAAGTCCTCAGCTTCTTCTTGCATCACACACTTGATGGACATTTTCTGTGCAGTTACGCTGCAGGCTCCCATCTGCCAATATCTGAGTCAGGTTATTATTTCGGTTGGTGGTAAATCATCCTTTTTAAAAGGTAACAACCATTTTTTTGTTTAGTCTAAGCGACTGATGGGAACAACAACCTTTGACCCTGGTCCAGTATTAGGGGAGATCATTGCAGTCAGCAGCGGTAAAACAAGCTACAATATAAGATAACGGGGCAATTGACCAGCTTGTATTTACCTTCACAAAAGTGCTCATTTTGACACTAATAGGCTCAGATTATTATTATAAGTGTCTGAAAACATTATGTAAGGAATTTCTAAGGTGTCAGAAAATGACCTGAAAGGATTATAGATAGAGTAAGAAGGGAAAGAGATTGATCGCATAAGGAGTTTAAACCATCCAGCCCTGTCATCCTTAAATTCATTTTTGCTTAAAGATGCAGTGTGTGTTATAAAAGTGCCGACTGCCAGTAGACGTTTGGTTGGTCATGTTGTACACATCATGTTTTTCAAATTGAGCCCAGTGCTCCTTCCAACCCGTAAGAAGAGCTCAGACAAAAAAAAACAAGATATCTCTCCCATGAAATAATCAAAAACGGTGTTCATGTTCTGTAGAAAGCTAAATGAGAAAATAGGTTTTCAGGGCCTTTAAAGATACCACTGTAAGGCAAGTGTTACTTTCAAGTCACATACTCTACTTTTGCCCAGCAATAAAGTAAAAAAAAATATTTTTCAAGTTTCTTTTTCAATTAACATAAACCCCTATGTATTTAAACTCAGAACACTAAAGACCAAGACGACAAGACTTGATTTATTCATTCTTTGGCACACCCAAAGCGTCAATTTAATCCACTTATTCAAAACAATGTACAAAAATTAGATTCTTCATCATTTATCCTACTACAGAGCATTTAGCGACATTTTGAGAAGCTGTCTCCAGCTCAAGCAAAGCCAACATTCAGGAGTGGTGACGTGTATTGCATTTTTGTTTAAAAAAAAAAAAATAAAGTCTATAAATGACAATGAAATTGGCAAAATGTGCATTACTGCCTGCAGACATTGGTGATGAATTATATTTTCTCAGAATATGCACATTGCCCACATTTAAGTGCCAATGATATTTGACTAGTATGCTCCATGTACTGCTTCAAGTGAAAAACAAGGCTCAGTCCATTCTGCAGTCCGTGTAGCTACATTCAGACACACATCAAATACAAAAAGAAACAGCAAAGCAAATATGGAGGGCAGTCTTTGGCACTTCCTCCAGAGGAGCTGTGAGAAGCACAGCAGCAACAGGGACAGGGGGGGGGGGTAAACTGCCAAAGGGATCACAAAGATTTCTTCTATGACATGAGGCCTTGTAATAGCAACACAAGCTTTATTTTGTATTTTTAATAAAAAACGTTTTGTCCAGTGTCTGTGTCGTGTTGTGCACCTGACACGTGGTCTGTGGTGCGATTCCATCTGGACTCCAGAGCTATTACTAGATGAATGTCACGTTTCACAATATGCTCGTGTGAACCAAATCTGAGTTCATTTGTTACCCTAAAATACAACACGGTTCCATTTAGACCGGTCAGATTTTAAGGTCATATTATAGAATATATATTACATTCTTTTTTTTTTTTTTTTTAATTAAGGGCCTCGTGTTAGAGACCATTGTTGGACATCATAACTCTCTCTCCCCCCTTGTTTATTGTCCGTCTACGCTATTAATTATCCAGTCATAAAGTTAAAAAAATATCTACCAAAATACCTTAAAACAGGGGCGGCCTCTAGCTCAACCAGTAAGAATGTGCGCCCCGTGTAGGCTGAGTCCTTTGCAGCGGCCCGGGTTTGAGTCCGCCCTGCGGCCCTTTGCTGCGTGTCGCCCCCCCATCTCTCTCCCACCTTTTCTGTCTATTTACTGTCGCTTTGAAATAAAAGGGAAAAAAGCCCCAAAAATAATCTTTAAAAAAAAAAAGTAATAAAAGGTTGTGTTTTCCATGTGTTTGTCTGTTAGCAGGATATCTCTAACTAGTAACCATACTTTCATTAAGAATACAAGTGATTAGTTTTAGAGCATTTCTTTAGTAACCCGATGCTCCGGATGGTTTGTTGCACAGAACCTTCTGAGTCATTGGAAACTTTTTGGGAAAGGTCAGGCACTTTACAAAAAAAACACCTGGCAGGTGATTAGATGAACCATCCGTCTATCACGTCGGCCATTGTTGATTCGAACGAACGCTCGCAGCCGTCACACACACCCAAACCACGCTCAAAGCTGCCAGTACAGGCAAAATGGATTTTCATGCTGTGCAAGGTAATTCTTATTACTTAAATATTGTTATAATTCTGGAACATTTGTGCTTTATTCCAGTAACTATAGCGCTGTTTCTCCTGGACTGAATTTAAGTTGGTTGCTTTGCTTAAAATTTTTTTAAAAAAGAGACTAATGTAGAATAAGGATGCAAGAATCTTCACACATCAGTCAACTCAGAGCTTAAACCGGTGCCATAACAGTACATGGTTCTATCTTTTTTTTTTGCTGCGACTTATTAAAAAGCTCTTCCTTTAACCGTGTTCTCCAGATCTCCTCAGTTAAGGACTGCAATGTGTTTGTTTCCTTCAACCAAAATCAGGCAGTGCTCCAGTACCGGGATCACTGTAATGACTTTTATAAAACTCACTGAAAGCCTTTATCCTGAAATAGTTTAGAGGAAACCCGTTGCTGGACTATTCTGAATACAAACATTCTGATGGAGTTACACGGTAAAATGTAAAAACATTTACGATTATTAATAAAAAAACAAATGTATGCAGCTTCTGTGGAGGCATGCAGTCGGAGTGCTTTGTAATTTCATCTTAAAATTGTTTCATGATCAAAAGATGCAAAAAACCTAATGAATCTAAAAACTCAAGCCATATAAAAACTTCTTCACAGCACTGTATCTTCCCCCAAAACAGTATGGGCTTTACAAAAGCAATAAAGGGGCACTGTAAGTTCACCAATGTATATGTGTGTGTGTGTGTGTGTGTGTGTGTGTGAGTGTGTGTGCGTGCGTGTGTGTGTGTGTGTGTGTGCACAGTGTATGGAGTGTCATGTTATTGTAATTTGGCGCTGGGTTGCAGATAGTAGGGGTGAAACAGTCTCTCAGTGGAGCAGATGTGCAGAGCTGCGTGTGTGTGCATCAGTAACCGTGGAAACCGTGAGGTGAAGTAGCTGACGAAGCCTTCGGGCAGCTCGCCGAGAGTCTCCTGCACCTCCGGTGGCAACTCGTGGTAGTGATGCTTCTGTAACATGCAACGTTGACATACATGTGTTGAGAATGGGGCTGCTTGTATAAAGAAAACATACGTGTTTAAATAAGCATGCTGACCTTATTCCTCATGGCTCTCAGCAGATCTCGGACTGAGTTTCCTTTATATGTCCTGAACCGCCTCAAGTCTGGAATGCACACAGGAAAATGACAGACCATTGATGGCTTTGTCTTGTGATATGTGATGCTATTTGTCTATGTGATACTGTGCGTGTACCTGTCTGTAGAGGCACAGAGATGTGCATCCTCCAGTTGGTTCGAACCACTGCTCTTCCTGCAGTCTCCAGTTTGACCACAATCGGACTGTCTGCCGGTTCCTTCTCTATGCGGTCACTAACGTCCTACGTCCGTACGCACACAAAACACAAATTGTTTCATTGAGAGAGATGAGGCTGAGCAAAACAGGAGGAAACACTACACTACCCAGGTATCCACGCATACTCCTCTTCCACATTTCACGTTCCCATCTAATAAGAGCTTTTAAACCAGAAGAAAAAAATGACTAGTCATGGCACAAGGACCTTTAGTCTCACAAGAGAGACAGCAGTCCCTTGGGTATCCATGACCAGCTGATTTAACACACCTGGAAAAAGAGCAGCTGCTTCTCGGGACTCCAGAAGAACGGATGTTTGAGCACACAGGCGGTGGAGGGCCGGGTGGAGGGCTCGCCACTGATCATTTGCTCGATCAGATCCTGTGCGATGACGTCATCTGATTTGGAGGGAGAAGCGTTTTTCAGGTTTTCATTGATTATTTTTGCGGTTTGTGCCCTCAGCAGATTTTTGGGAGTATTATTATAATATTAAAGTCCTTAAAAGACACTTTACACACAAATATAAGCCAAATAAGCAGTAATCATTTTTAATAAAAAGACAATAGAAATAAAATAGCAAGATCAGTCTTAATGAACTAAAACATAAGGAGGGGGGGTTAGTTGGGTAAGGCGAGTCAGAGTGTGGGGGTGGCGAGTGAAAACGCACTGTCCCCCCAGAGGTGAAAGGAAGAGTGGCTACGAGGTGGCGTATTTGGGTGGATGGGGTGATGATGGAGCCATTGATGTGTGAAATCCTGGGTGGGTCGGATATGTGAATCTGGCACAATAATTAGGATTTCTGACTTATTGCAGTTGAGTTTCAGAAAGTTTAGGCTGTGGTGAGGGGGGAGTCAGTGGCAGCAGATATTATACACAGAATACAGCCCGCAACATTTTTGGGTTTTTTTGTGCACACGACAATGTCTGAAAATTACCTGTAAATTATAAAGACATTGTGATTATTTAAAAAGGGACTCATCTTGGAAGACAGTTCTAGCCAAGAGGCGCAAGTCATAGCAAAACAACCCCAGGATTACTCAGCGTAAAAAAATAAAATATGATTACACATAAGCCAAGCCAAAAAAGACACATGCGCAATGACTTCTCTCACCGTGTATATCGTCCATAAAATGTGAGAGTGAATATTCTCCTGACAGGATGTTGACCTGCCGTCTTAATGAGTCACCAAAGGGGTGCTGCCCCCTGCTGACCACAAAGTAGAACACACAGCCTGCTGAGAACACATCCACCGCTGCTGTCTGTACAGAGAAGGGGAGAAACACAAAAGACTCATGATACCTCACATTTCCTCAATCTTGGGGTCAGCTCAGTTTTTGGTTCGATAGGAATTTATTTAGACAAAAAAAAATTATATTTTTATAAAAATTTTAAATATATAACAGTTTGAATCATTCTTTTATAGGACATGTGGTCCATGCTCTGGAATATAAAATACCAAAGAATCCATTAGTACCCAGTACTATTCAAATTTGCATGATAAAACAAAAAAAAAATATGAACCTGTTTTTATCATCTATTCATTTTTTCAAACCATCTTAGCTAACAAGTTGACTGAATGTTCAAAGAAAGACAATTGTGATGTGTGTGTGCATTCTACCGGTTTGTTGCCCGGAGTATCTCGCAGTACTTCAGGAGCTATCCACCCCTCAGTTCCTGGTATTCCTGACCTCAAGGAGAAGCTGCTCCGACCGTCTGGGATCTTCTTACAGAGTCCAAAATCAGAGATAAGAGCTCGGACCTGACCCAGCACACTGGGACCAGATAGGAGGATGTTCCTAGGCTTCAGGTCACGATGGACTGAAGGGTCAGACGAAGGAAGGTTTTTTAGAAAGAGGAGGGGGAGAAGCTTTTAGCTGTCCAAGTTAAGCAGTAAAATCCTTTGGAAAATGAATTTGTGTATGCACTTATGTGTGTTTACATGTAAATGTATGTGTGTGTATCTCAGACCTATGTTGAGTGAGTGGAGGTGTGAGAGGCCACACATGGTCTGTCCCAGCAGAGTAATAGGATTCACCTCAGGGAAACAAGACGGATCCTCCACATACTGCAGAGAATACAGCCGTACAAAAACATGCAACAATATATGTTAGTTTTGTTATTATGGGATGCCATTTTAAATGACAATCAAGTATGGGATGCAAACGGGGAAACAGCTTTTTAACAATAGTAAGAAGTCATCTAACAAGGCCCTGAGGTGCTGACCTGTTGCAGGGTGGCAGTGCACAGCTCGATGGCGATGTAAGTGAAGAGGCGGTCCCTCTCTGTGCAGAAATATCGGATGACATTCGGGTGAGTGTCGGACTCTCGGAGGAGCTGCACCTCACGCTCTGCTACCTCGAAACACTCTGGCAGTATTCGCTTCACCGCTACGCGGCGTCCATCAAAATTACCCCTATAGTCCCCAAAACAGAGGGCCGTAACATATTATGCACAGTACTGTATGTGATTCGGAACAATATAGTTTATCTCGCAGGTTTTGTATGGTTTAGCCCATTAACTTAAAACTACTAACAAATATTTATTTTGATTTTTCACTACGATATGAACACCAACTAGGTTTTTTTCACCAGAGACATTTTGACACAGTAGAAAACATAAATAATCAAATAAATGATGGCTGAATTCCGTATAACTGCTTCAGTTTCAGGGCTCACTGGGACAATTGAATAGAAACAGCCATTATCAATGCTATTAGCAACAGCTGTGTTTCTCCTACTGCGCCTAGTCAGAAGGTCTTTAGTAGTCTGGCTATTGCCAGACCAAACCAAGCTCAATAGATTTGAGATGGGTCTGGGGAGTCTGCTCTGTATTTTCTCTGCACAAGAGGCGTGACCAACAGGCAATTGGATAGTCCTTCAACCAATCAGACCAAAGATCCGGGTGATGTACAGTAGAAGCGACAGCGGCATCAATGGGTAGCTGCGCTTCAGGTGGCGTTCTGTGGCCGCTATGTTGAATGTAAACCAGAAACTGCTTGGTCGCATCTCTATCATCATCTTGTTAAAGCCGTTAATAGCACGCCAGGTTGACAAGCCAGTTTGTGATTGGTTCCTGCAAAATTGTGAACTGAAGCAGCTTATTGTTGAACAAAATATATGAATTCAAGCACTTTCATCAACCCGTGTCTATTTATTTTTATTCTGAAAAACATTTATGGCCTTGATCCCCCTCTCAAATTCAAAAACTTTTAAGGATTTCAAGTGCCAGTCGGAACCATGACAAAGATTATGTAACATATTCTTTACAGTATGCCTTTTATTAAGCAGGGACTGTTTAGAACACAGTTGACGTTGTGTTTACTGATGCCCAGCATCCGAGATTCGACATTGAACTGCCAGCCAACACTACAACAAATAGCCAAATAATGGGGGTAATAAACAAAAGTCTTCCTGGAACGTAAGAAATCATTCTCATGATGTGCTTGGAAATGCTTGACAGAAACGTAAAGTACACCTGTTTTGCACTTCATGATCAAAAACATGCAAATCCACAAATATGTTCCTTCGATTCCCTGTTGAAACAGCGCAGTGTATTTTAACACAGCACATACTGTACCTGAAGACAAAAGTTCCCGCTGTGCCATGTCCGAGCACCTCAGTGGGAGTGAAGGAGATTTTACCCACCTGCACTTCCTCACCGTTTCCTACTGAGAGACATAGGACAGGAAGAATAAAGC
This sequence comes from Percina caprodes, assembly GCA_013375575.1. Taxonomy (NCBI): domain Eukaryota; kingdom Metazoa; phylum Chordata; class Actinopteri; order Perciformes; family Percidae; genus Percina; species Percina caprodes. The sequence continues at coordinate 1,385,810 of JABXJD010000072.1, read as the reverse complement.
AGCATGGAATTAATCTCATCTTAATGGTAAAGGACCGAAGGAATGAATACACAGTTTGGTGATTTACCTGCTGTGGGGTTGTGCCCTGTGGTGCCATTTGCATCAACATCTGAGGTGCTGCTGTGAGCGTGAGGACTCGGTGGAGGGTCAGCAGATGCAGGCTGAGAGTCTGGATACAGAGAAGGTATACAGTATGAATGGGACTCTTGTTCTGCACCCAGTGCAATCAAGGAATGAATAATATGTTACAAGATTTCTAGGCTTTGAGAAAAAAGTATGCTTTAACATTACTTTATGCATTTGGTAAAAAAACAGCATAATGGAGAACTTGGTTTAGGTTGCTTACCACTGGAGAGGTTTGTGTCAGTAGAAAAGGTTGTTTCCGAAGAAGCCGAGGTCCCTCCCTGCGTGCTGGTCTGCATGTTGTTCTGCATGTTGTTCTGCATGTTATTCTGCATGTTATTCTGCATGTTTGTTTGCAGGTTGGTCTGCATGTTGTTATGCATTCGCTGGAGGCGAGACTCAAAGGCCTCCTCCAGCTGCCTTTGAGCTTTCAGCTGATGAGCTGCACGCTGGAGAAACACACACACACAGATGGAGATCGAGTTTGAGGGATCAGTATTGAGAATATTTAGGACAAAGAATCTTCTTTTAGACAGATTATGAAAGGTAATAAGTCTCCCCTTTGCAATGCCGGTAAAGCTTCTGAACACCCAGGCTAATTAGACCTATGCTCAGGTTGAAGTGGGCCAGAGCTCAGATGGGAACTTATAAGGTCACAAATCTTTAATACCAATACAAATGGCAAAGTTGTCATTTGTCATTCCCTAACAGGTGCAACAAAGCTAACAAGAGACTCAGGGAGATCAATCCGTCTAGACACACCCACACAGACCTAGAAAGAGGTCAAATCAGCCAGAATTACTGAAAAAAAAAAAATTTGTTGGTGTTTAGGGCCTTAAATGCAGCAACCAACATTTAGCACAAATGTTGTGACAGCAAATTATACCAAAACATACCAAACAGAGGGGTGGAGGACACGCACTCTCCCTCACAGCTGTTGCCTGGCTCTGACTCACGAAAAATACATTGCATGAACTCTGCTACCGTGTACACCTACATGTAGGCCTAAGAGATTGCAATATAAGGCTATATATTACTATTAGGAGTATATATATATATATATATATATATATGTCAAGGATGTATAAATTAAATAACCTTCAGCGGCATTGTTGACCGCATCAGTGATCTCTTTCTATTCTGCATTTCTTCCTACAGCCTAATACCAGTTTTTAGGCTGCCAAATAGGACACACGGTACTGCAAATTAAACTGAGATGTCAGACCTCTGAAAAGTGCCACTTCTTAGCCGGATTATGACTGGCCATGTCGCAAATAGTAGGGGCGAGGCCTCAAAACCGAGAATATATTGGGGGGTGATATTTAAATTAAAATTTCCAGACGCTCCATTTATCAATGTATGACCATTCTTACGCTCTGATTGGTGTGATACGAACGTTTCATGAATCCCACGTGAAGCCTGTCGTAATATCAGCGCTGGTTCTACTTTAGGTTGATAAATGAGGGCCACTGTGTGCATCCTTAAGGTCAAAAAACAAATGTGTTGAATGTATTTCCTTTCTGTTAATCCAGCATTATTTCCATCCATGTTCATTAGCAATGTAAGTAAGTGTGCACAAGATAAACAAAACAGGAATTAAATTATAGAAAAACAGCCCCATAGCACTAGTAGAGTTCATTAACTCTACAGGATAACCTTAATCTCTCGCTTGTACCATTAATATTGCTTGATATCGATGCAGTTTGCCACTATTTGGTCATATCATTGAAAATAAAATCTGGGGGGAAAAAATCTACATCTTAAACACACATGCATCTTAACAACAGACAGACACACAAACTCACAACGGGGTACGTGAGCGCGAAGGCCAGCCATCCTCCCAGCAGCAGCGTCAGAACAGCCAGAGTCAGACGGTCCTGAGTCATATAGACAGGCAGCACAGCAACCGGCCTCTGGGCCTGTTCTGTTGTCCTCGCATCAAGCCCTCCTCTATTAGCATTAGTGTCGCTATGGCTACCAGCAACTGTCTGGAACTTAAGGACACAACAAGACAGGATAAGAAACAATGGAAATATAAGGTTTCACTTGTTTTTCATCTACCGAGTAGGAACCTGATAGAAGAGGATTATTGTTTTATATATATTTTATTTATTTTTTCTTGTAATTTACTATCTTCTGGGTGTAGACTGCCACAGTGACACAGTGACACAAGTAGTTTGGAGCTGTGACTCACGTAGTGCTGATGGTAGTAGGAGGCATGGGAGGCGGAGGAGGCAGAAGGGCGGGAGGGGATGACTGCCTCACCAGAACGCTGCAGGCCGACTGGGAAGTCCCTCAGCATGGTGGTGTGAGCCACTGGAGGAAGCTCATGGTGACCTAAAACAGATATAATGCATTTAGAGCTGTTTGAGTGCTGCATGGTGAGGAGAGGGGGGGGTCACTTTTTGGTCTGGTCAATAAATCAAAGACTTTTTTCAGTTTTGAGGGAATGTTGTGACCTTTCTTCTTTAGCCAGAGTTCTAGCTTTCATGCTGAACATGAAGCTTATTTTTTCGATTCCAAGCTTCTCTGCTCAAAGGTAGACACAATGCACCTTCTGCAACAACAGGGATTAAATACCTTGTGGTCATTTTAATATTTTTCTCATCCAATTCTTTTTCCCAGAAAATAACCTTGATAGTTACTCTGAGGTTTGGAAATACATATTTATATAAGTTTGTTGTGGCTGAAATCACATGTAACCAGGAAAGGTAATAGTGAAATAATTTATCACCGTGTGTGTGTGTGTGTGTGTGTGTGTGTGCGCGTGTACCTATTAGCAGCCAGTGGTTTTTCTGGCTGTTTGTGCTCCCTGGTGGGTAGCGTACATCAGTGAACGGTGTGATCTCACACTCCCCTCGCTCTCTGACGGTCACTCCGGCCGTCACTGGACCCTCAATTCGAGCCAAGGTCAGACCCCGAGGCTGCCATGACAACAAGAAGCACAAACCAGTCACATAACAGCTATCTTGTTATCGCCTTGATCATTATCAGTTCCTCAGTGTCCGACACACACTGATCTGATACACTGTAATAACTTACTAACTCTGTTAAAGCAGGAGGGAGAATAACCACAGGTGCATGACTTGGATGTAAATTTTTTTTTAAATGAATTATATATACTCACCACTAACGAGACTCCATGGTGGACAAGGGAAGTGGAGGCGTAGAGGTGGGAGTCCAACTTTCCTACATAGAGAGTGGGTCTTAAATAGTAAAAAAAAAAAAAGTCACGTTATTCCCTCAGCCAGTGACCTTTTTCTTTTATTAGGACAACTCAAATGAAGATGTTAATGAAATGGATTGGATTAATTGGATTTGGGACTAGAAATTAGGGGTGTGCAAAAAAAATCAATTCAAGCTCTACAGATTCCAAATCGATTCATAGAATTCCAAAAATTTTGTAATGACGCGTATACCATCCCATGGGAAAACTACATTTACATACTGTGAATCGTTTTTTTTAATTGATAATCGTTTCCTTAAAACAAAAATCGATTTTGTATCAAATCTTGAGCCTAAAAATGGATACTGATCATGACTTTTTCTGAATCGTGCACCCCTACTAGAAATAATTGATGGGATCTTGGGATTTCTAAAAATATATAATTAACGGAAAAAATGAAGATGCAGACTAGTTTTGAATTAAAGGTGTATGTTTTTTTCCATTATACTATTGCCACAGAAAATCCTTTTTTTTCTGCATGAGTGGCATGCGTCCATTCAAACATGTAACCAGACACCTTAAACATAGTACCAGCCAAGAGTTTAACAACCGCTGTAAATCGGTGCACCAGGTACTGTATATTAAACTGCAGTACTAGTACTAGACTATAAAGAAATTTGAAAAAAAGAGAGCCTTGTAAATACCACTTTCATAACTTGCGTAATCAGACAGATGCATCACTGTTGGACTGAACATCACAAGGATCTTAAAGCTCTTTTGATTGCTTATACTTGCTTTATACAATTTCTCTTACACAAGTTGTGTTTGAGCGGTGGCTTGCTCCTTCACAAACTGATAGCTCCACTTTAACGTAGAGGGTGCGTCTTCATGGTCGTTGGCAGAGGAGAAGGTGAGGAAGCGTAGCGTTTCCATTGCGAGGGACAGGTGGGGGGCGTGTCTTAGTGTGTCGCCAGAGTACAGATAGACCCCTACGACGGGCGATCCATAGTTCTGGCTCCACAAGACGTCACCTGGAAGACAAAAACACACACGGCTTTACGAGTGTGTTGAGATGAAAATAAAGAAGCACATCAACCTCTTACATATATAAATGGTGATAAAATATTCACAGAGTAAAAACCACACACCTTCCCCTACCTGTCTCTCTGTCAACTGTCACAACAAGTCCATCACCACTGGATACAAGATGGGCCATCTCTGGAAGTGTAAGGTCACAGGTCAATATTGCATAAGCTGGAATGTCACATCTTTGGGGGGTTTTTACACACACATTCTTGCAGGTTTTCATGCTTGCATGTTTTACACTTTAACTGGTTGTTTTAATAATAAATATGAAACTAGCCTTCACAGAACACATACCTCTACCAAGGTTGCACAATCCTCTAAAGTGTAGTTTCCCCTTGTGGGATTAATAATAAAGTATAATAAATTTGTCATATCATATTGTTTTAATGTTTATAAAAATTTAAATCTATACCTCAAACAAAATCAGTCAGTCTGAATGACCGAATGTGTGTGCAGGGATGTGTGTGTGTGTGTGTGTGTGTGTGAGAGACGTACTGTAATCTTGTTTGTCATCATAAGGTGGAGCAGAGTAATCATTGTATGTGGCGTTCCATCGCAGCTCTTGCGTCTTGGTGTCAAACATGGTAACCATGTATTCTGGGGAAACGTTCAAGGTTTATAAACAGTAATCCACGATGCATATAATATCTCAGCCACCTGTGTGTGTGTGTGTGTGTGTGTGTGTGTGTGTGTGTGTGTGTTTGTGCACAACATACCTGTGCGTCCAATGTACAGCAGGGGAGTGTTAGGGCAGATGGATTCGGAGGAGGAGGTGGTTAAACTGGTTTGCTTCTCGCCTGTCTCAGGATCCACCACGAACCACACATCCTGCTTCTTACCTTCATGTGCACATAAACACACAGACACACAAATATTAGCTAACAGGATTGAAGTATTTCAGATATACAGTATGTCTCGTCTGTCATTCTGTGTCTCGGACATATGTCCGTCTCACACATCGATAAAGTAGGCCTCATTGCCTCACCTGTATAGAGTATACCATCAGAGCTCCTGCAGGGAGCCGACTGAACCAGCTCTGGGATGGTGAAGGGCAGTTTCTGCAGAAACATCCAAACAATGGGTCAAGTGAAAACTGACACACAAAAACAGAAACACACAAACCCTTAATTCTTTACCATCAGGCCTTCCTTGTGTTTGCCGCCCAGAACATACAAACTGCCATCATTGGGGTCTGGAAGAAAGCCCGGCCTACAAAAACAACATTCATACATCAGACCACTGATTATTTGAAATATGTCAATAATATTGCCTCTCAGCACTGATACTCTTTTCCAGTAACTTTGCTTTAATCAGTGTTTATATAAAAAAAAAAATCAAAAGCAGCGGTACAAGACTGAATAAATAAATGAAATGAACTAATCCAAGAATGAGTAAACAAGACTTAGACTACAAATCTGCCAACATTTGGTACTTTTAGTTTTTTTCGATACTGTGCTACACATTACCACATTACACATTGCCAAAAACATGTGTTGTGTGGATGTTTATATGTGTATGTGTACTTGCATAAGCTGGGCGATATGATGATATACAATACCATAACATTGTTTTTTATTGCGACCAAAAACCAGCAGCCGAACTGCATTACAGCGATATTTACGTCATTTTGACGACGATTTCCATTCCGCTCCTTGCACATTATGTTCATTTTGCACTAAAGTTCTTATTGAATGAGAAAATACTCAGTAATTTTCATTTGTCATGTATTTAATTTACACTTGAGGATACAAAAAATAGGCTTTACCATGTAGTTATTTCATATAGACTATGTATTTATTAAATTACCAGAAAACGTATTTACAACAATATTCTGATATATATCATTACCGAGATATGAAATTACCTATATCGGGATAGCTATATTGTACATGTGTATGTGTGTTACTCACTCTGTGAGGTAGACCGGTACTTGAATAATAGGGTCTGAAAGAAATCAAAAGGACAATTTCATAACACATGTTTAAAAATGAAAATGAAGATTGAGGAAATAATATTGACTATTAATAATATTGATCTATTTGTATGAACCTTCTCTGAGGGTCCACTTTATGTCTCCTGACTGTTTGGAGACAGCATGGAGACTACCGTCCAGAGTGGAGACGAACAGGAGGGATTCTGGTAGGGTGACTGATCTGACCCCTCCAACCTGATGGGGAACCGCAAACAGAAAGAAGGAGAGAGAAACTTTAAGCCATCTGTCTGAATGTCACCATGTCATGTATCAGATATTTACACACACACACACACACACACACACACACACACACACACACACACACACACACACAGTTTCTGATCTGATAATTATACTTTGTTCCTCCCTTAGCAGGATTTCCTTATCCCTTGCTTTCCTCCTCCCAACCCTTCACCCTATATTGACAACCTGTATGTGTTTGTATGACTGTGTGTGTGTGTGTGTGTGTGTGTGTGTACCACTCCCTTATTTACCCACTTGGGGTGGCAACTGGCAACAGAAAACTTAAGAGCACTCTATGGAACGAGCACAACATTGCAAGTGATTGCAAGACGTGCAGAGACGCTCGCGCGCGCACGCACACACACACACAGTATTAACTTTCTTCAAGCAATTTGGACTTACGACCTATCATCATAACATGACAACTATACTCAAGCCTGAAATAGACACAGAAGCGCAGTGGGATGCCAGTTGCGGTCTCTGCTGCGCAAAAATAGCAACACCCCCAAACGGTATATTACCAACAACAACAGAAACACCACACTTTAACGTTACACACTTTATACCTGAAATAGCTTGCCTTCCCAGGACAGCAGCAGGAGAGAAAGCAGCAGGCGTTCCAGAGCCCCCATGACCCCCAAACCACTTTGTTTCATGGCTTTGAACAAACGGAGGGTTCAAGCTATTGAACTAACAACAGAGGTCGAACTCTCTCTCCATTTCCAGCGTGGGCGTCCATCTGTCAGAAAGTTAGCACCGGCCGTTTAACATCGCTAAAGCCGCGCGGCTAGTCAATAAACACGGTGAAAGCTAAGCTAGCAGTACCACTTTAAATCCATAATAACAGCAGCGCAGCCGTTCACGTCGCTATTCCATATTTCCGTGTTGGGACGGAACCGGTGACGTCAGGAGGGAACTGTCAAGCAGAGAGAGGGGTGGGCAACATCCGCCTCCGCGCTGAGTGACAGGAGGCTCAGCCAATGGGTAAGAAGGTTTGGAACAAAGGGGGCGGAGCTGTAGAAACAGCTGGAACACGTGGAAACAGACAGCAGGACAGTTGTGATCGAAACAAGAGAGCAGAGTGGTTTTTGTGCAATAGAAAGTAGTGGAGGGCGTCATTCTTTGTTGTTCACTCTCTACACTCCTTACAATAGCACTGGCTGACTGTAACTAAGTGCATGTACTTCAATTCTGTACTTAAAGACCTAAATTAAGAATGTCACTGTTTTTTCCATGGCCTAGGAAAGTCCATCAATATGTGAACATGAGCTATTTTTTCAAAGCCAGAAACCAGAGTAGCAAGTCTCAAATTGGTGATGTCATCATGTATAAAATCTGGAACTGGATACAGCGTTGGAGGTGGATCCCCTTTCCTTCCTAAGATAGTCGAATATGTATAATAATATAAGTATGATAGTGGGAAATCAAGCCAAATCCTTCAGCTTCCACATATAAAATTACCTGGATGCTCGGCTGTGCGTCTGCACTAACAGGCATATAGAGCAGGAGCACATATTGGCCACTATGTAAATTTGGCTTTAAAGGTGCCCTGCCACACAAAATGTTTTTTTTAAATATGTTAGGTCCATATGTGTTTGTTATGTCATGAATATGAAAATGAACTGCTACCTCTTCAGTCAGCTCTGAAAAGAAATAAGAGGAGAAATCAGGCCAGTTACAAAAGCTGGTCAGTCTGTCGCTAGGTAAAGGATGCTGATTGCCAAGCTCTCATTGGCTAGCTGTTAGCCAATCAGAGTCAAGCAGCTTAGCTTGTTGAATATTAATGAGAACTGGCACAAATCAAGCTGAGTATTCCCGCAGGTTTTCTATACCACTTTAGAGTGGTTTGAAACAAGGTAACCAAGGCATCTTCTCCACAAAACATGTTACAGAGTCAATGGTTGAACTTCAGACATTACCACAAAGTAATGAAATATGTGTGGCAGGGCACCTTTAAAGCCTGGCACACTTCCTGGGGGCCTGGTACCCATACACAGTACATTCCCCTGGATAGGCCTCCTCAATATTATCTTTCCCAGTTCATCGCCATTGTCTGGCGCAGTTCCAGACTTTATACCTGGTGACATTACAAATTTGACTTTAAGCATTCTAGTTTTAAATATTGTACTTTTTACTTTCAATACATTTCTCAACAGCTTTAGTCACTTTTCTGATTAAAGTTTTTCATACCTTTCCTGTCCATTGAAAATCATGTATCTCCAAATATGTTAAATTTGACATTCTCCCACTTCTTAAAAAAACCAGATGTTCTCAATAGTTTTTCAGCCAATGACCCCACACAATATAGAGAATATACTGGAAACCCCCTTAAGTATGTAGGAATAATTTGATGAAGCCCATTTTTTCACACTTTATATCTTTGTTATGTAACAACCAAAAGAAATGTATGAAACATATTTCCAGATTCTAAGAGTTGTTAGATTAGAAAGTAATCTATGATGTATTTTTTATTTAAAAATTAAGAGATTATTTTTTTTGATAACTTTGAAGCCTTCTGTAAAAAAAAAAAAATTGATATTCTCATATTTTAAATGTATAAATCTGAGAACTTGACACAGACCCCATGGCAGTGACACTGACCACCACAAACATTAGAAAAAGAGATTTATGTTAAAAATGAGTTGTCTCCAAGCCTAAACTGAGTTGATAAACTGATCTTCATGTGTAAAATCTGTGGAGTATCCCTTTAAATAAAAAAATAAATGGAAAACTTCTACCTGCAGTGGATTACTTTTACATTGTAGCATTGCAGTTTTTACCTAAGTAAAATATATCTATAATATTTTGTTCCACATACACAGTAAAATGAAAAAAAGGAAAGTCAAGCATTTACAAAAAAACACTTTATTTCTCTGCAACATATTTCCCTTCAGAGAGATGTCAGCCAATTCTTTTCCTGATAAATTAGCAAAATACTCATCAGAAAATACTATTCAAAGTGCCTTTACATGGGGAAAACAGACAAATGGGATAACACAGCTTGTAAGCGGATGTTGTGGGGATATGAAATGATGACAAAAATAAAATAATGCCGGCAGGCACTCCTGTCATTTGAGGTATGCACAAAACATGCACAAAACAAACAGACTAGTCTTTAAAGGCATTTGCTGGCTATGTGCAGGTAGTTGAGGTGTGGGATCTACACACAGTGCAGTACCCATGCTGCTCACTGTGGTCTACTGGTGGAGCGTGCTCTCCGGTTTGGGATAGCCAAACAGCTCAAAGTCTGGTTCATACAGCTTGTACAGTTCTCTCCTCATTGTCATGGGAATCTGTGCAAACCAGTCTCTTTCCCAGCTGGCTGCGGTGCGGTTTCGAGCCCCTAAAGGGAAGCGTAACAGATCATCCACCTCCAGAAGCTTCAGCAGGTGCTCCGCATCTGTATCCAGAGTTTCTAGTCGTCCAATGAAGTCATACTTCACCTGGCATGGATGGCACAGACGGTACACCTGAAACAAAGAGAAAGCTGGCCTACAATTTGAAAACTGCATCCATTTGTGAATTTGTTTGTAATAACAGCCTCTGTCCCATTCTACTGTGTGTGTATGTGTGTGTGTGTGTGTGTGTGTGTGTGTCACAAAAAACATTAATCTCATGCATTTTGCCAAGCTGTAGCAAGTGTAGCCTTCCAGAGCTGTGTGAGACAAATACCTGCCGCCAGTGTTCATTGAAGATACTCTCCCTCTCGGTCTCTGGATCCAGCAGGTATGTGATAAACTGCTGAAACGTCGGTTTGATTCCTGCTGCAAACGCCTCAGCTGCTGTCTCTGGCAAAGTGCCTGACACATTACTATAACGACGCAGCATTACAGAACCAAACTGCTTGTAGAAGTCCTCGTTGGGCCTTAAAACAAACACAAGTACACACGCCTTAGCAATTCAAGAATGATAGGGCAGCTGTTTAATCAAAAGTGAAGCCCATTTCTCAGCCTCACCCTCAACTCAAACACTGGCACAGTCACACACAGCCACTCTCTCTCTACCCACCCACAATAAGACACACACCTTCCAAACTTGTTCCTGAAAGCCGAGATAAGGCGAACAAAAGGGTCTCGGACAAACAGAAACTTTGTGTAGTGCTTGAGCTTGAGTGCCATCAGGTGGCGGGACAGAGAACCATAATGGCGCCAAAACCTGGTAAAAGACACAAACAGCACACAACACCATGAGAGCAGCTCTTTAGTGTCGTCCTTCTTAAGTCGTGATTGTAATGCTTTTGAGTTAGTTAAGTCTCATGCAATATGGAAAACATTTGGCCACTAAATTACTTAGAAGCAAAGCCAGATGAGTCCTTAAGGGAAACAAGATGTGCCTTGTACATCAGTGCACATAAAAAAAACACATCCAGATAATAATATCCAAACAGAGACAGCTCCTAAGAGGCAGAGAAAGGTCAGTCTGTGCTGCAGCAGCAACTCCCCGCCTGTCGTTTCCACTCTCCTCTTCCAAGTGTCAGAACAGCAAATAACTCCTTTAGCACACGGATAGTTGCTCAAACAGCTTCAGTATACCTGAACAACAAGAGTTGTTGTAGAACTGTCTAAAAAAGGCACACAATGTAACTTTTCATTCATTAACGCCCCTTTGGAAGGTTTGGAGACAGAATGGCTAAAGAGAGGAATCACACAGTCATTTACAAACCGAGCTCCCGATTTACTGCTCGGCTCTTCTTTGGTGTCATTGTGGGATGGAGGTGTGTGGCTTGCTTGGTATTCCAGTATTGTTTAGATGTTTCAATCTCTTGGTTTTAGATGTTGACTTTTTGGAGATATTTTGAATGAGTTGTTAAAGAAATGAAAGTGGGAGCTTGGTTTCTCTGCGTACAAATTTGGTTTGTGTAGGCTACATGTTCTCTTTGAAAAATTGTCTTTTTGTTTCTAAATTCATTGTTTTGTTCTGCCAATACCATTCAAGATGTTGCTGTGGAAACATTGTCCGTGTGTGGTATAGCCAAACATTTTGCTCAAATATACGTGCTAAAGGTATAAAGAATACTTAGAGATTTCTCACTTGATGCCTTTTGGTTGCTATGGCCATCACCTGCGTATTTAAGTACTCACTGCTTAAATGCTGATGGACACTGAGAGATGTAACACATCTGTTTTCCCAGTCTGCTTCCCATTAATTAAAAAAGATAAATATGTGTGGTTACTTTTTAAAAAATGTCTTCATTAATTGATGCTTGCCTGGAGCATTAAGGATAATATCACTATAATGCAACGATGATGAGTGTTGCAAATAAGAAACTGAATTTCAAAGTAGGCACAATTGATACCAAAGCCATTCTGCAATTACACATAAATACCACATGGCAGCTTTTTACAGCCATATGCATTTGTAACGTCTAATGTGAATGTTTGAGATACAAAATATTCAATAAGTCAGTAAACTATAAAGAGATGTAGTATTTATCCACACAGAAGTATGTCTGTGAAGTGTGGAGGAATAGAAAATAAAAAAATAAAAAATAAATTGTCATCTATTCCTCTATGTGAGTATGTACATATCTTCTGTGTATAAGTGCATGCCATACTTAGCAAAAGTGAGGTGTAGAGAGGAGTTGTGCACGAGGTCAGGAGGTACAGCCTCTGGGTCAGTGTAAGGTTTTCCTGAGGAGGGCGAGATCAGAGACTGAGACAGAACCACCATCACTTTCTTCCAGTTGGTGCACGCCACCTGAACGGAGTACAACGAGAGAGGGAAAGAAAAGACAAGATGTTCAGAAAGACTAGGGGCCAAAAACGTTTATGTAAATGTGTGTCTTGACCAGTTGAAAAAGATAGAGAAAAATGAAGAACGGTGATTTTAAGATGTTTGTGTCTTTCTTGCTATTTTTCTTCCACTTACATCCATACAGAGTGAACTAACTCACCGCCCACATGCATACCTCCACCTACATGTTTACACAAATAAAACACACACACACACACACACACACACACACACAAACACACAAGGCAGCTGTACCTTTGGAACATAGCAGTAGATAATCTGGTGAGTGTCATCCACTATCAGGTGGTCCAGTTCCCTGTTTGGGATCTGCTCAAATGCCCGAGTCCTCCCGGGGAATTCCACAGCATCCATTCCTGAACACACATCCATGATCCTCTGCTTCCTCGCCTCCTGTTCTCTATCATCCACAGCAGTATGACTCCTCTCCACCTTCTCATCCTCCCTTGTTTCCTCCTTCCTCTGTTCTTGTTTTTCCTTCCCCTCCTCCTCTATATGCTCCTCAGCTGCTCCTCCTGTCTCCACTGGGGCCGGTGTTTTACTGGAAACAGTAGTGGAGGCGGTGGAGGAAGAATTGGTCTGGGCTTTGCTGCTAGACGTAGAGTGTGAGGGCTGAGTTGTTGTCTGAGGGTGAGAATTAGAGTGAAGTGACTCGTGTTTGGGCTCCTGCAGCGGGTAGAGGGTGAAGCCCCCGACGTCGTCCCAATACACAATGATCAGCAGGATCATAAACAAAGACCCAAGGATAAACGCAACTCGGAGACCACGCCATGTTCCCATAGTTATTATTTCTCCAGAGCCGAGATTGGTGAAGAGAAGAGGAAGAGGTTATCTCAGCTCCATGGTGGCGTCTACTGCGGAAGGACACACTTCCTGTTTTCTAGCTGCAACTGAAAGAAAGAAATGTAACTCAGTCAGCTGTTGCTCTTTTCAAGTCTAAAGGCAGTAAAATGATAGACCAGATTTATTCTTAGTGAGTAAAACATGAGGTTGAATCTTCAGCAGCTCTACCTAACAGAACACATTCTGGGTGGAATATAACCAAGTAAATTTGATTTACTCAAGTACTGTTTTTATGTGCCTACTTTGTACTTCTACTACATTTTAGAGAGAAAAACTCCTAGATTAACATTTGGCATACAAAATATATGATGATCTTATAAAAAACGAATGCATTGTTACAGATTAAATGAGTTTGACTTTGACTAACTGCAACATAAATATGTTTCTGATATCTTAAGTGAGTCTATGTAACTACTGAGAGAAGAACAAAATCTTCTAATCTAATTCAATGAACATCACAATGGAACAAAGTACACTAATTACTAATTAACTAAAACTAAAAACCATTAAATCCTGCCCACATGCCCTTTAGATGACTGCCTCACACATGTATAGTCAGGGGAATATGATCAAACAACCATTCAGGCATAATTTGTAACAGGCAGTGTGCAAGAGTATGTAACAGCCTAAAGGGACATTTTTACACACCAGAAACAAACAAACAGATGTAAAAAACAACATATAAGCAGGGTGATATTTAATGTGTTAGGGAGTTAAACACAGTGGCCATAATTTATGTGACAGGTGTTTGTTTTTACTTAAAATAAAAAAAGCAAAATTAATTAGTTGGGGGATGGTGTTTATCAATGCCAACACAGTGATCAAACTAGCACATTGAGAAGTGTGAGCTAGTATTTTACATACATGTAGTATTGGAGCTTACTCTATGTAGAAAAATCCATAGTCTGGGCAATAATTCAAGTACCTATATAATGTCATGTATAGACTTTCTGCAGAATTGCACCATGATAATATGATGCTATTGTTACATAAGTCTTCACATTAGAAACAAGCTTTGTTGAAAAATGTTGCTTTACGGGTGTACAGAAAAAAATAAAATGACAGAGTGGCTTAAAAGATCTATGTAAAGCACTGTTACGTTCTAAAAATAATTACTCAAGTAATAAACATTGGCATGGAAATAACCTAATATGGGTGCCCAGATAGCTCAGTTGGTAGAGCAGTTGCCCATAGAGGTTACTGGCCCACAGGCATCAGACTGGTCTGGATATCAGAACAGCTGTGGTTCATTTGTTTGTTTGTGGTCTTGTGTCTTTCTTTAGTTTTACACATTTGAAGCCTTTTTCTGTGTGGGACATGTAAGTTATGGTTCTAATAGTTGATAATAGTTCTGTAATATAATATATTTAATGTAATGTTTTTGCCTGTTATGTTTAATTTATTGGGCAACAAAGACAGATTTTTGTTAAAATGTTTTTTCTGAACATCTATGACATTCAAAACGGTGATAACTGAAACAGATATACAACGCACGTGTGTGTGTGTGTGTGTGTGTGTGTGTGTGTGTATACACATACAGTATGTGTTGCAAACAGACCTAAGTACTACACAGATAACATCTGCCTCTGCACCACCAAAGTGAACATAAAATAACTATAAAATATATAAATATATAAATGCATATGACACTGTTGTCCAAACCCACACAATCAACAGAGACGCCATCTTGGAAGTTTGTGATCAATACTGTACGGTGATGTAACCAAGTGGTGTCCCATTTCATAGGGGTATGTTTTCACCCCTAGCCCTTACCCCTTGGTTTCTGGGGCCAAGGGGTAAGGGTAAGGGGTAAGGGGTAGATGGGTAAGATGGAGAAATGGGATTCAGCCTTACTCCTTCACGCAGCAGGCTGCAGCCCTTTTCTGCATGCCATTCCCTCTTTCTCTCCCCTTTCATGTCTTCATCTGTCCTGTCAAACACAGGCCTAACATGCCTAAAAATATGTTAAAAAATGAAAGAAAATACCTAACCTTATGTTTTGTATTAGGCTATACTTTTTACTTGGCCTATTTAAACGATCCCAATACTTCTTCCTGAGATATAACTGTAAGACATGAATTAATCCCACTAGTGACTGGACATTTGCCATAGGCTAATCTTTTACAAGTCCAGATCATTAATAAAATATGATTTAAAGTATGAAGTATGAGGACCAGTGTGATTTTGCCCAGGGGCCGTGGGAACCTCAGGCTCAGCCCGGGGCGCTCAGCTGTCACAGAGATGTGAACAAACGGAGCTGTGGGGGTGTGTGTGGGGGAAGCAGCTTCAGTCCAGTGCCTGCTGGAGGGTTTAGTGTTACACCCGTTAATCTCTGTCCCATAAAAACATCTGCTGTTGGGGAAAATAGTGGAAAAAATGACGGTCCTAATAAAACCAGAAACAAGAGCCAGACTGAGGGGGGGGGGGGTAGGGAACAGAAAGTTCTGCTCATATTTCATTTTTAGATAATTATTAATTATTTCTTTCCACTATAGGTTTACAATCTAAACTCCACGTTGACCGGGGGGGCCTATTTTGAGAAATCAACATCCGTAACTCTATCGTGTCTTGGCACGCGCTGTAGCCTACAGGCACATGCGCACAAACGGGGGAAAACGGGTTAAAATATTCCTGTGTAAACGTGTAATGTGTTTGTGGAGCCCAGTCAAGTTTGCAGTGCATATCCGTTTTAATAGCCTATCTCCTTTGTTTTTACTTTATTTGAAGAAAAAAGACAAAGCTGCTGTTTTTAAAAAAGACTGTTCAGACTGTTCAGACAGGGAATATCTGTCTTTTTTCGCAGAGGACTAACCATTACCTCTTTCCACAACAACTTTGATACAGTAGCCAGTTTACAGTGTGCCTCTTTCTTTCACCGGCTGCTGCGGACACTGTCCCTCTCTCATGCAAACGGACACTTTCTTTTTACTCCACATTCAGCTTCCGACGACAGAAGGACTGAACTTCTCCTCCTCCACAGTGTCCTCTGCTTATTCACCCCACGAACCCTTACCATGCTCCATTTGAGGTGCACGAAAGCCGGTTCTGTTCCCTTTATGCCCTATACATCGAGAGCATCACATCAACAATTAGGCTAAAGCAGTCTGAACATACATCTGTCTGTAGTAAACCTAACATTTGAAATAACATGTTAATGTTTTATCTTACCCGGCAGATGAGCTCCATGGTCGGCGAGCCCTTTGTCGCTAGCCCGCTGTCCCTCTCTCCGTCTGTCTGTCCGTCAGACCGGTGATGAGACTGGGTGGGCACGACAGGACTGTGGCGGGTCTACGCTCGCCACTGAATGAAGCAGGTTCTCGCGATATTTGGGGAAACATCCAGCCGACTACACACACACACACACACACACACACACACACACACACAAATGACTAATGCTACAAAGTGTCTATAAGTGGTGAAAAAACAGCATATTGATTCAAAATGATGATACAAATCAAAATATGTAATAAAGTTATTATGAGAAAGTCAAACGTATAAGACATTTAAATGCTTAGTCATATTATAGTCAACATTATGAGATATTGAATCAAAAGATAGTAAGTCAGGATATGAAATACTTAGTAAGTATTATAAGACAGTAATTAACCACATACTTCATCAATGATGATAATGTGATATACTAGATTTCATTTATATAGCAGACATTTCCTATAGCACTGACCTACCTACAGTTTTTTTTAAAATAATTTATTTGTGGATTTTAGCAACCACACACAAAAATGTACACATCGTTTGAATTTTATACATTTTGATTCTGTACGTTTCCATTTTACAACTTTTAGGCCAACAAAACAACAAATAATCCTCCATATGTGTTGTAAAGGAGGTGTACAATATATTAAAAACCCTTTGAATAGCATACAGTCCAACATAACACCACCATAAAGTACAGCTTAAACAAAGTTGAGTGAAAGCACCAACAACCACAGTAATATTAAGTAAGGACATATTGCAAGGCAATTCTACTGACTTGCTTTATGCGGCACAGGTGGTTCTATTTTTTTGATAACTCAATGGATATGCTCTCTTCTTTTCGGAAGTTATTTTGTCAGCCAAAATGTCTAAACATGGTATCAACCATGTTTGGATGAAGAGCTGTCTCTTAATGAGTATTTATAACATCTGTGTGAGCTGATGTGAAAATGACGGTGTGGCCGCTGTCTCCAGTCCCCATCAAAAGGACCAGGCGGCTCAGCAGCAGCAGCATCCTACTGAAATTTAAGACCACATAGATCCTGTTACTAAAAAAAAGTCAGAAATTTCAGTGGAGTCATTTCCCTCAGAAGGTAGAAAGTCTTGGACAGTGCCACAACAAGAGCATCTGATTGATAGTTTTACCACCCTAGTGGATCAATATTTGGATAAATCACTGCCAGCTCATTCTGATCGAGCTGTTCAACACACAAGGATGATATACTGCATGTGCCAACTGTGTTTAGGTATCATTTTGAAATACTTGACGTTTCTATACTTCACATTTTTAAAATTTGCTCTTTTTACGCCACTACAACTATTTGACTCTTCTTTTTCCATTAAAACACATGAGATATGCTTAGATGACATGATGCAGTACTATACCACTTATCTACCCATTGGTATACTAAGTATCTCAAATGTGCAGACTACCACATTAAGATGCTCGTACAGTTGTGTTCAAAATAATAGCAGTCCAACATCACTAACCTCATGAATCCTATTTGTTTGGTAGAAGTGATATTTCTCCATGGCAACTAATTTATTTTTACTAATTGTTGTAGAGTCATAGAAAACCAACAGAGCCAACAGTCATGACGTGCATACTGCTCATTCTGTGTAATTGAATCTGTATATAGAGAGGGGAAAACATTTAAAGAAGTGCAGAAAAGTATAGGCTGCTCAGCCAAAATGATTTCAAATGCCTTGAAATGGCATCCAGAGCCTGAACAACGTGGGAGAAAACAGTCAACTACCATTTGATTGGATCAAAGAAGAGCCAAAATGACAAAGACTCAACCAATGATCAGCTCCAGGAAAATCAAAGAAGACTTAAAGTTACATGTGAGTATTGTTATAATCAGAAGAAGGCTGTGTGAAGCAAAGCTATCAGCTAGAAGCCCCCAAAGTCCCTTTGCTGAAAAACAGACATGTACTGAATACATTGACTGGCCAAAGGAGAAATGACGCAACATTCTGTGGACTGATAGAGCAAAATTGTTCTTTTTGGGTCTAGGGGCCGTAGACAGTTTGTCCGACGACCCCCACGCACTGAATTCAAGCCACAGTACACTGAAGACAGTAAAGCATGGTGGTGCAAAAATCCTGTTCTGGAGATGTGTCTCATACTGTGCTGTTGGGCCTATTTATCACATACCAGGGATCATGGATCACTTTCAATACATCAAAATACTTGAAGAGGTCATGATGCCTTACGCTGAAGAGGAATGTCTTTGAAATGGGGCTTTCAACAAGACAACGACCCAAAACACACCAGTAAGTGAGCAAAGTCTTGGTTCCAGATGAACCAGATTGATGTTATGGAGCGGCCAGCCCAGTCCCCAGACCTCAGTCCCATAGAACACTTGTGGGGTGACATCATAAAGGGGTTTCTGAGGCCAAACCCAGCAATGCAGAGGCATTGTGGAATGTAGTTCAATGGTCCTGGGCTGGAATATCTGTCCACAGGTGCCAGAAGTTGGTCAACTCCATGCAACACAGATGTGAAGCAGTTCTCAGAAATAATGGTTATGCAACTAAATATTAGTGCAGTGATTCAAAGTAAAGCAAACCCTTGAGACATTCTCAGTTTATACAGTAAATGTTAGTTTGAAAAGAAAATTACAAATACTGCTATTCTTTTGAACAGCCTAATATTGCTTTTTCCTTCACTTTCTCAAAAGGTATAACAGAAACTTGATCAAATTTGGTAGTTTTGATTTTGAATTGAATGTGCAGTGTTCCCAATGCATTGCTATTATGGAATTAAAAGCTTTCTAAGGATTTTGAGCATTATAAAAATTTTTAAAACTGCTATTATTCTGTATATGCATTTGTCACTGACAATAATATAACATTAATGCGGCTCTAGAAAGGGAAGTTTGGGGTCCCCTGCTGGAGCTGCTCCCCCCGCAACCCGATAAACAGACGAAGATGGATGGATGGACTAATTTAACAATTTTAATTGTAATAAGCCTTTATGCATAAGTTTTAACTTTTGATGAAGTACATCTTGCTGAAAATACTACTTCTTACTTTTACATAAGTGAAGGATCTGAGTACTTCTTCCACCACTGGTGAAACCAAAATACTGATTTATATCCTTTCTAAAATGTTGCAGTATCTGAAATTTGAGTCACGGCCCAGATGGTAACTATGAAGTTAAATTTGAGGACATAGCTTTTTCCTACCTGTTAGTTCACTGATGTCCACCTTGTCAAACATCGCAGTGAACATCTGTTCCTGCATTAGGTCATTAGGTAAATGAGGTAAAAGATCTTTGCAGCCTATAGAGTCAACATATAGAGTGCAACAACACTGATCCCACATTTCCATTAGGGATTAACTAATGAGCCTAAATGGTATTGGCACATCAACAACTGTTCCCTGTATGCTGCAGAAATGGTTTGTCTTGAGAACAGTGATGCAATATAATATAAAAACAGTTTGTTACTGTAATAATGGATAGGTCAAGCAAACTTGCTTGAAAACTTCCTAACAAAAGTCTTCGGAACAGTTTATTTATTCCACACAAAATAGATTATACTGTATTTTACTTTCCAAAAGCACATTAAAGGAGTGCGAGTCATGGTAGTGATGGCTTGTTAAACGTATGAGAAAGACTTTCACCTTAATGACAGGACAGCTATCCAGAAGAATAAAGAGAACCCCATGATCTTGGCTGCATAAAATTCTTCAGCACCACAAAATACACAGTAGATATGAAGTAGTGAAATGACCTTCACTTACAAATATTTTTAACTTTGGTAAAAGATATAAATGTAAAACTCATCCGAGCAGAAAGAAATTTTACCTTAAGGACATTTTAGCTACAGTTTAAGGCTTCAGTTAAACACATACCCATCAGTTTCCTAGAGCTGCGGGTGACGTCTTAAAATTGCTTGACTTGTACAAACAACGGTCCAAAGCCAAAAGATATATCATTTAAAGTGATTTAATATCATAAAAAGCAGCAAGTTGCAACATTTGAGAGGCTGGAACCAGAGAATGTAAGGCTTCATAATTATCAAAATGGTTGGCCATGTCACTCAGGCTGGTCTGAACGGGACTAGACAACAGATTACTCCCTTAAAATAAAGAACCAAACACAAGACACAGTCAGGTAGTATTGTGTTTGAATGTTTATTTAAAGTTATTCCCACTGCGGACCCCCTCCCTGTGTGAAAGCCTAGTCTGAAAGGAGGAGGATACAGGCCACTATAGCGCCACATCAGCACATTTATAAAGAAGGCTACTTGTTTAGTCACAAAGCCTTCACCCCCCACTGGTATGGCACTCTGTGCTGCCCTGTCATAACACACTAGCATGGTGAGGCTAGTTCATAAAACAACCCTGGAAAAAAAGAAGGTCCGGTAAGACACGGGCTGAGATTAGAGAGTGAGTGACTGCGATTAATGAATAGAAAAAAATAGGCAGTACTAAATATCAAGTTCCACAGAGAAAAAAAAAAAAAAAAAAGGGGTGGATGATGGTGAGAGACAAAGAGAAAATATCAAATACAAAGTATCCTCTCTTGTCCCCAATGTGGTTGTTGATCCGTAAGGCGTGCTTTGATGATGTCACTAAAGTTGAATGATGGGGCTCGTGATCGGGAACTCCAAAATTCACTGCGTTGTCGTCGACCTTCTCCAATCAATGACGCAGTTCCTCTCTCCTCTTTCCACACAAAAACAGATGGACTGAGAGAGAGAGAGAGAGAGAGAGAGAGAGACAAGTTAAATAAATCAGTGTTTCTATTTCAGCCCAACAGTGGTTGTCGATGTTAACGGCTAAAATCACTATAGAAGGCAGAAACAGGAATGTGACTAATTTCCCTCCTATGTTGCTGAATAGCTGTTTGTTCCAAGTTTTTTCGTCAAATTCAGCAGCTGTACAAAGACTGAATGAGTTGGTACAGAACAGTTATACAATGCAGCTATTTTCCGTCGATTAAAAAGACATTTTTACTGAAAGACGTTAAGATTTGCAGCAGCAGTTTCAGTTCTTTGAGCAGGATCCTAAAATACAATCACCTCCACTGTATTACGACATTGGCAGAATCTCAAAAAAAAATGTGTAGGCCTTTTTTAATAGGATAAATGCAAAGTTTTGAAAGGGGGAAGAGAGCGGGGGAGAGAGTGGTCGCAGTCGCTGCGTCAAGAACTGAGCCTCTGTACGTGGGGCGCCCCGATATAACCCTTTACACAGGACCTATTATGCAGTAAAGACAAGACCAACAACTGACCGCGAACTATACAATGACACAATTTCAAAATGAAGATTTTCCAATAAATCTTAATTGTGTGATGGACATATCAAACGGTCTGTGTGCGAGTGTCACCTGCGTGGGGGACTACAGATCTCCAAGGGGAATGATTTCTTCGTTGATAAAAAACTCAATGGTCTCCTCCTCCCAGTCGTCCACATTGCTATCCAGTTCATCAGTGTCCACTCCTGGAAGACGAAATAAACAAACGTCATTGATTTGTTTTTCTTTAATTAAAAGGAGACAGGTTGGAGAGGTAAAGGTTAAGGGGCACAGAACAGGAGAAAGCTCCCACCTCCTCTGAGCTCGAGGCGGACACTCTTCTGTTCCTGATAGGTCTGCTGCGCTGTCTCTCTGTAGCGACGGTAGTCCTCCATCATGGACCTGCGCTTGTCCACCAGCTCCTACTCACAAACACAGACAACATTTAGTTTCATCATTGTAAACATGCAGCTTGTATCACTTCTCTGATGTGTTAAGGGGGCTCTGTAAATCACTTGTTAGTCTTTAGTGTGGAAACTACAGAGATCTTGAGATCCTTTAAATCTCAAGGAACAAAATATATTGAGTCACAACTTAAAATAAGATTAAAAACACATTAACCATACTGCATGTTAACACCGTATTAACTGGTTAATGAGGAAGCAGAAAATACTGTGAGGGCCAAAATAGTTCATTCCCAACAAACTACTAAATAAAAAAGGTAAAATAATAGAAATGAACAGGTCAAACCTTAGAAGCCTTGGACTGGCTCAGACGATCCTTCTGCTCAAAGATCTTTGAGTATTTCTTAAGATCCTTCTTGATCAACTGCAAGAGGAAGAGGGGTATATTAACTGCAAAGAAAGGTTTCACAACAACATCAAAACATATGACACAAACAATATTGAGTATGTGCGGCACTCGTACACAGGGTGTAGTTGTGAGCCTCAGATCAGAGTTGGAATCAGGAGCCACAGAGCAGCTCTCATACGAGGTGTCAGAAAAGTTATTTAACATCACTGGCTCCACACACACACACACACACACACACACACACACACACACACACACACACACACACACACACACACACACACACACACACACACACACACACACACACACACACACACACACACACACACACACACACACACACACACACACACACACACACACACACACACACACACACACACACACACACACACACGTTAATTGGTACCTTGATCTGGTCTTGGCTGAGCAGGGTAGGAGGTCTGGGTCTCCAGAGCAGCTGACAGAAGCGGTCCTTGTTGTTCTTCTGAAGCAGACGGCCCTGGAAAGTCCACAGCCAGTAGGCGTTGTCCACCTAAAACAGTGGAGGAATAAGATGTGAGTGCCAGTTGAGTATGAATTTACACCCATCGACAGTGAATTGGTCTGACAGGAAAGAAAAAGACAAGAATTCAGGATAGAGCTGAACGATTAATTGCATTTGCAACAACATCGCAATATGGTAAAACGCCTAATTGCAAAGGCTGCGATTTGGTCTGTGTTGTTCATACTATACAATTACTTATTGCTTGTCTTTGTTGAATAATACAGAAAACAAAGAGCTTAAAAAATTTCGGAGCAGCACGCACCTTGTGGCTCCACCAGGAGACGGAGGTGACAACGTAGCGGCCAGTCGGGTCCCACTCTACGTCGGAGGCCATGTAGTGTTCCGCTATGTTCATCATGGTGCAGTCTGACGTGTCTACAAAGGCGAGAGCGCCATTCATACTGCACGCACACACACACACATTGAGATTCATTTAAATCTGACATGTGCAAATATAGAATACTGTGAGCCTCAGGTCAGAGTTAGAATCAGGAGCTTAGCTCTCATAAGAGGTGTCAGAAAAGTTATTTAGTCTGTCATCAGTCGCTTCTTGCATCTCACACCTACACACACACACTTAACTGACCTCCTGAGACCAGCCAGCACCAAGAACTGTCCCTGGGGGCTCCAGAAGATGCTGTTGGCCTGCTGCTTGTCAAACATCTCTGTAGAAAAAAAAAGGACAAATTGTCACATTCAGTGGAGGTCATACATCAGACCGTGCAACATCAGACCGTGCAACACCGTGTCAATAGGACAGTTGGCACGATTTACTCACTTATGAGCTCGATCTTGCCGTTGTTTTTGACATGATAGAAGGAGACGTTGATTCTGGGAGACTCTCCGTGGAGAACAGCAAACTTGCTGCCGTTGGGTTCCCATGCAAACGCTATGATGCCTTCTGGATAGACAGAAACACAACAAACAAATCAGGAGGGGCTTCTATGGGAACAATCTGCATTCATTTCCGTGTTTATAATGTTATTACCCTTCATCTCCACCACATCAACAGGAACCTGCTTCTCTCTCATGCGGAAGATTTCAAAGTTGGTGACCACGCCCTGAAAAAGATAACATAAATTGAGCAATTGATTTTTTTTATTTCACCAGTGAGGTCTCTGCTGTTTCCCCTCTTTCTCTCCACCTGTGTACCTGTGTTCCTTTAGGAGTCCTGTCCACTTTCACACACAGGTAATCCCCATTTCTCTGCCAGTGCAGTTTGCAGTCGACAACATTGAAGAGGTTGCGGACACGGATCTCCTGACGGGAAGGCAACTGCATCAGAGTCACTCTGGCTGGGATATCTTTGTCCTCAGGGACCCAGAACGCTATGATGTTGTCACCAGGAGACCATGAGAAGTCCCTGTAGACACACAGAATATTGTCAATATCTCCAGATAGAAAGCCGACAACTGGAAAAATCTAATCAGGAAAGCATCGTCAAGGGCTCTTACTTGATTCCGGTAATCTTGAGACTTTTCTTGTCAAGCAAGCCCATAGACTGAAAGCAGCAGAAACACGGCTTTAGTATCACCTGCACACTGTGTAACACATGAATAAATATAACTATAGGTTTTTTGTTACGGGTACTTACTGGAGTCTCATAGATGCTCAGCGTGTCTGTGGTCATCCTGGCAAAGAACTTCCCATCGTGGCTCCATCTGAGAACCAATATGCTCCATTATCATATATATTCAAGTGACTGCAGGAGCAACAAATGTGAAAGCATCACTGAAGTAAATGGGATTTTTACAATAAGAAAGAAACGAGCACAGTACTGACTTGAATATGGGCCAGTGTGCAGAGCTCTCGCAATGGAAACCTCTCTTCTTCTGTCCGGTTAGAATGTCCCAGATGATGATGGCCTGTGGGTCCTCCTTGGTGTCCATCAGCGGACTGAAAGTCACCACATACCTGGAAGGCACCAAAACCACACTTGGAGCTTCAGATGATTCCAAAACAGAGCAGTTCATCTAACATTGATAATTATTTAAGATAATCAGATTAATAGTTTTGAGCCAGGACCTTCAGTATTTGGATATCTTCTCAACATTTGGGTAGATAAAAGCATCAGACTATGTATCAGCCGATGCCCAACAATAATCACGGTGCAAAAAACTTGACTGTGACATCCCTAGTTTATTGTAATCTTTATATTCCATTTTTCTAAATAAAGAATTGTTCACACTGATGCATCTGGATTTAAAACCTATCTGTACATTTCTCGCTTCTTTAAAAAGCAAAACATTCAGACCTATGTGAATCTAGCTAAAACTCTACATTCTTTTCAGTGTGAATCATACTTTATCTAATTGTTTTAGTTTTTAAAAAGGTGGTGCCAACTGAACAGCAGAGATAGAATAGAGGGGGACTTTGAGAGAGAGACAGACACACACACACACACACAACAACTAAAGCTACGAATGTGTCTATAAGTGGTGATAAAACAGAATATTGATTACCTCTCACATGGTGAGAAGTCGATGAGGGACACTCCTTGATGGCTGAACCTCTGAATCTGTTTGAACTTCTCGCCGCCCCACAATGCAATGCCACGTTGGTGGAAGGTGGCCAGATAGGTGCCTTTTGGAGACCAGCGGACGTACGTCTCTGTCCAGCGCTGCAGCAAGACACAGAAACGTTATTAGTCTGCAAGCCAACCACTACTGTTGAATTACATTTGATAAAAGCCTATTAACCCTGTATTTCAAAGTGGGATCAACTACTTACTGCTCTCTCTTCAGATGTGATTGGCTCCTTAGCATCATTTGCGAAAATGGCGGTCCTCTCTCCAGCTTCGTAGATCACACTGTACTGGTCACGACAGTCCGCGTCCTCAATCCAATGGCGCATATTACCCTAAACAGACAAACATATTAATCATATTGATATTAAGTGGCCAATGTTAAATTGCATAGAGGTAAAACCAAATTTTTTGCAAAATTTAAGAATAAAAAACAATGTACTATGTGTTTAACAAAATAATACTCACAAAATCTTTGAATGGCTGCTTCTCTGGAGTTTCCCACTCATCACTGATGTTCATGTACCTTGGGAAATAAGCGAACAGAATTAATCTACTTGTTTTACATATATCTGCCGTCACATTTGCTGCATTCCTTATCAGACACTAAACACTTACTTGTCAAAGTCCGTGAAGAGGTTGACCCTGAATGTATGCTGTTTGTCGAGTTTGTATCCATCTGCGTTCTTAACCGCCTCGAGGGCCTGGGTAGGACCACCATACTCCAAGAAGATGTACCTGTATAAGATATGGGTCCGTGTTACATCTTAAATTCAACATTCTTGCATTATAAATGTCATAACATAGTAGACAGCGATACACGTACCCTTTGGTCAAGCCATCAGCATCTGGATAGAACTCGTTGGTGATCTTGCCAAACTTGGAGAAAATCTTGTGTATGACATTCTTGAGTTTCTCCAAACGCTCTGGACCGACCTGAGGGACGTTGTCAACCACCACCACCGAGTCTATACCGTCAGCCTCCAGGGGCTTCTCTCTCAGGATGTCTTCCAAGAACTCTGAAGAGAAGAGAGGGAGGGGTGGGAAGATTAGGGTGGGAAACAGTATCGTTAAGTCACTTATCTGATCTGTCTGTGGTTAGCCTGGGCTTCCAATTACATTTACATGCCCCAATGTCTCAATTCAAACTGCAACACGACCACTGGATTCTTTATTTTTATCATCGGATTGGTTACTAGCTATTATTTAGTATAGACTTGGCCTATATTGGACAGTGACAGAGTAAAAGACAGACAGGAAAAAGGGTGGTTACATACAACAAAGGTTCTCGGATGGAATTCAACTAGTGATGTTGCAGAAACATAGTATGAGCCTTTACCAACATACCACTCACTCGTCAAATTTCACATTGTTCTATAAACCCAGTTGGCAGGTAAAATACAGCACAATATGGAAAGTTATTTTAAGCTTGAATTATATAACTTTTCAGACATGCACTACAATCAGTTGTCAGTTTATTAGGTACATCTATCTTAAACTAATACAATATGTTTCAAAGAGGAGTTAATCCAACGTTATGGTTATTTTGGAGGCTGTAGTTTGTGGTGCTGTTGAATTGTATTGTTTACACTAACAGGGGTTTCTAATTTTAGACAACCTTCGTTAATATACAAAGGATGAACAAAATTTATATTAATAAAAATAAAAAATGCAATTCACCAGCACCACGATCCTTCAAAATGACCATGCAGTTGAACCAACACCAGTGTGAACGTAAATTGAACATTATACACTTCATACGGTGATGTTAGACAGGGCTGTTGTATTAAACTTTATAGATTTTCAGCTAGGGTCCTAATAAACTGGCAGATGAGTGTATTAGTGTCACTTTGCTGATGTGTCATTTGTTCGCGTTTTATTTGCAGACCTGAGGGATGCGATGGACCACACTCCGCTCCACCCTGCGTTAGGATTAACGTTACACTGACGTGAAAGACAGCTTCTATTACCAGCTGCTTCATGCAAACCACCAACCGCAGGTTTGCAGCAACGGTCCTGGTCTCAATCACCTATTCCGACAGCTAACATTACGAGAAAATGTGCATCATTAGTGAGCTTTACCCCGTTTCAATTTTCCAAATGACAGCGACAAGGCCACAGTGAGTGGTTTGGGTGAGGCTACAACAGTAATGTTAGCTAGCTAGTGATATTAACGTTAAACGGCGTTGGAAATTCAGAATACTTTTAATCAAAACGGAGATGTATCCGTTTAATTCCTGATAATCCGACCTCAAAGTTTAGACATTACGGGCGAGAAGGCAAAATGACAAGCTAGCTTTGTAGCATATGTAGTACCGTTAATACGGCTGTCCGCTAGTTAGCTAGCTAGCTAACTGTTAGCAACAGGCCAGAAAGCCGGCATTTTTCCTGCTGCCGCTCACCCTCATCTTCGATGTCATCCTCAAAGTCCTCCGGGTCGCTGAAGGAAGGCTCCTCCTCGTCATACTCGGGGTCGTCCACCATATCCACTGTATCTTGCATTTATCAGGTACTACGAGACGGTTTTCTCGCCACTACAGAGCAGAATCCCCAAAACTAAGAGGCTGACGGTCCTCGACCGGTGCGGCACCATGTGCGATTATGTGAAAATGGACGATGTGACGGAAACGCAACACCGGAACTGATTCGGAGAGAAGGAAGCACAAGGCTAAGAAGTTAGAGTTGTAAAACATAAGGACCGGTGCTACCTGGGGCCTGCACATGAAATGTAATCTGCCCACACGTTTATAGATCAGTAAACCGTGCAAGTGTCCGTGTTATGACTCTCACATTTTACACTGAAAGAAATAAGAGGGACGCCACAAACCGGTAGCTACATCCGAAACAATTTCCCGCGATATGGACGTTGAGCTAAACTAGAAGGAATTTTGTTAATTTTTGCTAACGTTAGCTGTTACATTTCACTTACTAGCTACATAGCTTCAAGCTGTATTTCCAGATACGTGAGTCGGAGTTAACTATGTATGCTTCACTGTAACTATTCAGCTGTAAACTCTCAGTTTAAATCAGTTTATCCTAAATGCTCATAACACACACGCGTTAGTACCATGGACAGAGAGTGTGTTTTGCTGCTGCCCAGTGTGTGTGAAGTGCTGGCGGACTCAGGGAGGTCTGTGCCCGATGACACCAGCCTGGAGAAACTGTTGGACTGGTTTACAGGGCTCACCGAGGCTGGTTAGTACTAAACTGGGCCGGATAGTTTGGTTATCAGTCATATGTTATCTGGTTTGTCCAAAAATGTTATAAAAAAAGTGTCACAGCAAGCTTTTAGACTGAGACAAAGATAGAAGACACTAAAGAATAAACTAATGCATTTACCACAACATCGTCAAAACAAATGGATGGGATGAATCTGTAGCCAGTATTGTACGGAGTCGATGAATGAAAACTGCTGAATAGAAGTTGTGCTGTAAAAACAAAGAAAAAGAAACAAAAGCCACACATCACTAGTGTGTGTGTGTGTGTGTGTGTGTGTGTGTGTGTGTGTGTGTGTGTGTGTGTGTGTGTGTGTGGCATGGGGCACACCTGTGGAGAACAGTGACATGTGGTGTTGAAAATAGAATTTGTCTTAGTTTGAAACAACAAATATTGGCACTGAAAAATGTTGAACTGATATATAAAACACAAACATCAAAAAGTAATAATCTCACAATCCTATTATATTATTTCACTTTGACATTTGTTTGCATTATGATCATTTCTTGATGTCTGTGTCTTTTCAGTGACAGTTTTTTTTCCCCCTCTGTTTTTATAATGTCACTTGTTTTCAGATTCAACTTTCTGTCACTGTTTTGGCGTAGGAAGGAGGTACACACCTGGCTGTGTCATTGTCCAATTGGTCAATTCATTTCTGTCTGTCAACTAATTGATTAAACAACAACAAATTGTTTCACCTTTAATTTCTCTTGATACAATGCTTACATGGTGGATATTCCAAAAGAAAAGTATTTATAAAAGTGAAGCTGTCATGTGAAGTCTGGCAAAGGCAAAATGATGCATACCAAATGCAGTAAAGAGTGAGGGGAACAGGAGGATCTGCCTCGAGGGTTATTCCAGCTGTGGATGGATAGATGGAAATTAGATCTGTACCACCATCTCATGTCCACCTTTTTTTTTCTCTTGATGAAGGAGGATCTCTGCTGGAGGCTTGCCCATGTCTGCTCAAATTCATATCCACTGTGATTCACAACACAGCTTCAGACCCCGGTGTCCTCTCCTTCACTCTTAGACTCACCGGCTTAATGGCTGCCACCGAGGACGGCTTCAAAATGCTTCAGGTAGCGTTAGTGACACCTTGTACTTTTACTACATTTTTACAAACAATTTCTGACTTTGATGATGTCCCCTCTGCAGGAACAATCTGTTTTGAACCAGGTCTTCAACCTTAAGCACTGGCAAGAAGCAGGACTCTGGGACGATCCCTGTTTACGGATTGGCTGGATCCAGGGCTTAAGGAGCATGTTGCAACACCCAAAGGCTCTCAGTTTCTTTGTACAATCAGGTGAAACCTAATGTAGGAAATGAGACCATCTTTCCTAATATGTTTATCATAAAAGACAATTTGATGAGATGGAGACAGGCAATATTTAGGAATAAAGACGTTAGAATTTTACCACTTCATAGCTAAAATCTGTTTTTCCTCACTCTCCAGATTTCATTGCTTCGCTCCTACAACTCCAGACAGACACGAGTCTATTTGTTGCCTCAGCTGCCAATCAAATGCTTGCCCACATCCTGCTCTTCTTTCAGAAAGTCTCGTCTACAGGATCTAACGGCATCAATAACAAAGAAGAAGATGAGAGGAGGATGCATCACTCTGTTACAGACTTAGAATCCCCGGCCGTCACCATGGAAACCAGTGAAGAGTACAGTGCTATTGTTAAAGGGATCTCAGAGTACCTCAAGGAGTCTCTGATTCCCAAAGAAAACACAAAGCTCCAACAGAGTCTGCAGATACTCAAACTTCTGGCCCTGCTTCTGGCCCAGGCCGGGCCTCCTCTCCAAGACAAGCTGCTGCAGACAGTCACAGACTCTCTGGAAGAACTGGTGTCAGCAGGCTGCAGTCAGCTCACGCTGCCTCTGATGGATGTCATTCTGGCTGCAAACAGGTACACTGGCTCTCTCATATGAACACAAACACAGTGTACACACACCCATAAATAGAGGTGTACTCCTCGACGCAGTGGGCCCGCATTCGACTCCGACCTGCTGACCTTTGCTGCAAGTCATTCCCCCTCTCTTCTCCCCCCTTTAACATCTTCAGCTGTCATGTCAATAAAGGCCTAACATGCCAAAAAACACAGACCACAAATCAGACCGAAGGCGTCTTTCTCGCCGAAGGAGCTTGGATTTAACACTGACTTTAACAATGTAATGGGGTTAATTTCAACATTGCAATTTATTTTTACAAGGCTCCATCCTCTCGTATAAAATCTAAATGTGCCAGAAAGTTGTGAGCACTCCTATGAAAGCCCAGTATTAATGTGAAATAATATTTTGCAGCAGTTTATCATAAATCTACTGAGTCCTTTTGACAGGTGACCCTTTTCTCTAACCTAACATACCTTTTAAAGCACCCATATTATGCTCATTTTCAGGTTAATAACTGTATTTTGAGGTTGTACCAGAATAGATTTACATGGTTTAATTTTCAAAAAACACCATAGTTTAGTTGTACTGCACATTGCTGCAGTTCCTCTTTTCACCCTCTGTGTTTGGGTCTCTGTTTCAGCTACAGAGTGAGACATCTCACTCCATACTATCTTTGTTGGGAGCTGCACATGCGCAGTAGCTAGATAAGATCACATCAGCTAGATAATTGTTTCTCCAATTTTGGTCAGTCCAAGGCAGGATTAGCTGGGAGACTTCTTCTAAACAAGGGGCACTTGTGGAATACCTGCAGAACAGGGACAGGAAGTACTTCTTTTGGAGATTATAGTGAAGTAGTGTGTTATGTAGCAGTGTTCTGCCATTGAGAATGAGCTAGCATGCTAGTGCTAGCAGGTTCTACAGCCACTTCACCTCGGCTAGTGACGTAGAAAGCCATGCAGGTTTTGAACAGGTCACCCAGAGAATGAGGGCAGAGGACATTCAGAAACCGGAAGTCACTCAAAACAGCATGGGTAGGATTTTTTTTCCCCAAGTTTGTATGTGGAAGCACCAGAGACACAAAATAACACCCCACATCCCAGGAAAAGTGATTTATTTTTTTTTTTTTATTGTATGGGCACTTTAATCTGTCTTTGAATCCTACTCAAGCAAACAGCAGATACTCTGCAGGCTTTATCTACATTATATCCACTTAGGCTCAATTACGTTGGCAGGCCCCACTGGCTCGATAGGCAGTTTCAGCAAGCCAGTTTACTTAAAGCTCCATATGTTACGAAGGCTTTACCTTGTGAATAATACTGTAATTCCCATACTACATTTGTGCTTATACTGCTTCTACAGTGGACGACTAGTAGTTTAAAAGAATTATATGGAAAATAAGTGCTGTGGTTGTAGATAAGTTATAACACAAATTTTCTGTATTCACAGTACATACAGTATAAAGAAATGTTCAAGAGAAGCTGCATTGACTGCTGCACCTAATGTAAAAAAGAGAGAAACAAATGACACACTGTATACCATAGATATAAAACATATAATGAGTGGTTTCTTAAACAATGTTCATGTTCGTCTTCAGCAGCTGCGGCCCTGATGGACGTGTCCCAGACCAACGCGTCACCCGTCTTCTATCTTCCATTTTGACCATTAGCCGACCCCCTGACCTCATTCATGCTGCAGCTGCTTTGCTTCGCAGAGGTCACCAGTAAGTATCTGATCACAGCAGCACTTCACACTCTCACCATCACCACTTCAAGCTCAGTTTGTTTTCTGACATAAGTAGTTCAAGTCGTGGAAAACCAGGATGTTATTTACCCATGGGTGCTGTTCTTCTTCTTCTTCTTCTGTGCAGTGATACTGTCCACACAGCCCAGGCTGTGAGAATACTACTGCTCCCCCTCGACATTATAACTGGTCCGACTCTACTGGGCACAAACACCACTGGTAAAACACACAGATATACACAGTTCACCAAAAAGAACACATTTTTGTATTTTTATAACTTAATATGTTTTGTCCCTGCAGCAGATGAACATCAGGTTTCAATGGTAGAGCAGCTGAAGAGTAAAACCTCCTGCATCTCTATGATCTGTGTCTGTCTGACGAACACACCCCAGATCACACTCACGGTGAGGCTGTAAAGACCACAGAACAGAGGAGAGGAGACTGTATTCTTTATGACAAGTAGACTAACATCTCTCTTTCTCTCTCTCTCTCTTTTCCCCTCTCAGTCTTCTGGCGTCCTCCCCTGTCCTCCAGTTTTGATTGTCACTGCGGTTGTGTCATTGTTAAGGATCTGCAGTGGCATCTCTTCCTCGTCATCCAGTGGTTGCAGCGAGGTTTGCAGGAATGTAATCGGCAGTGGCAAAGTTCAGAAATGTGCCCTAGATGCTCTGACGGCTCTCAACAGCAGCCCAGGTAACGCTGTGTGTGTTTATGTGGGATGATCCAAATAGAAATATGATTCTCTTTCCTTTCCTAACCACTTTTACTTTAGCCTGATGGCAACTTTATTGGAAAGAGATAAAAATGTGCTTTTTATTAATCCAACTCCTCAGTAAGTAAATACTGGAAACATACAGCAGAACAGTAAAAGAAAATCATAAGTTATTTTCTCTGTGCTGAGTAGTTTAAGATTAAAAGTAAATCTAACTATAAAAAATGTCTAAATTCTTTTAAATAATTTGCAGGATTTTCCAACAAAATATAAGAAAGTTAGATAAAATATCATATACTGACACAAAACAAATGCTACACTATATGAACATTATAATGTGTGTTTACACACACACCACAAGAAGGACGTTTACGTTGAAACATTTAGTACCTATGCTCCATCTTGTGTGTTTCAGGTGCGAAGGAGAAGATCAGTGAAGTGTTCACAATTCTGATACAATATCTGAACAATCCTGATTCCGACCCTACTGTAAGTTGTGCGTGTGCGTGTGTGTGTGTGTATGTGCGTGTGTGTGTGTGTTTCCTCTTTCCATGCTTGATTACAACTTCTTTTATTTAGTGCATACTACTACTGCTACTGGGGAGCAGTGTTGAAGAAGAGGACACCAGCACTGATTGTTTAAAGAGATTTAAAGAATACAGTCAAAATATTTTTGCAGAAAAAGTCATTATAGTTCAAGCAGTCATACTGAAATATTGCAAGAATAGTAAGTCTAAATATTTCAGTTAAATAACTTTTCAAAACTTCTGCTCTAGACAATGTAATTAGATCTTTCTTTTCCATACTGATGCACACATTGTCTTCATATATAGAGGCTACAAGTATATGTTTGAGAGTAAAACAGTTGTATGACATAATAATCTTAACTAAAGGGCCAAACCTTCTGCCTCATTATCAGTTTGCTTAGCTGTCACTGAGTTGTTGGAGTTGTTTATAATGTATAAACTGAAATGGTTAGTTGAGTAGTCTCTCTTTGCCCAAACGTGGGGGGGCTAAGTAGGAACTTGTTTTGGTGGAACAGGTGTACGTTCAAGGGACATCTGGCAAAACTTCCGGCGGCAACGGAGCAATCTGGGAAGTGGAAGGTTGATATTAGTTGAGTAATTCACTGACAGAAAATGAATCTGCAACTATACCAAACACTACCAGTACACACCAAACCAAATATTCTCTGATTCCAGCATCTCAAATGAATCAAGTGGCTGTTTTTCTCCGTTTCATCATCATGTTTTCATTGTTGAAAATAGTTTTTGTTTTGGAGTGTTGGTCGGACAAAACAAGCAATCTCTAGACATCATATTGTGTTCTGAGAAATGTTGATGGTTAGACCTAAAGATTCTTCAAGAGATCATCTACTAATTATTTGATAATGAAAATAATTAGTAGTGGCCTTAGTATACACACAGGGATATATGTTATCTCACAGGTTATAGCATTCTCCAAGAATGGGAAGTAGCTAATGTTTCAGTAAAAGATGGGTAGACAGGCATGTATGCGTTTGGCTTTTTGGCTGTTTGTCTGGTCACATGAGAGTCTCTAGCCACTGATGGCTTCATATTTGAATTCATTAAGTCACAATGAGAGTCTGAGTCTGCTTATGAGGGTTACAAAAGTTAACGACAAAATATCTCTAAATCATTGTTGTTTACTATCATTGAAATTACTGTGTCTGTGTTTCTTATTATAGGTACTCCACAAGTCCTATCAGGCCTTCACAAAGTGGATCGGAGTGTGCACTGACCTCTCCTTAATAACAGACCAGCTCAGACAAGGTTAAGTTCAGCACCAGCCTCCTCACTCAAGCTCATCAATACTAGGCTATATTCAGTAATGTGTCACTGAAATGATATGTATGTGTATACATGAATTAGATCTGGTGGAGGTAGTGAAGAAGCGTGCGTGTGACATGCGTTGGGAGGTGAGAGACTCGACGGTGGAGTTTCTGGGACACCTGGCCGGTGTGCATGTCTCCGTGACGTCAGGCGAGGACGTGTGTGATGCGTCCGAGGCCCTGCTGGGCGGCTGCTGTGCTACTCCTCTCCTGAAGGAGGCCCTCCAGGATACAGAGAGTTATGTGAGAGCCAGCGCCATCTCTGCACTGGCAAAGACACTGACACACAGCTGGCAACAGGGGGCAGCACTCACTCAGGACCAGGTAGGCAGAAACTGTTTGACTCTGGCACAAAACTACAGGGAAGCGCTTGCTGTGGTGTGGGATACAATATCAAATTATAGTTCTTCTTCTATGCCTTTAATCAATTGTGTAACATTTTGGATTATTAACATGAGCTGCTACTTTCTTAGGACAGAGTAAAATACCATAATTTTTCTTTTTGTAAAGCACTTTGAGCTGCATTTAATGTGGTGCTATATACATAAAGTTTATTATTATTATTTTTCACCCATGTACACTCAGATTAATAAGCAATCTATTGATGTCAGAGCATCCGATCAGAGAGGCAAACTGTTGAGTTTTTTATCTTTGCTCTTTTGATTAATTGTATAATTGCTACCTTGTTTTAATTTTTGTTCCTTTTTTACATTCATACCTGTAAATAAGCAATATAATCATAATTGTTTATACATATATTAGAATTTTTCTATATTTGACATTGTTATTTGTATCATCTCCTTCTATATTAGTCTCCTTTCATATTTTGTAAAGGATATTTACCCTCAAAATTGACAGACTTACCTGCTACCTGTGTAGGTGTACCGGGCCTCTAAAGATAAGGACAAAAATAAAAACCGGAGGTACAATGATTTCAGATGTATATATCGATGATTTTTCTCTTCTATGCAGCCTGAAATAGTGAGCCGGCTGCTTGAAATCCTCTCTCAGGACACAGAGGGATTCCCCAGGAGGGCTGTCGTACAATACTTCATCTCCTGGTTCTTGTCACACTCCTCACTCTCGCCTACATCATCATCCACCCCCTCCACTTCTCTCCTGATGCAATGTGTGCACACTGTCCTCTCCCAAGGCAGCGCCGATTTGGACTGGGAGGTCAAAGTTCACACCCTGGAGCTGGCTGGGCTGCTGCTGGACCAAGCCTTTTCAGCTCACCCCGGTTACAGAAAGGTGTCAGATGCACATCGTGCCCTACAGCACCCCTATGGTGTAGTTTCTGATCAGGCCCACACGCATCACACACACACTGGCACAGACACAGAGGGCATGCAGTCACATCTGGCCCATGTGGTCGAGCAGGGAGTCTTCTCAGCGCTGTTGAGTGGTCTGGTTGACTGTGATAGACCTGTGGGTCTGAAGGCCTGTCGACTGCTGATAATACTCAGAGAGACTATCTGCCCTTTGTCGCTAGGGGCGCTGGATGCAACTGCTGCCATGGCAACAGTATCCTGTGAACTGCTTGGCAAGGGCTGGGGGAAGGAGATCACAAAGATACTGGGGGTGGAGAAGAGCGATCGGGCCAGAGAGGTGGACATCTCAGCACAGAGAAGTTTCAGTGGAGCAGACGGGGGGGGTGACAGTGTGACTGTGAGTGTGTGCGAGGTGTTGAGGTCTCTGGATTTAGACGAGAGGCTGGACGTCCTGACTCAAAGCAGCGATCACATCCACAACTCTCCCCTCTCTCTGCTGCAGGACATACTGACTGCAAGCGCCGCTCACACTCATCCAGACACAAAGCCGGGGCAAGAGGTCATAGTGGACTGCTACTGACACACACACACACACACACACACACACTGCACTGCCATATGTTAGTTTGTTATGAGTAATGAACAAGACGCTCTTAACTCAGAATACATCTGCCTTCATCATGTTGTGATGTATTCATTACTTTAGTAAAAGAGGAATTGTCCTGATTTGACTGATTTTATATTTGTTTCTGGTAAAAATTTTTCTAATTACATAACATTAAATATTACAATTTTATTAAATACCAGATGTTGATCTTTTTTTGCTTTTTCATGTTGTAATGTCTATTGATTTTTACGATACTGTACATTGATACAAGCAGGAAAAGCATGCAAAAATGCAATCCATTACTCTAAAGAAGAACTCAATCTCAGGATTCCAGTTTCATAATGGCTGTAGAGAAAATTGGTTTATGATACATAGACTCTGTGACACCTTTTTACTGAGTGGTCTCTGTTTTCTTTAACATGTCAGCTGATAATTTAAATTATGTGTGAATTGGTTGGAGCCTTTGCAAATACTTCATCATAAGGTCATCACATTCTATTTGAGACTATTTTTATTCTCGTATCTTCCATCCACTGTCACTGATTTCCCACGTGGAAATGCTTTATTAAAGCTCCAGAGTTTAAAGTGAGTAGAAATCAGAGATGGAGATTTAGAGGGCGGTTGCCAGCTCCACGTGTTCACACACACACACACGCACACACACACTCTAACTCAGTCACATGGAGGAACCGGGACACACGCAAAAAAAAACCTCTCATTAACTAATGAGCGGGATGTTAGAGACACACACACACACACA
The DNA here is from genome assembly GCA_013375575.1 of Percina caprodes. Taxonomy (NCBI): domain Eukaryota; kingdom Metazoa; phylum Chordata; class Actinopteri; order Perciformes; family Percidae; genus Percina; species Percina caprodes. Next base: position 1,348,218 of record JABXJD010000072.1, on the reverse strand, counting down.
CACACAGAGATTATCTCATCCTGTAATAGAGTGGCATCGCCCCATTCTCTCTCTTCATTCATGAAGTGAAACTATTTTTGTGGTGGACTTGACTTTCCTTTACAGGATGGAGGCGGTGGCTCTTTTTTCTTTTGCAGCATCAGAAGCAGACGAAATCAGTTTTCAGAAAGGGGACATTATCAAGGTAAGTGTGTGTTTGTGTGTAATTGTTCAGGTTGATGCATTTAGAGGTTTTAAAATTTAACAAAAAGATTGCATGTTTACATAGTAAGAATAACTGTGCATGTGTGTTTTTAGGTGAAAGAAATGGAGGATGATTCTTGCTGGGTCACAGCAGAGATCCAGGGGAAGCGTGGCTACGTGCCAGAGAACTACATTTCCCTCCTTCCTTATCCGTAAAAAATAATATTTGGTCCACATATTTTAACAACAAATCAATTTAGGACAAAAAACTGCCACAGTTTTCCCAAACGTGTTGTCTACTTGTGACTCTTCGTGACAGGTTATGAGCTCAGTGTTTAACAAAAACAATTTATTTGAAGGAATTTGCGATGCCTAAAGAGCTGAAAACATTGTGTATTTCATAAGACAACATGCACAATGAAAGGTGAAAAAACAAACGGTATCTTGTGACCCCTCAAAAGTATTCTGAGACCATTTTTGGGGTTTTGACCCCCTGGTTGGGAACCACTGTACATACTGTAAATGAGTTGATTTTTCATTCAAAATGTACTCATGTGCTCATGCCCGTTTGAAGAGTAACATGAGTAAACCTAATTTACATAAAAATATATTCGCTCAACAAAAGAGTATAATTTGTGTGTGTGTGTGTGTGTGTGTGTGTCTGTAGGTGGTTTGCAGGACGGGTGTCAAGACTTGATGCTGAAAAGCGTCTGTGCTGGCAGGAGACTGGAACGTTCCTGGTGAGGGAGAGTGAATCAGCTCCTGGAGAGTTTTCGGTCTCTGTTAGGTCAGTGAACGCACCACACACCTGACACAGACACACAGACACAAGTGACAAATCTCATGCTGCAGACTGACGTAACCGTCCTCTGCTGTCTATTTACACATTAAATTCCAAAATGTTTGTGTGCTGTGTTGCAGCGGTTATATTTGCATGTGTTGAATCTGCTGACCTACTGTAATTTCTCATCAAACCTCCCTAGTGTCTTTAATTACCAGAGAGGTGATCATCTGCTCCTGGGTCTGACCTAATAATAAATGTATAAAAACACCTGGCTGACAGCATATACTCTACAATCAGAAGGGTTGCATGAAACAAGCAGACAGCAGCATCTCCTTGTTATATTATTTGCACAGATGGATGCTTGTTTTCTTCTCATTGAGCGCATTAGCAAGATACAGTTACAGCATCCAGGTCTCTTTGAGTGTGTATCAGGGCTGGTGGAGGGGAGAGTCAGACTATTTTAATATATTTGTATGAGAACCCGCAGTAAAAATAGCTGCACAGACAGTTAGAGAGAGAGAGAGAGTGTGTGTGTGTGTGTGTGTGTGTGTGTGTGTGTGTGTCAGGTGATGTAATTTAGGTCACCAAAGTGACGTGGGACACATTTAATCATTGAGGGTAAATTAAATGTGTTCAATATTCTGGGGCATTGCATAACACCGCTCAGTCTTTAATTAAACACAGGTGCATTATGCAATTGACACATGCCACAGACATGAATGTACATACTGTGCACATAGTAATGCTTTAAAGCACAACATCTGTCTGCCCGCCTGCAAGGGCTGAGAGATAAGAGGTTTGCTTTATGTATGCACACACACTCAAACGTCACCATAGAGTGTAATCCTCAGAATGATCAGCAGAGGACGATCATGTTCATTCAATTAACATTCTAGATACAATACCTTACCTTAGTTATTATGCAAGCGTAAACCAGTGAACAAGTGAACCATAAAAAACTAGTTGTAAACTGCAGACACTCGTTAAAGGAGATTCTTTTAATCCTCATCGCGTCTGCAGTTCATCATGACGCACTTTTATTTTATTTATTTTTTAACCATGTTTTTATTCAAGAAAGATAAGACTATACAGATCCATTCATTTAGGTACAATGCCTTGATTTCTGTTTTCTTATTTGAAAATGAAGCATATCCCACCCACATACTGCCATTACCAAAAAAACAAAAGTAAAAAATTAAAATATATAAAAAATAAGGGAGGATGAGGTTGAGAGAGGAAACAATTCCCACTTTATATAAAGCTCACATTAGGTACCAGACAACTCAACTGTGTATATTGGGCAGAGCTGTTAGGGCCTTATATTATCTGGGGGGAGAGTGTCAAGCCTCTAAAGTACAGCAACAACGGATCCCATATTTTATGGAATGTGTCAGTTGATCCTCTAGAGAAATAGCATCAGGTTGTTAAGCCAGACTGACACATACCAATGTAAATGATTTAGTGAAATTAAAGACAGGCAAACATCCTCTGACTATCCATGCTTTAGCTGCTCTTTCATTTATCACAGGGCTAACACACATTACTAGTGTCCCAATCCCATGCTACTATAACTATAACTTAATATAAAAATGTTTTGAGTGTGTAGTCTCGATAAATTGATTAATTGTTTGATATGGAAAGAGTTGTTAAATGATCAAAATTAATTAGCGACTATTTCTTGCTTTAATGCTCAAGGTTCTCTGGTTTCAGCTTCTCAATCGTGAGGATTTGCTGCTAATATCATTGTAAAATTCATATCTTTGGGAAGCCAAATAAAGTTCTATTTAACTTGACTTTTAGACTGTTGGTCAGTCGAAATAAAGTCTGAAGACATGAATTTGGGCACTGAAGATTCTTTTCAATATCATTTCACAGTTAAGAGACCAGTGAAGAAGGTGATTCATTGGTTAATTGAGAAAATAAACAGCAGTTGAATTGAAAAGGGAGGCTGATTATCTCAAGTTCCACTTTATCCTTAGAAAAGGAAATTTAGTGTGCAGCAGGATATCTAAAAAAACCCATACACAAAAAAAAAGCTCCACCAGATGCCACACAGGACACACATCATCACATCAATGGAGACACTTCTTGTGACTGGGAGGCAGATTATCTAGCTTTAATCTATAAAATGTGAAAACATAACGAAAAAATAGTGGCCATCTTTGAAATTTTTTTTTGTCTGTCCACCAATCCGACACCTAAAGATATTCAGTTTGAGCTTTTATAAAACAGATACAAAGCTAATTCTCACAGTGAATGTTTCCCATTTTTGCTTGAAGAATGACTGAAGCAATTAATAAATGATCAAAACAGTTGATACATATGTCCTGTTGATCGTACAGCTTATATCTTCACTCAGTTAGTGGCACACTATGAGTGTATAACAAACTACATACTACTTAACTAGCAAGCATTGTGTGTGTGTGTGTGTGTGTGTGTGTGTGTGTGTGTGTGTGTGTGTGTGTGTGTGTGTGTGTGTGTGTGTGTGTGTGTGTGTGTGTGTGTGTGTGTGTGTGTGTTGACGTTTGCCGAGGACTGTAGTCTCATTTCCCACAGTGACAGAGTTGTGCACATCACCTCTGCATGAATTCCTACACAAAGAAACAGGAAGAGGAATGAGGAATAACCCTTTAATCTTCATACTGCTGTTGGAGCGTAAAGGAGCGTGCATACAGTATACCTGCCTTTATCCCCTTCACCTATCTCACCTCTCTGCTATTTTGCAGCTACGGAGAGAGGGTGGAACATTTCCGAGTGCTGGAGGGGGGCGGTCAGTACTGCATCTGGGACGAGTCGTTTTGCTCCCTCAACCGTTTGGTGGATTTCTACAGAACTCACAGCATCGGCGTGGACAAAGTGGTCTACCTCAGAGACCCTCCTGAATCCCCTGGCCTGCTGCCCCAGCCTGGGTGTAACCCGTACCCCAACCCTTATAAAAGCAACTCTCAGGAGTCCCTCCCCTCAGGCCGCCTCCACTCCCACCCCTCTCACCCAGAAAGGGAGCCCTCCCAGCGTCTGCATGAACAGTTTGTCGGGGTATGACGAACCATGAAGCATTGTGACTCTTAACAAACTGCTGTTGTTGAACACACACACAGGTTTGACTGATGTCTTTGCTCTGCCTTTGTGTAGAAACCCCGTCTGGCTCACGCCCTCTGTGACTACACCCCCCCTCAGACCGCCCACCTCCACTTCCTGCGTGATGACATCATCGACCTGCTGGACTGCTCAAACTCACGGACCTGGAGAGGGCGCTGTCGAGGCCGAGTGGGAATCTTTCCGCCAGAATTTGTCCAGCCGCTGTATCACTGACACCATATCAAACTGTATCACTGACACTTATCGGTCACGCTGTAGGGACTTACCTTTCTTAGCCACAGTTGGTATACTTTGTTATTACACATGAAATATTTCTTTGTTTCTCTTTTTTTCTGCACTCTTCTTTACTGATTTGAAGTGGGCGGGAATTCAGTCGGGAAGTCAAATCAAAAGGGAAGTCACATACTTGCACCAATCAGGATTTAGCAACATTAGTTATGAATAATTGATTTTTATAAAGAAAATATACTATTATAGTACTACTGCAGATTTGTAACATGTTGTTTAAAGCTGTTTGTGGCTCCACAGGGAGCTGCGTTAATTGTGTTAATTACCTCAAGTGATGTCACTTGAGTCAGTGTTGGTTTTGGGCTGAAGACTACAGGTTTGAAAATGAAAAGAATTTGGGGAGGTGTAGTTAGACAGAAGTTTACCAGACCTCTATAACTCGCTCCTCATCTCTGCTTGACACTACGCTAGCCGCTACTAGCTTTACTCACCCGAATCTCCAACTAAACTGTCAGCGGTCAAATTGCATTGTGGGTATCTAGGCGCCAGGCTTTGAGCACAGAAGAAGGATATCTGATAGTTTTTTTTAAATGCCCCATGGTAACTTAGTGCGGATTTGTAACCAAGTTTTCAGGGGCTTTAGCTGTTCAAGTATCAGAAAAATCAGCGAAAATGTATATAATTATATGTATATCATTATATAATATATGATGATTTGTTTTTTTCTCTTTTTTTAGATTGAGTCTGCGATTCTGGATTGTTGATATTTGAACTCAACAACCAAACAAAATACACCTGTACCGTCAGTGCTCCTTCTGAATGTTAGCATGTGGCAGATTTCAGCTGCCTCTCTCTTCCATGGCCTTTCCCCGGGCCTCTATCCAGAATAGTGCTTTGTGGCTCGATCCGAGCCACTGTGTTTGTTTCTCTTTTACAAAGCCAAGGCTGAGTATTAACTACGAGGCTTTTGTTCAGCACACACACATTGACAGGTAGCGGAATGTGGGGAAATATTTGACAAAAATTGTGTTGGATTAGAATCACAGATTCCACCTTTACCTGAATGCATTTGGATTTTGGACTGTTGGTAATACACAACGGATAATTTAGTCACTTTCTGTGGGTTCCATACATCCTGACATCTCACACTTATCAGTTATTCAGAAATCAATAGTTCGATGAATCGATAATGAAGATAATTGTTGCGGCCCTAGAGTGAAAGTTTCACAGCCCTAATGTCCTCCTTTAACCAACAACTTATATTAAAATGAGTAATTTACCTTTATGTTAGCTTTGTTTTACCATCTTGTCTGTGCCCTTGTCTGGATCTTAGTGAATGTGAGTAAACTGTGCAGAAGACAATAAAAGAGTGATATCTGGTTATAAATATTATAACCTGCATTCATTTGTGGACAAACACTTGCAGCTGTGATGCACATATCTTTAATTTATTTGAGATATCACAAGAAAAAGACATTTAATATACAAGTTGTCAAGATATTTTATGTTTTGATTGACATGAGGTTCTTTACATCCAACCATCTTCACTTCTCAACACTTAATATCACCACCAAAACAAAATCAAATGCACAACAACACAGATATTGTAACAGAGTTTCTCAACCTTGTTATTAATCAGAAAGGGGTCATAGCCAATTTTCAGTACTGATACATTAAATTGTCATTATTTCCAGATAATTTAGATGCCCCAACTGCACTTTAAATACAAAACACAAGTGTGTGTGTGTGTGTGTGTGTGTTTAAATTTACATGACAACTTAAAATAACTGAAGAATTTGGGGACAAGAAAAGGTTGAGACATTCTGATTCATAATCATAAACAAGCTAAATAGCATGAAAGAACTTTAGAACAGTACAACATAACTAATATATAATTAACATTAAGTATATAGACTCAAAAGGAACTATGGGAGTAACATATAACCTAAATCTTATCATATATTTGTATGCTTAGCATTTGAGATGATGTGTGATGCCCTTTGTATTTAGATGTCATGTTTTATCTAGCTGCACATTCATGTCACATGTTAGCTTGTTACAAGCCACAAGCTTCATTGTAATTTGTACGATACCCTTTGAAAACTAGGTTACATCAAATAGGAGGGAAGGGTTGTGTGAACAAATGAATAGCCTCTAGTGGAGCAGTGGTAAAAAGATAACATCTGTAGAACTACTGTATATCTAATAAAATTATTTTTTTTTTTTAAAGACATCACTGAACTAAGGATTTTTAACTGATTTTGAGACGGAGCTTTTGTAACATTTAGCCTTTTTTGTGACCTTTTGCATTTCCTTCAATGAAAAAACTAGTATCTAGTTATCTATGATTATGTGTAATTTGATTTAAATAGGAATCCGAATGCAGGTTTAAAATTTTATTTTATTAAAATGATAGGCTACATTTAGAGGTTTGTGGTTGGAGGTTTGTACTCTCTCAGTGTTTTCTAGTTTGAAATGTGTTTTTTTTGTGAAGCTGCATCTGCAAGATTCATGAAGTATTTGTGGTAAAATCAGTACAAAAATCACAGTTTGTTTCCCCACCTTCTTGGATCTGGAGTTCATGTTGGAGAGATTGGCAGAGTTCAGCAGGAGGGTTGGACAGGATCCTCTACTCAGGCAAAGTATGCATACAGAAAAATGTTAATGCTGACCACCAGGATTGCATTGACACAGCAGAACCTGGACCAGAACACACTCTCTTTGACATTTTGAACTCTGGGAGTTGGAGTCTCTTCTGATCGCCGCGCTGCTGAAATACACAAGCCTGTCCCCCGGCCACATGTTACCCGCCGGGTTGGCTCAGAGCCTAGAACACACACACACACACACACACACACACACACACGCGCGCACACACACACACACACACACACACACACACACACACACATATTGCTGTGGTTATTGTTTGATTAACTTCATGTGTCAGCTCTGTGTATGTGTGTGTATGTGTGTGTGTGATGTGATTATCACATGATGGCTGGTTTTATTACAAGTGGTGTGCATATCCAGATTCTTACCCTGGGAGCTACGGTGGCTGACAGAGGACACTTTCTGTAGAGGAATTTCTCTTGTTGGCTCTTCAGTCAGAGTCCACCAAGTCAGGTTACACAACTAGGAGAGTATCAAATGGAAATGTAACAACACTGAGCTGCCTGTTTTCAATTTCTATGCTAAGCTAAGCTAACCAGCTGCTGCTGTATCTTAATATTTAACAGACATGTCAATCTTGCGCATTTCCCAAAATGTTTAACTATTCCATTAATTATATACTGTATTTATTCATAACCAGGGTGGAGGGCGGTGGTTTCACATGTTACACTCCCTTCCAATCTGAAGTGTAATTCAGTTTTATTTGTGATTTGATTTATTATTGACATTCATTCTTAATAATAATTCTTCATCTTAATTAGCATAGAGGCATCACAGTAAGCATTGATTCTATTTATGCAACACAATTCACCTGAATCCCATATTTATTAGTACTGTAGATTTTCTGCATGGTTAATGGATATAAAGTACTGACAAACATTGTGATTAGTTTTGTGTGTACAGGGGAGGTGAAACCAATCTGCCTATTTTGTAGTTTTGCAGGGCACAAAGCAGGTCTGCACACATTCTCTTGAAAGGTGTTATGATATCAAAAAGGCTGATGTTTGCATTTTAAGTTCACACACAGGTCAGAATAATGTCAGATGTGACAAATGGATCACGGGCTTTAGCAAGACTTGAAATATGAATTATTTAGTGTTTTTCTTTATTGTGAGCAACAATAGTTCTTCTGTACTGTAAGATTTGTCTCTTTGGTTGATTGTTGATCTTTAGGATTTGTCTTGCAACATGGAGACAAACCTTCAGATAAAATCTGTTCCTTTTCCTCAGAGTTGAATCCTTTTTATTTTTAACAGATAACAATACAGGTGTACCAACAGTCAATGCATACATATTACTTCCCTAATGATTCTGTTACTTACTGTATCTGTGTGTACACACCTGTTCGTGGCTGGGCGGCGGTGTGAGCAGTGATACTATAGCAACCACGATAGCAGTGAGCCCACAGAGGAGAATGGCAAAGTGGAGGTAGTGGACGCCTCGCAGGACTGCAGGTGCCAAGTCTTCGACTCCACATCTGGGAGGCGGGAAGACAAACTCCAGTGCCATCCTACACACACCGACTGCCAAACCCACCATCAGGCCCCAGAACGCACCCTGAATACACACAAAGACACATATATACACATTTAATTACAGGCCTTCCTGCGTTGATATCCTATTGTTAAAAGCATCAGTGTGTTCCGACTCAAAACACTCTTACTTTCCCACCATGATAATCTGTCAGAATTTTGTCACTTAAGTACACACACGTGTAGTGACATAAATAAGTCTCTGTCTCCGTCTTTGTTCAGCCTTCAGCAAAAAATGTGGTCTGTGTGGTTGTTAACACACATGAAAATAATCACCCTGTCACAGCACGAAGAGCAAACACCTGCATCTCTACTTTACTGCTAATTATATTTTCCTCTTCTCTCTGTTTTCATTCCTTACACTCTTTACTCCAAACTACTTCTCTCTTTGGTCTATTTCTTTTTCTTTCTGACGTGAAAAACAAAAACAAACCATTTTGTTGTTGTTACATTGACAACTGATGGTCTGTTTTTCTGCTTTTGGTTCATATAAATCTTAAAACATCTAACATACTATATAAATATGTATATACTTTTTGGATTAAATTCCTAAAATATGAAATTCTAGGAGTCACGAAAAAGGAGATAGAAACAAATACATCATAAGACACCGCATGTGTCACGCTGTGCGATAATGTGTGCTCTTTGACCTGATGAGTCAACACCATTCAGCTCCTTGCAGCGATATGCTCACTGTGTTTGAATAAAACATTATTGCTATAACAGTGCTATGGACCAGTTTCAACAACTTTATAATCCCTCTAGTATGCATGGATTTTACGGGTCTAAAGAAGTTTGTATTTATTTAAACTATGCTAAATTTGGTGTGTAAATGTGAAAGTTTTTAGACATCTAGGTTACCTTTAAGCTGTGTTTGAACATACAGTTTATGGTCCCTGGATTACTAAATCCACAATTAATCCAAAGGGAAGCATTAATGTCCGTGCCAAATTTTATGGTTCACATAATTCATCCAATAGTTGTTGAGACAGTTCAATAAAAACTGAAAATGTCAACCTGATGTTGGGGCTAGCTAGAGGAAACGTCAGGGGATCCACAAAGTCAAAAAGATTCATCCTCTGGGGAACATGAAAGGCTGTACAAAATATTCATGGCAATCTATCCAGTAGTTTTGAGATATTTCAGAGTGCATTGCCATATAGCAGCTAGCCTAGCTAAACAATGTTATGCAAAAGAGGTCTTTATTTAACCGGAAAATTATTGACTCATTGTAACTCTTTGTTACCCATATCGCAACCCTGTGCGAGTTCATTGTACACACATTATAAAGTTAACTAAAATAAACGCGTTGTAGCATCATTCAGAGTGGAAAAGGATTATATTTACATTACAATAGAGGAGAAAAACCCATTCATTCTGAAAATCTTGAGAAAGTCCTCTTTATTTTAGTAGTTAAAAGCATGTGAACAGAGAGCAGACACACCCAGGACTTTCTCTATTAAAACAGGAATACAATTTTACCTCTCCAGTGGACTGGTCTTTACTCAAACAATGTTTAAACAAGTGTTTTAGCTCTGGTCAATACCCATTTTTCTACAGCAGTATTCTTTTACCTCTCTCTGTTAATCTTTATCTTCTAATAATCACACTTTCTCTCACTTGCACTCTGTTATCAGTAAGCAGGGTCATGCTGGTTCCTACTGAGGAAATAAAAAATACAATACACATCATAAAATGAGTGAGTAAGACAAAGACATTCATGTACATGGCCTCCACACCAAGCAGCGAGGGGCGTTGGCAGCTGGATCCAATGTGAGTCTAATAAAACCACACACCAGAACAGTGTGGGAGAAAGCACACAGAGTGCAGGAAAGCCTCAAAACTCCAGTATCGTCTCATGATTAGTTTGGTTTTCAGAATGGTGTAAACTTTGAATGGTTATCTCTGTTTTCCGTGTGTGTTAAAAAAGTAATATCTCTTTGAAGCAGCCCAAAAAAGGTTGTGGAATGAGATTTAATTGTGTTCATTTGTATTATATGATACTCGTGGACTTGCTTGTTTCTGACTATAAGCTGTGCTGCAATGATTAGTCGATAATTGGATTACCCTATGACAGAAACTGATTGATTATCAAATTCTGTCAATTTTGTTTAACTCATTTATTGAAAAAAATGCCAAACAATCGCTGGTTCCAGATTTACAAATATGAGGATTTGCTGCTTTTTTCTTTTTTTTGTGTCAGTGTGGATTCATTATATTTTAGGTTTTAGATTGTTGATCATCGAAATAAGCAAGATGTCCCATTGTACTGTGGCAACTATTGGTGGGCACTTTTCACTATATTATAAACAAAACTGTTGATAGATCAATCAAAAAATGAAAATACTTGTGTGGGCACTGCATTGGGCTGTGGCTAAGGTGGTAGAGTGGTTGTGTACCAATTAAGAAGGTTGGTGGTTCAATCCTTATGGCAGCCTCGGCCACAGTGTATGAATGTGTGAATGGTTCCTGTAATCTGTAAGGTTGTTAGTTGTTAAGACTAGAAAAGCGCTATATAAATACAGTCCATTTACATTGACATGTTACCTGCTCATTGGTCCTCTTCCAGAAGATAGCCAGTGTGAAGACAGCAGTGACGGGTGGAGCGAGGCAGCTCGTCACTGACTGGATGTAAACATACAGCTGGCCACTATTAGCTGACTGCAGGATGGGGATCCACACCACACTCACCACTATCAAGATCACAGTCACGATCCTGGAACAAAGAGTACATCTCTTTCACTTTCTCTAAGCACTCTCTTTTTACTTTATGGATCCTGGTATTTAAAGGTTAACCCTCCACAGCATGACCAAAGCGCATATGTCAGCTGGCACCGTCCAGGGTTAAGGACAGATGTTCTCTGACCACTGGCCCTCCATCTGTGAGTGACATACCTGCCGACCAGTAGCAGCTCTCTCTCCGAAGCTCGTTGGCGATATTTTTTCCAGATGTCCATGGTGAAGAGTGTGGAGCTGCTGTTAAAGATGGAGGTCAGCGATGACATCAGAGCAGCCATCATCACTGCTATCATAAGCCCCCGCAAGCCTGTAATACATAACACAGATGAACACATGCATGCAAATAAAAAATAGAAAGTGTATCAAAGCAGGTGACACATTTAGAATTAACAGTATTCTTACCACTTGGCATGAGTTCAATGACCAGTTTGGGAAAGGCGATGTTGGAGCATCCCACCTCAGCTCCACACACTCGCACACACTCTTCTGGATCCACACATCCTACAGTGTCTGAAATATGAAATTACAGGTCATTTACACACAGGGGTGGAATAAGTAACAAAATATTCTACTCATGGAGAAAAGAGTTTCTTTGCTCTAATTCTACTTATGAAGAGGTAAAAGATCTGGAGTAAGATTAACTCATTTATTTAGCCATTAGAGAGTGTAAATTAAACTACATTATTGGTATTCTATTCTCAGTTAATTATTATGACTATAATTTACTAAATTACAATCTTTTCCCCCCAAAAAAACAACACAAACTACTATGTAAAATTACACAAAATCGGCTGAAATTATGGTAACTTCCCCCTTTTTTTTCTTGCACAGTGAGAAAATACATGCAGGTACAAAACCCCATGCAAGTGTGTGCACAACTATAAACACTTATATGAAATACCACCCTGGCCTCTAACATAATAATACACATTCTCTCATGGGACATTAGATTTATGGAGAGAAGTGTCCACCAGTAAATCACCTGTGATCTGTATGCAGTGATTTCAAAAGACAACAATACAATCGCTATAAATATAATTTATTAGAGTGTGAGTTTAACTATCTAGGTCAAAAGTGACTCAGACCAAGGGTCATCTGTCTCTTAGGTGCATCTCTATCTACCAAACTTGACCTCATAATCTAAAAATAAACATCAATGCAGACATTGATTAGTTATTTCTTAATGTTTCAGCCCTAGAAATCCAGCAGACTTCACAGTTACACAAGTCTAATGGCATGATTAGCAAAAGTTTGGCATCTGCACTGCATTACCTAAATAGGAAATTGGCCCAACTAACATTCCCCTACTTGATTTGATTTTTTTTTTCTTCTTAAAATCAGTTTTAACTAGCCTAATAGCCATAAATTACCAGAATATGCAACAGATAATAAAAAAACACAATAAGTACTATAGTTAGTTATTACACTGTCTTTTGTAAATGTTCTGTTTTGGGAGGAAAAAACTAATTTCTCCCCCCAACGTTCCAGCCAAAGGGTGGAGTTAACAGCCTCTCTTTTCTCCCCAACTACCGGACACTCCGCCTTTCTGCCCTCCGGTGACCGAGCTTCCGTTGCCGAATTCCAGGGGCAGACACATACCGGCAACTCCACACTATCCGCTGGACCTCGATGAACTTTCTGTCTGCACGAACGTTTTGGAAAATACGTCGAGACAAACCGAGGTGGACTCGGAACCAGTGAAAGTTGAGACACGTACGCGCCACGTTAGTGATAGCCCATTAGTGACTTTTGTCTTTTTTTGTTTTCGGGGAACTCAACAGTTGCCATTTTTGGTGCTTTGAACAACTGTGAACTGGCGGGCAGACGCTTCAACAACAACAAAAAGAAGAAGAAAAGTGACTCGTCAGCGCGACAGTTAGCTTGAGTCACCAACAATTTCAACACTTAGCTAGCCTATAAAGGAGGATTCATGACTTATTTCTCTATCTCGAGTACGTGTTCCGCTTTGGTTTGACTCACTGGTAGACACACACGCATAACAGTCATCAACCCACACAGCTGCCCGCCTCCATATGTCTGCCGGGCCCCGAGGCTGGAGCAGCTGAACCAGGCAGCCGCTGGATTCCCCCGGACCCTTTCAGGTGAAAGGCGTGGCGCTGGGCGGGCTGCTTTGTCGCTCAACACCTGAGTGTGTGTGTGTGTGTGTGTGAGCTCAGAGTCTGCCTGGGGAACTGTTCTAGCGGTTTATTATTCCCCTCAGATGAAAATCTTGTTTGTTAGGGATCTATTTGTCACCTCACGGGCCCAGGTCACGCGGACACGTTATGGACCGTAATGACAGATCGTACTTCTTCGAGGTTTGACCCTACGGACCGACGAGTGGAAACAAACTGGGTCAGAGTGGTTTTGGTACTTAACTATTTTTTGACCGGTGGATAATATATCGAGGCCATGGCGTTGTCTCAGATCCAGTGTCTGGACAACCACCACGTGAACTGGCGCGTGAGCGAGGGCAAACCGGAGTTTTTCTACAGTGAGGACCAACGGCTGGCCCTCGAGGCTCTAGTCACCGAGGGCCGCGATGCATTCACGCAGTACATCCAGGAGAGTGGCGTCCGGGATTTCCTCTCGGAACCGGAGCTGGAGCGGATTGCACACTCAGTGGAGGACTACCGGCCCGGGTACGACCATCATCAGAAGCCAGAAACCCCAGGGCCGGGGAACCTCACTCCGGGGTCCGGGGAGTTTGGGGGAGACGGTGAGGTGTCACTCCAGTATTGGCCAGATCGCTCGGAAGCCTCAGTGGCGGAGCTGGACCTCGGCTGGCCCGATGCCATTTCTTACCGGGGGGTCACGCGCGTGACCGTGTACACCCAACCTCCAACCGAAGGGCACACGCACATCAAAGAGGTGGTGCGCAAGACCATTGCATCAGCGCAGAGGGTAGGTGGTGAAGAAGATGATGCAGGGCGTAATAAATCATGCAGGGATTAATGAAGTTCAGGGGACCTCCACCTGATCAGAAACACCTCAAAGTTTAAGTTAAAAGAAAACAAAAAACACTGAACACAATGTAATCCAGACAAATTAAATTAAATATCATTGTGTAACTTGCACTTTTTTGGCACTGTGTCAAAGAGGCGTTGATTCAACCGTTTTATGTTTTGTTTTGTTTCATTATAATGTATAGTGCTTATAGAATTTGACTCTTCCATGTATGTAGCTGCAGCATGTGGCAGACAAATCAAATGAATTACATGTAATGTACAGTCAGTTCCAAAAACACCACAGCAAATGTACCACAGCACTGAGACAACACTCAAACAACTACAGTAATAGTCTGAAAATAAAAATGAAGGTTGTATTTATTGCAGTGCTATTTAATGCACCACAATACATGATGGTTTTTAATTAGCTTTCTGGTTGGTCCGTGTATAATGCAGTTTACTACCACAAGACTACAAACTGCAAAGCAGTGAATGTCTGACACAGTAAAGAAAATAGTTTATAAGCAGAGCTATTATAGCTGAAACGGTTAGTTGATTGATAGATTGGTGGATCGAGAAGAAATAAATCTATTTTGATAATGTTTTAGTTATTTTTCAATCAAAAACACCAACTGTTCTGTAGTTACAGTTTCTCAGATGTCAGGTTTTGCAGTTTTCTCTGTCATGTGATAGTAGATTGCATGCATCTGGGTTATGAACTGTTGATTGATTCATCGAGAAAACAATTGGCAGGCAGATTCATCAATAATGAAAATAACCGTTAGTTGCAGCCCTAAATTGCTTGCTTGTTTCTTTGGACTGCATTTAATCCAGTGTCTCCCTAATTTACACGCCTCTGTCTTGTCTTACAAACCTTCCCCTTCTTTTCTCACGTGCGGAACACTCACACAACAATGTTTTAATAAAACAAGTCTGATCTTGACACGCCAGTGAAAAAACAAAAAGTCACTGACGTCAGTAAATAGGTTACATGCCAGAACCCCATACATAACCTTTACCTCTCACATACATGAATTATGGCACATGCACAAATAAAGGTCTAGATGTTCTAGAAGACTTTAATGAATTAGACCAAGTTCCAGAGTGAAATACTTTCTCCTTGCTTGGAGGGCACTACACCAACAACTCCCTATGTAGGGGTTGTGTAGTATTTGCTTTAAATTCTACTGCTTTATATTGCAATTTATTTATTTTACCGTCCAACTTTTTCTAACTTTTTCTAGACTTGACAAGACCATGTTTTATCCTTCAAGTATAATGACAATAAAGTTGATGAAATGTAACATATTCTAACCTCAAGGTTCACTAACTCTTTTTTCCAGAGCTATTTTCTTGACCATCTTATTCCCTAAGTTGTCCTTCTTTGGGACCGAACTCTGCCTGGTTTTAAAACTTAAAGTGGGTCAGGTGACAAATGAATAGACAGTGCTGTGTGAAGAATACCATGCTGTCACTAGTATTGTGTTGAACCCACACTGTCTGGACACTTCGCACTCTGTCACCACTCTGCAATGCAATCTTTGTTTCTTGCATCCTCTTAATGGAACATCTATGTTCTGATATTCTTTGTCTTTGAGGGTTTAATTGACTTTTTAGATGCAGATTTCCCAAGTGCCCAGCTTCCTTTGATGATTTAATGGGTGTAATATTGTTAAATCGAAACCTCCCTCACAGACCAGGAAACACTAACGCCATAAATGATTTCCTCTGCATGTTTCCTTTGTGTGTGCGTGTGTGTAGGTGATAGCCGTGGTGATGGATGTGTTTACAGACGTGGATATCTTTCGAGACCTGCTGGATGCTGCCTACAAACGCAAAGTCCCTGTATACATAATCATTGACACGGCTGCAGTCTCCTGCTTTCTTTCCATGTGTGGCAGAGCTGATATGCACCGTGGACACCTAAAGGTATGTATACAGACACCCACCCACCCACCCACCCAGATGATGTTTTGATTAGCTGGGAGATAAGCTAGTTGGACAGATGGCTAGACTTGATAATTATATACTAATATAAAACTGTATATTTTAAAAATCCCCAATTCAAACATTTCAAATAAAATGTGTTTCATTTAATAATACATATATTGCAATATTTGAAAGAAAGGCATATGATTGATGTAGGTGAAACAGATTTTTGCCAACACGCCTCTAGAAAGTGCATGCACCAGCTAGTTGTTTTGCCATAGGGTGAATTTCTTTGGTATTCTTTGCCTCTCTGAGAGTAACTGGTCTAGGCAGTGAAAGACAATGTTTTAATGGGGGGTTTTCTAAATGCTTTGGACCAGGAAGACACTGAGCACATCCCTGTGTCTCCTGCCATTAGCACACTCTCACTTTACTCTTTGTAACACGCTTCTCTTTCATTTCTCCTTCTTCCTTTCCCATAGCTTCCACCGCCTGACCTCGCCTATCTTTCAACCTTTTTCTTATCTGCGATCTCTGCTGTAATTAGGAGCATTTGCGACTCCGGTGATTAGCGTCCTCTGTGAGATTTCGCACAGAACATTTATTCACGAGGTAATGCTCGGCCAGGAACCACACCCTTATCCCAGCTCAAAAGACAAACATCACAGGGTGTGTCGTACAAGCATGTACATACATAGATACAGCCTGTGCCCTAACCTGTAGAGTCAGCCAGCACAATATCATTGTTGACTATTCTGGAGCAACAAGAAAACTCATTCTTTTCTGTCTCCCTAATCTCTTGTGGCTTTTATTTCCCTTTTATTCACCAAAATCCTTTCTCCCATCAACACAAAATCCCCAAGAGTATCTCTTTACATAGCATTTACTGTGTGTGTGTGTGTGTGTGTGTGTGTGTGTGTGTGTGTGTGTGTAGAATCTGCGTGTACGCTGCTGTGGAGGTGTGGAGTTCTTCACACGGTCAGCACAGAAGGTGCGTGGAGCACTGAGTCAGAAGTTCATCCTGGTAGATGGAGACAAAGCTATCTCTGGTTCATATAGGTGAGCAGTTTACTACACAGTATGTTGTGAGTGTGCATGAGCTCCGCACACTTCTGCATATCGTTTATTTGTGTATTTAAAGCTACTCTAATCAATGTTTTAATTTTCTATGTGACATGTGAAAGGGGTCACACGAAGAGACAAACCTACATGAAATAGTCACCGGACTCTGCAGTTCCACTTTCTCTACAGAGTGTTTGGTATATTTTAGCACATTGTTTTGTTTTTTTTAGGCATTGTAGGCTCACAACTTTACTGTTCAGTCGCACCGCTCTCAGCTAGTTTTGCCGCAGCAGCAGGCACACTCCCTGCCCAGTGCCAAACAGCAGATAAGACAGATAAAGTTAGCAGCAGGGAGTAATGTGTGTGCTGGATGTGTAAATAGGCAACTGTCAGCTGACTCGTTCATCATACCAACTGGAACACTGAGGTGAATAGGGTGACATTGTTGCAGCACGCAGACCTTTATCTACAATGCCAATTTTTGTGAACTAGGCAGATCATCAACTATAAACGTTCACCTCAACACACACGTACATTTAGTTTTTGTCACTGTCATCTATAGTTCCATATTTACCAATACATATTGAAGGGAAGAGGGAAATCATGAGAAGAGCATAATGTGATGCATGACCACTGGTGTAATGATTAAGATAAAATAAGAAGCCTTTTCACACTATTTTATAACAAATACAACCAAATTACATTTGCCCCTCCCAACGGTGCTTAAAATAAAACTATATTGCTAACATCCATATATAACT
Source organism: Percina caprodes (assembly GCA_013375575.1). Lineage (NCBI taxonomy): Eukaryota > Metazoa > Chordata > Actinopteri > Perciformes > Percidae > Percina > Percina caprodes. Next base: position 1,330,280 of record JABXJD010000072.1, on the reverse strand, counting down.
TAAGACAAACAACAGCATTCATTTAACATTCATCATAAAATAAGTGCAGGTAATTGAGATAATAAATATATTGCATAGTTATTAATAAAAAATAATAATAGAATATAACACAGATCAATATAATGGATTGTAAAAGCACTAATAAGAAATGTGAATATGGGGCCAGAGACGTTAAAGGCCATTGTATACAGTAGATGCATCCAAGTTGGCATGCACAAATGGGCCGTCATGAGAGCGCCGCAACTGTTTGTGCATATATATATATATATATATATATATATATATATATATATATATATATATATATATATATATATATATGAGAAACTTTTACATGCTGTCTCAGCTAGTGGTTAGCCAAATTAGCTAAACTAACGTTAGGTTTCTAGTGGAGGCTAACGGCAGACCGCTACTCTTTAACCGTCTATTGGAACAGAGTTGTAAATTCTTGTACATCATGATTATCATCAGGACGGATCGTGTTGGCAGAACAGATCGTGTACCAACACTCCCGCGTCGTGGTCGCAACACTAGTTGCAGTCTTCTCCTGAACAGAGGAGGCGCTAATGAGCAAAGGCTATCGTTATTGTCATTTCTAAAAATGAAAAAAAAAAGGTAAACAACGGAACAAAGAACTGGCAGCCGCATTGACGTCAACGCTTCTATTTGATCAGATTAACTACTTCATTCATCAAGCCTTTCATTCACCATAAAAGAACTCATCTTAACCCAGTAAGCTTACAGTGACTTGCAGTCACTCTGAGAGTCCTCGTTTAGGCTTCCTGTCTCCGCTTTGTCGCGCCACTGAAAGAAATAGTGTTGCGCGCCCTCTTGACGTGCACTCAATCTACGTCATTTTGACGTCACGTTGGCACATGTACGCTTGGATGCGTCGACTGTAAAATGGCCCTTGTGTGTAGATTTAGAGTGTGGATGGCTTTTGGAAAAGAAACTGTTCATTAGTCTGGTGGTTTGTGTTCTGATGGACCTCTAGTGTCTCCCTGAGGGCAGGAGATCAAAGAAATGGTGGCCTGGGTCAGAACTGTCTTTAACAATGTTTTTGCTGTGGAAAGGTAGCGGGTGTGTGCAATATCCTGAAGTAAGGGCAGATGATGGTTTTCTGTGTGGTGTTGATTATGATTAAACCATAAACTATGATTTTTCAGTAAGAGTTAAGACATAGAAGAAATTTGAGCACCCGTCAGATAAGCACATTAATAGGGGAGTCACTGAATTTTTGTTTCCATGTCTGTTTTATTCCAGCTTCACCTGGACGTCATCTCGTTTGGACCGTAACCTCATCACTGTGATCACAGGACAGGCAGTGGAGACTTTCGACCTGCAGTTTCATGATCTTTACCTTGGGTCCAGAGGTGTGTCTCTCAACCATGTCCCCATGGTAGATGAACCAATCCCTGACCCGATCCCTCATTTGGCTCCTGCTCCGGTGTCAGCTGCTGTTGCTAGAAAGCTCATCAATCCCAAATATGCCCTTGTTGCCGCGGAACCCACCCGAGTCCGACTCCTTCCGACCAAAATTCAAGCAACAAGAATCCCACTCAGCTAAAGATTACAAAAGAACGTCTTAAGCAAGTCATCGAAGAGCCACCCTTACATCCAGGATTAGCCCATCTGGAGAAAGTGTACCTGGTCAAGTACCTGCCCACCTGGCCAGAGCCAGACCCACCAAGCGACGTGATTGGCTTCATCAACATCAGGGATGAAAAGCGAGCTAATCAGGTTCACTTACAGAGGTCGGAGAGGTTTGAGACCAGCCAGGCTATACGCTTTAGTGCACCACTAACGCTAGTTCAACCACCGACTGAGGAACCTGCATTGGTTCTGGATGCAAACACTGCAGGAGCAGCAGAAAATCTCTCTGGGAATACAACCGCAGAGGCCTCTACTCCTGTGAGTCCAGCCAACCAACAGCTCGAAAAGCCAATGCATGCAGCTCCGAATAAAGACCAAACTGATGCAACAGATTCCAGGGAGCCTTCTCAGCAGCCCAACACACCTTTAACACAGGACACACACAAACCGAATGCACCATCCCTATCCAATGTTACTGCTGATTCACAACCAACAGACCATGCTGAACAAACTCCAGAGATTCAAACTGCAGCACCTCCTGTTCCTAAACGCCGCACGCTGCAGCTAGTCATTGACCCCGCCCCCTCAGAGCAGCCTGGCCATCCACAGGTCATTTTGATAAAAATGGACCAATTGGAAAGTTTGGATGGCTTCAACAAAAAGGGAACCCGGGAGGATCTGCCGCCGGGCCGTGGCCGCGTAACATCAAAGGCTGAGAGCAGGGACTCCGTCAGCACCGGCGAGGGCAGCCAAGACAGCACAAAGGTCATGTGTGACCGAGCAGCCAATGATGGTCCTTCAAGCACCTCCACGGCATCAGAGGAGGAGTTTTATGAATGTTCCCAGCCAAGTCCAAGCGACGCATTGTCCAACGGAGTGACAACAGGGTCAGGGCGTGGGCATCGCCAAGGGGACGGATTCAACATGATGGCACGCCTCTCCCAGAGCATGCTGGATCTGCGGGAGCCCAGCCAGTCAGATGACAGCAATGCCCTCATCCGCGAATCACAGCAGCTTCGCAGACAAGGACACGCATCACCGCATAGGCACATAGGACAGGTATTATGTTATATAGGACGGTATTCCAATCCTTTGGTCTTGACACAATTAGTTGATCAATAGCTTAGTCAATTGACGGATAATTCATGGCCAGAAATTAAGAGTTTAAGTCATTTATCAAGCAAAAATTGCACATATTTGCTAATTCCAGGTTGTCAAATGTGACGGTTTGCTGGATTTTCTGTTCTGATTATAGACTGTTGTTCGCTAGCCTGGCTGGTTGTTGTGATGGTCATTGGTACTGTTCTCTCACATTTTACAGACTAAACAATTAAGCGGTTATTTGAATTGAAATAACAGATTAATTGATAGTACAAAAAGAAAAGTTAATTGTTGACATGCTGTTATTCTGTTTTCTACAGTATAATTGTAAATTGAATCTCTTTCGATTATGGTTTTATTAGTTGCAGCCGCAGATAAATAGAGGTTGAGACAATGCTCGTCTTAATCTGAATTTCTTTTTAAATGACACACAAACACACACACACCACTGTATGTTAGTTTGTTACAAGATTTATATAAATCCCACTTAAAATGGGTGTGTGAGTCTAGACAAGCCACTACCTGCTTACAGTAAACATGTCATTCCTCCATCCAAATTAAAAGGTGTGTGTCCGCCCACATGGGTGTGCACGCACCTGGATAGAGAGCTCGGCTGATCATGCCAGGGAGGATGATGAAGATGAAGGGGAGCATCTTCAGATAGGAAGCCAGGATAGATGCTCCTTTTACGTGACTCATGTTCTTAGCTGACAGGGACCGTTGTACAATCACCTACATAAAGAGAAACACAAATAATAATAATAGTACTAACTTAATTTATACAACGCTTTTCAAAAGACTTTAAAACAAGAATTGTATAGTGTAATGAAATATACACAAATAATAAAAATGATGTGCGTTTTTAACAGATAACATTTAAAAGAACAGTTGCTGTAAAACACATAATAAAACAATTTAATAAAATGCCATTCTTAAATAATGTGTTTCTAGAAGCGAGGTTAGGACATATAGTCGAGAGCCAGCCCCATTTTTTTAATTGACTCTAAAACACACTGACTACTGAAAAAGTGCTAAAATTGGTGTTCTATACAATCTTCTATGGGATCTTGTGAGCAGCCTTGCTTTGGCATTCTGAACTAGTTGAAGCTTGAATAGGCTGTATTGACTCAGACAGGAATCAAGAGAGTTACAGTTGTCTAATCAGGATGTGATAAAGCATGGATTGCAAATAAAAATGTGAATATTTGTGGATATTTCAAAAGAGGATAACACCATTTTCAGACATATTTGTGGTCATAGCTCTGCAGCCATTCCACATAGCATTGGTGCTGGAGTCTTGGTAGGAATCTGACCCATTATGTTGTTAAGTTAAGGCTAACTAGACTTTTATAGTGTAAGATTATTAGCTTGCTAACATCAGCACGGATTTATATAGACATTACTTTTAATTGCTGTTATTTCAAACTACTATCAAATGTCACAGTGGGAAGCCAGTGTGAAACAGGGCTTAGTATGCAATAGAATTCTTGAATGTTAACGACTTACATGTTCCAACTGACATTAAGCCCAGGGCTAGTAGAAGTGCAGTGTGAATTGTATAGCCCTGGGCTTCTGGTTAACTGCATCGTTAACCCACTAAAAGCTAAGAGAACACAGTGTGAAAAGCCCTATGGCATCATTTGAATCAAAAGAGTATCATCTTTTTATATATATGTGTGTGTGTGTGTGTGTGTGTGTGTGTGTGTGTGTGTGTGTGTGTGTGTGTGTGTGTGTGTGTGTGTGTGTGTGTGTGTGTGAGCATATACTAAATAGAAAATAGCAAAGGGCTGAGCATTGTTCCCTGAGGTACTCCATGGTCTAAATGGGTAGGTTAGGTAGATAGGATTTACATTCACCAATGTAACCTGTATGTGCGTGGTCCTTCTGTGACCTCTATGTTGTGTTCTGGCGAAAGATGAGGCAAGAGACTGTGCTGGATTTTCTGCTTTACCTTGTGTATTCTGTAGCTTTAACAAAAAAGACAGGACATAACTTGTGTGGTTGCTACATCTGGTTAGATCCTCTCCGGTCATATCAGTAACATGCACATACCTTTTGTCATCGAGCTGACCATGTCCACACACACAGTCACACTCGAAAAACACAGGCAGGAGGTAAAATCCCCAAAATAAAAGATTTAATGCTATTAAGGATATTTTGGTGAAATACATAAGCCAGTCTAGATCATCTGTAGCCTCACAAATAGAAACCATGTCTAACTCTTCTGGATCGCATGATGCCATACTCATCTCTCTCTGCTTCTTCTCTCTGTCTAGTTGTTCCAGACCTCAAAATCTCCAGGTCTTGATGCTCGACAAAGAGGACCTAAAGTAATTATCGCCAAACCAGGAAGTTTTCACCGCCCCACCCGAGCAGCTGTCCCTGTGATTGGAGGACACCGCTACTGGCAGGGTCAAATGCTGCAGCCTAACTCCCGTGTAGAGACACGCTCCGGCCGGTCGCCACGACGCCATAGCCCAAATTACAGGAAAACTGATCACGCCACGCCACAGCAGCCAGCCAACCCAACAGGGTTACTAGGAGTATCTTTCTCTAAACTGAGCAATTTTAGACACTTGAGGCCAC
>JABXJD010000072.1:1060000-1320000 GCA_013375575.1 Percina caprodes | reverse complement strand
CACCTTAATGTGGCACCTGCATCGCTGACACACACACTGTGCTAGGGGATAATGGAGTGTATGATTTGGGTGAGCAGTGGAGTACAGCAGATACTCATGTGGACCACAGTCACACACACACACACACACACACACACACACACACACACACACACAGTCAATCATTGGCGATATCCTATTTATAATCATTAGCGTTTGAACACACACATATCTGCTGGTAAGTGCTAAGTAGGGGGTGTGAAAGTGTGTGAAAGAAGTAGTTTAACAGTTTATTAACTGTTTACAGTTTCATTCAGTAACTTTTAGGAAGCAACCAATCAGTCTGTATAAAAGTTTTTACTCCAATAAGACAATATTTGAAAACCATGACACCTAATCTTAACTCTTGTGTTGTCCTCCTGGGTCAAAAAGGGACAAAAATTTGACATTTTTGTCGCTTTTTCAGACTTTTTGTTTGTTTTCACTAACACCACCTTACAGTACTTTTTGGAATTCATGGTCAATAACCCTCATTTATATATAGAATCATACCTAATATTTGAGTTAAAAAAGCAGAAATTATTAATTATTTTGACTAATAGTTAAGATTGGAGGAAAAGATATTTGCAAAGAGCGTTGTAAGTAATTGAATCAATTTTTTGTGGTAATTTGGTCAAAAAGAAACCCATATTTCCCATATAGACATTTTTTAAAGGGGTTAGATTTGACCCGAGGACAACAGGAGGGTTAAATGAGTGCGGCCACAAGTTGTTTTTCTATCTTGTCTTTTTAGACTAGCTTTCTTAAAATACTTTAATGTTTGAAAATAAATCCATTTGGAGTTTTGCATTATTGATTGACAATGGACACAAATAATGTTTTAGAATACAATCCTACAATATAAGTGCAGATATCATACCTATTCACTGGTATTTTGGGATAAGTGATACAATTTCTTATTGAGCCTGATCCGCTCTATTTGACTGCAAGTACTCTGGGTTCTTGACTTGTTGGAGATATAACAACAGCCCCACAGAGAAATTATGTGGAAGATTGACCTCAAAAAACACCTGGAAATATTTTTAAGTACCAGGTTTGGGAAATATTTTTTAGATGGAAGGGGTTTGTAATAAAGTTTTAAGGATTTTTTAAAAACTTTTAAATATATCCTTCCTATTAGTAATGTAATGTTTACATCACTTACAAATTACAACACATACTACATATAATGATTATATTTTCAAAATAAGATAGATAAGCCTTTGTTGATCCCCAGAGAGGAAATTCACTTACAGCAGCAGCAAAAAGACAGAAATAAGTACAGATAAATAGAGAAAGTAAAACATAAATAATAAGAGGTAGGTCTATATATAACTAAAATAGGAATAGAAGTAAAAATAGAAACTACACAAGAGTAATTAAAGACAAAATTACAAGGCACAAGTGAAAGTGGTGTGATTAGTACCAGCAAAGTCAACAAGGTTTAGTATGTAGTTTTGATATGGAATGTATGTGATTGTGTAATCATGTATGTAATATAATGTGATCATATATATAATAGTAACACTAACATCACAACTAACTAATTCAATGATTATAAAAAGGTAAAATAGCTGAAAACATTTTCAGAATAAAGCAAGGTATGCTAGAGAAGTATGACTTCTTACATTTCACACACACACACACACACACACACACACACACACACTGGTCAGCACTTCACAGCATGCACTTTAAAAAGAAAAAACTTTTGGACATTTTTCACTGAGGGACATGAGCGGACGGGAAGTCGGAGAGGAAGGGGCTGAGATGGTTATGTTGACTTTGCTTTCATGCTCTCTGATGTGAAATTAATTCAGTGTCACACATAAACTGCTGGCCAGTGTTTGTCTACTGTAAGGAGCAGATGGTGTAACACGCATCATCATTAATCTCTCTCTCTCTCTCTCTCTCTCTCTCTCTCAATCTCACACACACACACACACACACGCAAACAGAACAAAATGTAGATGAAGATGTAAAAACTTCAGATGAACAAAGGTTTTTTGTGTGCTAGAAAAACGTATTTTTGAAAAGTCAAGATTTGCAATTTTAGATTATATTACCTTTAATGTCATTACACAGAGTACTACTACTAACACAACAAAATGCATCTAACCAGAGGAGGAAAAAGCAGTATCAGGCCGATGTATCGTGGTAATATAGAGATTAGACAGTGAGGGATATGAATACACAAATATATAAGTAGCTTTTAAACATATGCAGCAGTTATGAAAATATAAAGTGTAAAAAAATACAGTATAAAGCATAGAGTATTGGAAGTAGTGTAGTATATATATATATATATATATATATATATATATATATATATATATATATATAGTATGGACAGGAGCATAAACATGTATGTGAAGAAAAAATATAGTGTATAAGATATGTGTATGTTCTAATGTAAGTCATTTAGAATAATTTACGTTGGGAATTGCTTGCATTGCTTGTTTTCTATTCCAAAAGTTTGAGCATTCTTCATTCCAGTAGCCTACATGGCAATTATCATTATGTCAATAGTGTTATCAGAATAGTGGGACAAAGACATGCTTATTGTCTATTTTCATGTATCAGTGTCTGCATGCACAATTACAGTGTTACAGTAAGATGTACACATAGTCTTCCCTCTGGCGCCACCTTCAGGCCAAACTTTGATTTTTAATATGCCCCTCTACTGTGCATGACGGGGGTGGAGAAATAAATGAATAACCAATCAGAGGACGGCAGACTCGCTTTACCCGGAAGTAATACACATCACAACAAAAATTGCCGCGAAACTTCAAGGGCTCTGGCTCTGTTATAGCGGCTGCACAAATAGCGAAGTAAATATTAACGTGAAAAGTGTGTTTAACACATTACCGTGTGTGTGTGTTGTGTCGTATACTTATCCGAGCCAATATGGACGAATATGACGAACTGTTTGAGATAGAGGACGACTTCGAGGCCCAGTTCGCCGACGAGTTGGAAGCTATGGCGAATATGGAGGGTGAGGCACTAACGTCAGCTAACAAACTTTAACGGCACCGTTAATGCCTGTTCCCACACAGCCTTACATTTTCACTGCTGTGTTAATTTATTTACCGTAACTTCCTCATAAACCTACGTAGAAATACACACACGTAGTTACCTCTGTCTCTGTTTGACCTGTTGGTGTATCGTCTGGCTACACCGGCATAGATATATAAGAGGCTAACGTCACAACCATAGACTGTTAATATTGATATTATTTAATATACAATCTATGGTTACAACGCCTAGCTATTCTGGGGATAGGCAAATAATTCTCTGGCGGACAAAACTTGGCCCTCATTTTAGTATGCAACAAAGTTGTGGATCATTCATTATTCATGCAGGTAAAATTATGCAGTATGATTAACCCCTTAACTCCAGTTTGCTTTAGATTCCACCAAGCTACATAATGGGTACATAAAGAGAACAATTAAAATCCAATATTTCATGTTTTTTATGGCTGCACAATTTTATCAGATATATTCAACCTGTCAACACACCTCACACTTGAATTTGTTCTTTATTTTATAGTCTTTTGTTAAATTAAACAACTTTTATATTTGGCATCTTAGTCTCTATATAATTTTAATTCTGTGTCATTCACGTTTTTGTCACGGCCCACGGGCCGGGTGATGAAATGGATCATCATAAATGTGCATAAGTTTGATTTTATGTGCATCCAAAGTCAGCCTTAGGAAGCTTTTGGATTTTTCGCTAGAATTAAAAATGAAACTCTGTGGGTTGTAACCTTTTTTGGCTACACACAGCCCTTGTTTGGGACAGTGGGACTGAAGCTGGAAAGTAATGTCCAAGTCTATTATGGGATGTTGTCTGCATACATTTTACGATATGTGACATTCTCCTTATAACAGAGCGATTCATCCCTCAACTGCTTATTTATTTAAATCAAGGAAACATTTATTCAAGATTAACTTTATTGTCCCACATTGTAGGAAATTTGTCTTGGGCACTTAACCCATGCTGCAGTGGTAGTAAAAACAAATAAACACAGACAGCATGTACAGCTACTGTACAATACCATACAATAGACAGTACTATGTTCCTGATGGTGTATTAATCCCAACATGGTGGCATGCAGTTGCATTTAGTTACTCAAAATAAATAAATGAATTAAAAGAGAGATAACAAGTACAACATTATAAACACGATTATTTTTTGGGGCATTTTAGGCCTTTAATGACAGGACAGCTGAAGTGAAAGGGGAGAGAGAGGGGGGAATAACATGCAGCAAAGGGCCGCAGGTCGGAGTCGAACCCTGGCCCGCTACCAACTGAGCTATCCAGGTGCCCGGCTATTTAGGAACTTTATTGAGCGAGGAACTCTAAACCTCCTCCTCATATTCTTTGTACAGAACGTGAGACGTGTTGCTAACAACTCAATTTGCTTCTCGCAAAGAAGAAGCCCCTTCATTAATACTTTGGATGGATAAGTGCTCTTTAACACAAATGATCTTCCAGGAAATGCAACCGTTGCTGCAGTCTGCAACAGAGACTGTGGACATGTGTGCTACAGGTTAGTGACTCGTCAGTATAAACACTGAGATATTTGTCTGAGTGGGCCTGAGTGATGGTTTGGTTGTGGATGACCACAGGCTCACAATTATTTTTTCAGCAGAGATAAGATTGCAGTGTTGTCAGAAAATGTAATGACATGATTATTTGGATGCTCAGGAGCGCAGTCGGCATAGTGTCGTGGCCCGCTGGTGTGGAGTGGCATACAAGCCAAACAACTAGGATCACAAGCAGTCCTCTCAGTAAAAACAGCGTTGTGTTGGGATAAAAACAGCAAAAGTTCATAAGAAGCCACATAAAACCACACAAAACAAACAAAAACAATGAGGCAACAGCACGAGGAAGCCCAAGTCGCAGCAGAGCAGCGCCACCAGTCCCAGACCCCAAAATGTGATACATTTTTTTCCCTGACAGTACAAAAACCAAACCTAATCAATTTTTGAAACAGAATATCACAAAACATAAGAAAAACCTCACAAGAGACACTGGATCTAGTGAATGTTTGGCATTATGTTTTCTTGGTAAATGACTTAAAGATCAGTGTTGTCGATTTTTCTATTGATTGTGTTTAAGATAAAATAGACTTTATTAATTCCACACTGGAGAAATTCCTGAATAGCAACTAATCATGTCAGCATTGATTTATATTTGTATGTCTATTCTTGAATGGCTTAGAGGAATCTTTCAAGCCGGGGAAGCGTCAGAAGCAGGGTCCAGGAGGCGACATTTCTGACATAGAGCATCTGCTGGATGATCAGCCAATCAGTGAGTTCACCCTGAGAGTACAGTGCCCGTTATGTCCTTGTTGGGTTTGCTTGATGTTGTAAGTTTGTACCTTAAAATCTGACTTTGCCCTGGCAGCCCCAAAGGCAAAGCGGCAGAAGCAGGATGCAGGAGTGGCCAAGCAACTTTTCAAGTCACTGCAGACTCAAGAGAGCAAAGCCCCGTCAAAGAGTGATGACATCTCACCGCCGTCCTCTCCAGAGCAGTATGAGCCCCCTCACACCTTCAGGTAGGAGAGATGGATGGGTTGGTGTTATACACACTAGGAGCTGAAAGGGGAAGCTGTTGATATCCTGGGAGGTGGTGAGGGGAAAGGAGACATTTGTATATAGCAGATATTTTGTGCATTAGATATTTTTACACTAAATAATTGGTCCAAAAATCCTCATTTCTCTTATACTTAAATCACAAACAAATAAGAGGCAGTTACAAGCAATACATCACAAGGATGAAACATGGCAGGCTTCTTTTTATAACTACACCAAAGCACTTACTTGCCTGAGGAAGAACTCCAGCAGGTGACATGTCACCTGTGTAGACTGAGTATTAAATCATCTTTTTGTTCTATTCCATTGAAGTTTGCCTTTTTATGTACTTTATTTTTTTAGCTCTTTAAACAATCTTTTGCATTCTAGGGCTTTTCAGGCAGTCCTCGAAATGATTTAGTCAATAATTCCATTGACAGAAAATCAATTGATGAGAATTGTGGTATTTAGATTAATAATTCAGAGAATGTGTCAAATTCAAATATCAAACAGTTGCTTAATACAATATGTCAAATCTGAGGATTTTTAGTGTTTCAATTTTCTATGATAATAATTTGAATACCATTTTCTTTTTTGATTGTTGCTTAGACAAAAAGTAGGAATTTAAAGACATAACATTGGCCTATATTGAAACATGTGATGTGGCATTTATCATTCAAATTTCATAGATTGAGCAATATATTTATTATTATAAAAAAAAAATACACAGACTTCTGAACATGTGTTTTAGGTCTACCGCAGCCGTGTTGGATATCAGTGGCTTTGCTACAATCCCAGAGACGCCCAGGCGACCTCCCACGGCGGCGTCAGCATCGCGGCATGTGCTGAGGCGGCCTCCTTTAGAGGGCGAGTACATCAGCGTGACAGACTCATCGGGGAGCCGGGTCTACCTCAAACAAACAGAAGACGCAGGGTCAAAGGTGAAGCCATGTTGAATGATGCTGATGAAACATTTTGGGCAGCATCTTTTCCTTAATCCTGATTCACTGTCAGCATACATACCTTCGGGTCCAGTGCCTATATGTGTTAAACTGTACTTCTGTACATTCATTTCTTTGAGTTTACCGGTGTGTCTTCAGGTAGTGGACTTGAGATTGGTACCAAACTCCCATGGTTCACTGGGGCTGCTGTCAGTGCCAATAGATGTGTTGAGAGATCAACAGGCAGAGAGGGTGAGTGACAAGGCCGCTGTTGTTTGTGTGTATTCTGCCAAGTAGCTTGCACAGTCGCTGTTGATTTTTCAGTAATCACACATGCTAACCCTAACCCAAGTATAATCAGTGTCCATAAATCCCAACATTTTCATCATAGCCAAATACAGAGAATATAACAGTCATTTTGAAACAAAGTATTTATTGTATCTGCAGCCAAATAAAGCATGATTGTTATATTGTTGTCTGATACAAAACAATGCATACTCAAATGAGCAAAAATTATTGATGTGTTTACACAATGGCATCCATAACTTTAAATTATTCATACATTCATTAATTTGGAAAAAAATGATATAAGCTAATAATTTAAGCATGAAAAAGGGCTTGGTGTGGGGACATATTGTGATGATATTGAATGTTTGACAATTGCTGCTTTAACAAAATATCTTCACAATTAGATTTCAGATAAATATAGATAATGACTAAGTGGTTAGAGGGAAATAATAGAACAGCTAGAACAGTCTGGTAAGTTCAGAAGTGACATCACCTCTAAAACCATGAAATAGACTTAAGCCATATTACGATAATCAAAATCTAAGATATATGATATGTAGTCTCACGTCACAATATCAATATAATATCAACATATCGGCCAGCCCTACACTGAAATCAAATATATGAGTTGCCCATTTTGTGTAATGTACTTAAGTTATGGATGTACCTATATTTTGAAATGTGTATGTGGTAAATTCAGTATGACGATTGCAAACTTGGTTAAATTTTTTTGTCTCTTTGAAATTGTGCAGCGCCACCAGCAGGTTGTAGAAGAATCTCAGCGTCTTGCAGATCTGCTGGCCAGGTAACTCACCACCTGTCTCTCTCACACCGCCACATCAACAATCTGATTATATGCAGCCAACATGGGTTTTTGATTTTCCTTTTTGAATTTACGTCACATTCCAGCAGTGTGAACGATGTGCATGTTCAGCCCGAAAGCAGAGAAGATGAAGAGAATGATAATCCCGAAGACACAGGGGACCAAACCTCTCGACTCTGGGTTGACCAATACTCTCCCCGACACTACACAGAGCTTCTCAGTGACGATGTATATGACATTTTGTGTTTCTGTGTAACTCAACGTCAACATCAAGTAAATGCAACCCCTTGTTGGTATTGATAAGCCCATGTATAACATACTGATGCCAGCTGTGTGTGACTGTTTCATCTTAGTTTACCAACCGCTGTTTGCTGAAGTGGTTGAAACTTTGGGACACTGTTGTCTTTGGAAGAGAGAGAAAGTCCCGCCCTGTCCGGTTTGACAGACAAGCTCCCAACCAGAACTCATTCAAACCCAATCAAGTCAATCAGAATCCAAATCGCTTCAAGAGCAAGATTGAGGTGACTGAGGAGCTACTGGAAGCTGAGCTGGACCAGTACAAACGACCCAAATATAAGGTTAATGCACCTGCATACTCCTGTCATTACAATCTCAGTTTAAAGATCTAAAGTTGTTCTATAGTACCAAATATCATTTATTTTGGTCTTTCTCTAGGTGGCATTGTTGTCTGGTCCTCCAGGTTTGGGGAAGACCACCCTCGCTCATGTCATAGCAAAGCATGCTGGGTACAATGTGGTGGAAATTAATGCCAGGTTAGACAAACCTAATTTAAAACTGACCCCGAAATAGTAAAAAAAAAGTAGGCGCCCTGTCGTGACCTCAGTTACTGTGTTGATGTCTCTGCAGTGATGATCGCAGTGCAGAGGTGTTCCAAAAACGCATCAACACGGCAACACAGATGAAGTCAGTTTTAGGAGCCAATGAGCGGCCAAACTGCCTCATTATTGATGAGATCGACGGAGCACCTGCGGTATGTTGTGGACAACAATAATCATGTCAATGCACTCCATTGATTTTTTTTTAATGTGTTTTCTTCTTTTCTTTATCTCTGGTGTGTGACAGGCTGCCATCAACATTCTGTTAGCAACTCTGAACAGAAAAGAAGGCCACGGCGGGGATGCTGGTACTGAAACTGCGAAGAAGAAAAAGAAGAAGGAGTCCATCCTGCTTCGACCAATCATCTGCATCTGTAACGATCTGTAAGAGAGACCGTGGTGTTTAACAGTTCAGCAAAGTGGAAATAATAGATTTTTGTTGTAACTGAATGGTCTTTGTTAAATACATACATTGTCTTACCTGTGGATATTGAGTTCTTTGCAGCCATCATCTGATTCCTTTCCTTTTAGTTATGTTCCAGCTCTCAGACCTCTCAGGCAGCAGGCCTTCCTCCTAGTTTTCCCTCAGACTCAGCCTTCTCGCCTCGCACAGAGACTGGCAGAGGTCAACACACACACAATCACACATAAGGGTACAGAAATACTTTGCGAACACACCAACAATCCAGGTTTACGTTGAGTTTTTGTTTGCAGATTTCACTCAAGCAGGGTATGAAGACAGACACAGGCACTCTAATTTCACTGTGTGAGAAGACTGACAACGACATCAGGTCTTGCATCAACACACTACAGGTGGGTGGCAGCACCTTTAAGGAAAGTCTGTTTGTTTGAGCAGTGATGTACAGTTTTTTATATAAATAAATGTTCTTGTTTGCACAGTTCCTTCACCGTCGTGGCCACAAGCAGCTGAGCACAAAGACCATCCAGTGCATCTCTGTGGGGCAGAAGGACCAGAACAAAGGCTTATTCCATCTGTGGCAGCAAATCTTCCAGTTACAACGTACAAAACGGTACAGTACGTCCTGCCACAGTTCTTCTTGGAGTGTGTCATGAAATAATGAATGTTTTGCTGTGTTTTCTAGATGCTGAGACCTTTTCAGAAAACCTTTACTAAAGGCAGCCTAAGTTTAAGTTTAGTCAAAAATTAAGCAAATGTTCTGCAAAAGAACAAGAGATTGGTGCTACCACAACAATGCAAAGGTCAGAGTCCCTGCATTGTTCGTGTAAGGGTTAGAAACATGACTGTTTTCAAAGTTTGTATTAACTGTTAACACCAACAGAGAATTGGAAGCTAAATTTGTCAGGGTACCCGTAGGTCTTGAAAAGTGTTAAAGTATTAATTTCAGTTTCCTTAAAGGCCTTAATATATATTTTTTTTGCCTGCTGAAGTAATGTTAGTTATTCAAATGTTTTTGTACGTGATTTCAAATTTCCAGTATATTATTGTTCCAGACCTCCTGACCTTATGTAAAAGCCAAAAATGAGCCAACAATTTTATTTTGTTGTGTTATTGGATACATTTGGATAATTCTTTTTTTAATTTATCCATACATTCATGCTGTTGGGAAAATCAGAAAAAAAGTGTGAATAATTATAAGCTTCATCATCCCTACTGGTTTTTATTGATATCTTTGATTGATATCTTACATACTTTGGCTGGACTGTATGACCATGAAACGAGTATTCAATTCCCTTCTTTGTGGTTTTAAAAGGTCTTAACATGGTGAACCCTGCAGAAATCCTGTTGTAATCTAGTCAAAACAAGAAAACAAAGAGCTTTATTGTAGTCACAAGCCTGTTTCTGCTGTCTGTGACCGGCAGTTATTTTGTATTTCGATCTGTGGGCATGAATGAAACAAGGCCACGTTCATTACTAGAGCGTAAAACCATTGGCACACTTAAAAGGCTCAGCAGGTATATTGGCTGTGTAAGTGGGCGGCAAACATGAGCTTGTTACACGTTCAAATCCAAGGTGACATGAGCTTAACCCTTGTGTTGTCCTCCCGGCTAAAGAATTGTTAGCACATTTTTCTACAAAAAAATTGCAGTTTTTTTCCAGCTTCTGGCACTTTTTGTTGAATTTGTTTTGTTGCTTTTTTTCAACGTTTTTGACGCTTTTTTATATTTATTTTTGTGGTTTTGTTTGACTAATTATCACTTGTAAGTTTTTCAACATTTTTAAACCTAATTTTGGAGTTTAAGATGCAGAAATATGCTATAAAATTGAACAAAACACCCAAAATTCAATGAAAGTAGTGAACTGATCCTTCATTTTACTTGAGAACAGTGTTTTTATAGAACCATCCATGTCATCATTTTAGGACATTTGGTTGAAAGACAAATTCTGATATAGACACTTTTTGAAAATGGGTCAAATTTGACCTGAAGACAACAGGAGGGTTAAAAACAACCTTACTGTCTCATCTGTTACCTCTCTGTCCCTCTTGGGTCCTGACTAACTAACTACATGTTGACAAAACATTCACATTTGTTCTTTCAGGAAACGTATTGGTGAGGAGTTTGATGAGGCGCCAGGTTCAGGAGGTGGAGCTCAGAGATTTGAGCACATTCTACACTTGGCTTCATCAAGTGGAGAATATGAGAAGGTTTCTCAGGTAATGAACACACATTCTCAATATTTCACTTTAATCAGTGTACGGAAAAGGACATACAATACACTGACCCATGCTTTACTAGCAGAAGTTACATTAAAATATTCTGAAACAACACTGCATTATGATGTCTTAGGTGTCTCTGATATCAGGTTGAACATCTGTCTCTTTACCTCAGGGTCTGTATGATAATTATCTGTCCATGCGTGTGAGGGACCCCAACCTGCAGAGTGTGTGTGAGGCTCTGGATTGGCTGTCGTTCTCAGACAGGTTGAACCATGTGATTATGCACGGACAGAACTTCACCCTGATGAGATACCTGCCCTTCCTGTCCGTCACATTCCACTTCCTGTTTGCCCACACACACGTGCCCCGCATCAGCTATCCGCACAGCCAGCATGAGGTACGTATCAACGCAATACAGTGAGTGTTTCACATAGAAAAACTGAAGAAACAGCAAATTATATTGAATGGAGACAAATAAAATAGTGGTTCAATAGAAACAAACATGAGATACTAAAGGCAGGAAAGTCTAGATAAAAACAGATGATTGTGTTCTCCCTGGTCTTGTCCTCTGCAGGCCTCCACCCGACTCCTCAGCAGCAGGAACGCTTTGGCCACCATGTTGGCCGACATCCCAGCATGCATCAGAACGAGGATCAGCCAGCTCAGCCTGTCCCTTGATATTCTCACGCTGCTCCTCGACATCATCTGTCCCAAACTACGGCCTGTATGTAAACTTGTCTGTATGTAAATGTAGGAACTGGGATCCCAGGCTTTGCAGCCTTGCATCTGTTAAACGAGTAAAGACAATTAGACAAGGCTATATTTATATCAACACCAATTGAGCCATGCCAATTTTATTTTCCTATGGCACTGCATTTAAGCATTTAGTAACATCCAGTCCTTGCTGTCCCCAGTTTTACACTCAGTGGCCACTTTATTAGGTACACCTCTAAAATCTAATGCAATCCAATACATCTTACTTTCTATCTACTGCAGCTTTAATTCCTCTGACAGTGTCAACAAAAATTGAGCATTATAATCTTCTGTGTGACAGAATATTTGTATTGGCTGCATTGAAATGTATACGTGTACCTAAAAAATGGGTCAAGGAGTGTATTTTACCAAATATTGAAAATGGTGAAAGCTGTTGAATGAAGTCTGAGTTAAATGCATTCCATAAAATGTCAGCAAAACTTTCAGTGACAGTAATCTCAAATCCTTTGTGTTTGTTCCAGGTGAATCCGCAGCTGTTCAGCAGCAGAGAGAAGGAGCAGATGTGTGAGCTGATCAACACCATGCTCGCATACAATCTCTCCTACAGGCAGGACCGCACGCCAGAGGGCCAGTACACATACATGCTGGAGCCGTGAGTACACAGCTGCACAACCACTTGCACCTGCACGCAACTGTATATTGCATGTGAACACATGCTGGGCAGATGTGTGTTTCTGGGGTGTTGAAGGTCACTGCTCTGTGGTTCTCTGCATGGTGGCTTAGAGAGTAATCCCCTTAACGCCTGTTAGGTGTGTTTGATTGTAGTGCTGTGGGAGAAGAGTTACGAGCTGCAAAGCCTCACCGGTGGGGTACAGGTGGAGAAACGGAGCAGTAACATTTAGGAGGGCAGGAGTTTAGGGAAAGCAGGAGATGATCTGAAATATTGCAACAAAAACTCAAAGGCGCAAGTAGACCTCAGCAGGTTTTGGTGCAAATGCTTCAACTTGGGAGACCTTTGTTCATTGGACCTTTTTTTACTTTTGTGACTACTGAGGACAGCAGTTACTCTAGTCTTGGTTGTTATCCATCTGAGCCATGCAGACCCAGATTAAGAAGCAGCCAGGTGCCCAGAGAAGCTCCTTCCTGCAGGTTCGCTGTGACAATGTGCTGGTCACCAATGACTGGGGCCTGCCTCTAGTGTTAGCTCTACTGCTGCTGCTACTGGTCTACAACTTCCTGTACCTTCCGTCTCTGGCTCACCACAACACCTCACTCTGATACCTCATGGATAAAGACTGGTTGTGTATATAAACATCACAGACAGTCTCAACAGGGTTATTTGATTGGACGATTCTTTTTTGGACACTGGCCGGAGTTTGGCAGAATTGTTAATGTAGCCTGATTTCGAAGGCTGTAGGTTGGGAGAGACGTGCCGGGAACTTAAACTTCAATCATCAAAAACAAAAGTTGCAAAAAAAAAAAAGATATATAGTGAGTCATGTAACTATCATGTTAGAGGAGGAGTTGAGCCAACCAAGCAGCTCCATTAGAGTTTGACAAGTTCTGATGATAACACTGCTGATATTTTATAGTGATAACTTGCAATAAATAGCTCACAGTCACAAAAACTGGTGTTACCTTATTTATGTCCTGTGTGTGTGTGTGTGTGTGTGTGTGTGTGTGTGTGTGTGTTGGAGAGAGAGATGGAGATCAGCTGTAAGAGGATTAAGGTTTTAGAGAATGACAAATTCATGGTTTTATTCTGGAAAATATAACCCGTAGCACCAATGGAGGAAGCTTGTGTAAGTATAATAAATCAAATAGGCAGCCATATACACAACCTTGGCATGGACTCAAGTCTCGCTACTCTTAAGCGCATGATCTCGCGTCATTAGTAAGAAACGGTACAACCCAAAACATTTAAAATAAGTTGACAGTTTTAGGGTTATGCTGACTGAAACTAATTGTTGCTAACTGCAAAGTAGAAGTGCTAATGCATCGTAAAAAATAAAAATTAGTTGCTGCACCTTTATCTCTAAGATATACTTTTTTGTCCGACATGAAAAGACACAAAAGAGGACAATTCAAATAAAACTGTTGACTTCTTTTTCCACAGTGTATAAATGATCCTTGTGGGGATATAGATTTAAGCATACTGTATGTGTCTAACAAACCACACACTGCTACACATCTAACAAGCTACAAACTGTTATGACTGTTGGGGATTCAGCGATGTGTGTCTCTCTTGTGGTTTGAGTAAAGATATTTATTTAGTATTAGGGGTGGGAATCGTCAGAGGCCTCACAATACGATATCACGATACTTATGACATGATACAATATACTTGGGATTTTAAACTTATTGCTATATTCTGCAATTTTATTATTTATTCCCAATTTCAAATGATGTCCCCAAAAGGAAACTTTGTCAACATCTGTTTCATCTAAAAAGATGCATGTCTCTGTTTGTTCATCTCACTTTAATTTTATTGCTGCAAATTAGGAAATTAGTCAAGCAGGCAAACTGACCAACACATACAGTTTATAATAAAAGATCGATACTTGGCTTCTGTGTATCGATACAGTATTGACACAGATAATATCACTATACAATGCTGTATCGTATTTTTATTTACTTAAAAATACTTAGTATGTGTATGTGTTTGCAGGCGTGTTGAGGAGGTAGTGAGGTTTCCGGGTCTTCCTCCGCGCCGCCAACTGACGTATCAGGCCAAACAAACCATCAGTAGAGAGATGGAGCAGGAGAAGATGAGGAGAGCGGAGCAACTGATGCTGCAACGAAACCCTGTTGTGGTGAGATTGATATACACTGCAGCCTGTAGATAATCAGCTCATCGTGTGTGTGTGTCTCTCTTAATAATCTAATGTATTTATAATGTGCCGTGTCTATATGAAGCACAAAGAGGACGAAAAAAAGAGAGCTGGTCCCAATCCAGTGAGGAACTATCAACAGAGGCTGGAGAACATTGTCAAACAGACCACAGTGGAGACCAGGGTGAGACACACACCGACACCCACACCACAACCTGTACTCACCTAATCCCAACGCTTACTGCAAACAAAAACTACCTTTACCTTTTATCCACACATGGGGAAGTGAATCTCCATAAATGGACTGTGAAAGGAGAAAAAAAAATGAGGATAATGACAAGCCACTGGGATACAGTCCCTAATGGTGAAGCTAAGAAATCAGGCTAATGAGGTGTGTGTGAGGACCTGCTTATTGAGGACAGTGTTTCAGAAACTTCCAAATTAACGTCTTCCTCCGCGGCACTCTGTGTTTTGCAGCCAGAGGTGGATTTCTTTGGTCGAGCTGTTGCCCCCAAACCTCAGAGACTGCAGACCACTCCAGAGACAGGTATAGTAGACCAGAGGTTCTCGGTTTAGGACCCCTTACAAGATGGAGTATATATCACGGCTGTACGAGTATATACCAGATGTTTGTCCTTTGATATAATTTGGCATAGCCTATTTATTTATTTTTCCACTTCCTAGACTCAGTTAACACCAGAGAAATTTATTCGAAAAAATATCAGACATGTATTGAAAACTGATTCTAAGAGTTATAGATTTGTTGGATTAGAATGTAACCCATGAACTATTATAGATTTAAAAAATGATTAAAATATAAACTATTAAACCTTTTTGGGAAAATTTTTTTATCAGAATCATTTAAATGATTGAATCTGAAAACCTTACACAGGCCCCACTTTAAGAATCTGCTGTAGAGACTTTGTGCTATGTGACATATGGCTTAATTTATTCACACCCTTTGAGAACCCGGGCGGTTCAGGGAACATGCCTGAAGGCACTTCAGGTCCACTTCAGGTGACTGACACTGTGTTATGCAAAGCTTCCGATTTAGAGCTGGCGTGTGGCACACTGCAGGGAGATCTGAACTGTCAACAGCACCTGCATTTTCCCTCCATTATGTTGGTATTATCATATTTCAATCGGCAACATAAAAGGCTAGACACAACCTGATCTACAGCCTCCTTCATATATTTGAACACCAGCCAATAAAACAAGCAATCGTCATATTTTATGTAGGAAAATGTATATTTCTGCCTAAATGGCTTAGTTTGCTGCTACTGTTATATAGTCATTGTTGCTCCAGAAACGTAATAAAGTTAGCAGAGAAGTTAACTGGTTTGGTCAGCCAGTAGCTTTGTGTCATTGGAATCAAATGCATGGCACCAAAAGTAGCACATTTGCAGAATTGTGTAGCTTGTTCTCAACATGGCCACCTGGGGACGTAAATATTTTCAGAATAGTGTTTTCCAGTTTAGCTTGCAGTGTTAAAGTGCAAACAACTTAGGAATCCGTATTAATGTTCCTCTATGACTAATATCCAGTAATAGAGACCCCATTAGTGTTACAACCACTTGTTCCTTTCAACTTGGAGGAAAAAACAGTTTTACAAATATTCTATGAAAGGCTTCTCATTTTAAATCTATTATTTTTTAAGTCTTATTTTGCTGGCTCACGGGTGTGCAGGTAGATGATAGCTATAATTGTGACTCAAAACATGCTTTGCACAAACACCTATACCTTTTTAATTCTGTTAACAGTGGCCCAGATTCAGTGCTCGGTGTTTGTGGAAAAGTGTACCCATTAAAATCCCATTACCTGCCTCAAAGCACCGCATTCTAGAAATTGATCAACAGAGTAATCAGGATGGAAAGGCCGTATTATAGGTCATAGCAGGAACAACAGGGTCCTGCTGTATAAAACAGGCACAGCTCTCCTGTTAAGGTTAACATGTTTCATTATTCAAAGCAAACAACGTACTTGCCTAAGCATGAGAGAGTTTTGTGGGCCACGCAAATGTATCTGCAATTTTGAAGAGACAATGTTTTGTGAAACGTGGCGAGTGAGACTGGTTGATAGAGATGATCATACCTTCATTTCTATTATGCACTGAGTGGAGTACAATGAGTCTCTGAATAAATGGATATTTTGAGGTATACAGTGGTGCTCATAAGTTTATGATATGCTAAAGTTGACTAAAATAAAACAAATCATCTTTTGGAAATTGATCTCAATGCCTTAATTTAAAAAGAACCTTTAAGGGCACCGATTTTCTTTGTGAATGAATAATGTATCATAAATAAATAAATGTTCTTCCTTAAAATACAGGGGTCATAGGTATACACACCCTTATGTTAAATTCCCATAGAAGCATGCAGATTTTTATTTTTAAAGGCCAGTTATTTCATGGATTCCAGGATACTATGCATCCTGTTGAAGTTCCCTTGACCTTTGGAATTAAAATAAATGTCAACAGCAGGTTTCTTTCTCAAGTTCCCTGGGTGAAGCTGATGAGAAGGTAGAACTGGAAAAAGCACTAAAGGTATTCAGGTTTTCTAATTACATAAGAGAGCTGCAAATCCTCACATTGGGGAAGTAATTAATTTTTTCACTTAACAGGATTAAACTACAGCTGAATCGATTAGTTGATCAAGTTATTCAGTAACAGTTTTGATAATGAATTTATGTTTGAGTTGTGATTTAAGCTACAGACAGGAACCCACTGGTTTCAGATTGTAAATATTTGCTGGTTTTCTTACTCTATGAAAATAAACTGAATATCTTTTGAGACAAAAGAAGCAATCTGAAGATGTGACGCTGGGTGTTTAGAAAATTGTGATTTCTGACATTTTATAGACCAATCGCCTGATGAATTGATTTATGATTTATTAGTCTTGTTCCTGTCAATTGCCTGTTTGATGAAAGGAATAATCTTTTGAGCACTGGTCATGTGGTCACTTAAGAGATTTTTTGTAGTGTATTAAACTTCATGTATATTACTTTGAAATATATCTGTTGTTTTTTTAATTTTTTTGCATTTTGTTCACATTTATT
The DNA here is from genome assembly GCA_013375575.1 of Percina caprodes. NCBI lineage: Eukaryota > Metazoa > Chordata > Actinopteri > Perciformes > Percidae > Percina > Percina caprodes. The sequence goes on along the minus strand of JABXJD010000072.1, from coordinate 1,302,278 downwards.
AAGTTAATTCTTGACTTTTTCAGTACTTATTTTTCGTTATGCACCAAATCGCCAAGACACATTTCTTGTATATGGAAACCTACTTGGCAATAAACCTGTTTCTGATTTTTAAAGAAAAAAAAGCACCTAAAAATGCTCTTTCCTCTCTGTAGGTGAAATGTGTGAGGTTGTTTCTATGGGAACGGCAGTGGGCAACAGTGACGTGTGGTTCCGGTTCAACGAGGGCATGTCCAACGCTGTCAGACGAAATGTCTGCATCAGAGAACTACTGTAACACACACCTGCCTGTATGTTATATGTAAGCATCATATAAATAAATCAAAAATCCAGCTGTTAAATTCAAAAGTCTTTATTTTGATTTGACGGTGTAAAGAGCCAATAAAAACGTGTGGTTTAACATTTCACAGCAGTCCATCAAAACAAACTTCTAGAAAGCTACTCAGTACTGCACACTCTCTCACACACACACACACACAAAGTAGTCTTCACATAAATTAAAAGCATTCAGGAGTCTCTTAATAAATAAACATGATTATAGCAATAATGTGTGTGTGTGTGTGTGTGTGTGTGTGAGAGAGAGAGGAAGAGAGAACGGGTGAGTTAGTGCAGCGTGACTGTGTGGGAGTGCATGATTCTTTAGTTTATATGCATCCGTGATTGTGAGTCTATATATATATATGTGTGTGTGTGTGATTGTGTGACCATTAGAGGATCACACACTTGCCCTTCTCCACCCAGGGGTTGGCTCTCATCAGCTCAGGGTTCAGAAATGGATCTTCACAAACACAACCCTCGATCCACTTCACCAGCCTACAAAACAAATACCACACTGTAAGTGTGTGTGCGTGTGTGTGCGTGCGTGTGTGTGTGTGTGAGAGTGAGAGAGACACTCACTCAGTAACAGTGATGGAGGATTTCTCCCTGTTGATTGCCAGCTGATACTGAAGGCTTTCCACTTCTCTCCTCATCTGTGGAACGTCTAACTCCTCCATGATGCTACTGCTGTTCACACACAAAAAAACCAGAAGTAATCTACAGAAGTAGATTAAGAGTTCAGACACAGATGCCACACTCAAATTTAAGTAGAAAGCCAAATTAATCAAATGTTAATTTTGTAAAAGAGCCATTTGAGTTCTGCCGTTGTCTTTTTTCCTGTGTAAAATAATTCTGCTTTGATCTGAGTAGATATTTGATTTAAGTTTTACTTTTGGAAAGATGAGAATAGAGCAGAATGATTTTCAACGTTTATGGTCCAATCAGGATGACGCTATAGTTCAGTGGTTCCCAACCGTTGACTCTTAAAATAAAGCTTTGTCTACTTGTAACCCCTCATCTCTGGAGAGTGTTTCTCTTCACTTTATTTAAATATTGGTTTTAATAAGATAAATAAACAACAAGCAGATAAGAATAAATTTAGTCTTCTAAACTGGTTTTATAAAGCTTATATTTGTGATTTGTAAAGCAGAAATATTTTTTTCCTCTCTTGTGACAGAACTCCACTTCTGTTGATAGATTTGACAATTTCTGGCAAACCGTTGGACCAGATGGTCACCACTTCGGAGAGCTTCACTGAACACCAAAGGGAAGTGGACAGATTCATATTAAAATAGTTGCTGTCAAATTGCCACGTCAACCCATTAATTAAGACTATATGTAACTAGTTTTTCAACAAAAAACAATCTTAACTACTGAAGTATCAGTACTTCTACTAGTTAAGGACATTACCTTATTTGTTTTTGCCTATCTTTTAGGTAACTGATGGAAAAAGTTGTTGAACCTTTAGAAATACAATGTATAAATACTCTACTTGCACACAGTGTAACTTGGCTTATTGCCAGGAAATCCCAGAAAAAGACCAAAACCATCAATGTCTTAGCTCATCTAAATCTGTAAAATCAGGTCACATATATAGTGTTCATTTTAAAGAAAAATGCTCAGTTATTCCAGAGCTGAGCACTGTAGTTTTTAGCAAACGCTATTCAATGAATAAGCCCATCTATTTGGGGACTATTTTAACTGGCGGACTAGCGCTGTGGAGAAAGGTTTGGCAATGGGAGACTACCGGCGGACTAATACACGCATTTGGTGCTCAACTGAAAACTAGTTTTTGTCTGTATTGCTGTGAAGGTTAATTTCTATAAATAAAACAATTTACAGTATATGTAAAAAAAAAAAAATAAGGTATGTTTGTGTGTGTATGTACGCACAATAAGTAATATGTCCCACCTTCATGGAGGTTATGTTTTATTTTAAAGGGGTGTTGATTCAACTGTGATAATTTGAGGGTTTAGTTTGTGGTTCTGTTTAACTGCCTTGCATCATACAGAGAAGTTTGTCCTCATTTATTTGTCAATGAGAATAAGCTAAATAACAGACAAACCTGAAATGATCACAGTTCAGTCAACACCTCTCTAAAACAGTTTTAACAACAAACAAGGTTGTAACCTTCATGGGGGAATTATCATAGTGTTATATGGTTTTAGCTAGGTGTCCCTAATACACTGGCGACTCAGTGTATACCTACTGTATATTTGCATAGGCCTCTGTATATTATACAAAATGGTAGCCTATTGATAGTGAACGTAAGTACAGTAGCCTACTTTTCGAAATGCACTTTATTGGATAACTCTAAAATTTTTTTGGAGTCAGAGGCAAAAGCAAAGTACGCTAGCTAGGTTTGCTTTTTAATTATTTGTAGCCTTCTTATTGTAAAGTGTGCCCCACCCTGCCTCAGGCCACATTACAGCAGGAAGACGGAGGAGAGAGAAACAGAGGGCCCAGATGAAAGTTCAGACCGAGCAGCGATCGCTTTAGTCCTCTCTACTGGAATCTGGCTCTCCCTCATCCTCATCCTCTTCATCTTTTAACGGATCTTAGTCGGCTTTCTGGTGCCGGTTTTCTCCACCAGCATCCACCGTGCTGAGGCTCCCCAGCAGCCAGCTGTTCCATGAAATGGCCTTCATCATTTAATTATAATAACCTCCAAATGTGTTACAGTGACATATCAGCCTCCATCACTCAGCAACCGGGGATATTTCAGACTGCTGTTCACACATTTACATTTAAATTAGGTCTCTATTAACGTAAACGTCAGCATATAGGAGGACGTAGTGAGTAAAGATGGTCACTGTGTGGCTAAAACATCGACACATCAGTTCAAACGCATTTGTATCGTGATTACAAGTCAATGGAAACGCATGAAACCCCCGCACAAACAACCGCTCTTACCGTCAGGCCTACCGGAGAGGACCGCGGGTCGATTTGTGTGCAGCCGGTTGATGGAGGATGCAGAAGGGGCTTTGACAGCGAGAGTAAGAGCTGAAAGTCGGTTTAGTTTTTCGGGTAGAGGAGTCCAGCTTCAGTGCAGGAGGAAGAAGAAGAGGAGGAGGCTGTGTGTGTGTGTGTGTGTGTCGGCTGTCCGCGGTGCAGCTAGGGCACTCCCCTGCGCTCCTCTCTGCTAGCGACTGGATGCGGGATGCGCAGGGCGGAGAAAAGGAGCCGAGCCGCGCCGCCTGGTTTGACAGTCAAACGAGTGCTGGAGCCGAGGACGCACCTGTATGGAAATCCGGACACTCGCAGAGGCAGGAAACACGCAAATGAGGACACGCTCCAAAGGGAAAACCATTTCAGATGACCAGAGGTTTCTGTTGAGGCTATAAAAGCGCTGCAATATAGGCTACAGCAGATTCCCCAGAGACCTCCGGTAAAATTAGAAATGTCAAAGAAATCTAAAACAAGACTAAATGTGTCTTTGGTCCCCTGCGCTGTGACTTGTCTGGAGGTGTGAAACCAGATTCCAGGTCCCTCTCCCATTACTTTGTGATGGTATGATTTTGTGAAACAGGGGGCAGGGACAAATGAGCCATTTGCTTCCTCGAACTAATTTTTTAATTTCTGATTGGTTTTGTCTTACAACATTGATTGTTCCGAGATAGATGACATTTAAATGCAATTTTAGGTGTAATTATGTAGCTGTAACACTGCTTTCAAAGACAATCTTGAGCCAAATGTCAAGACCATATTTGAGTCTTCCAAATTAAAGCTTTTAGACAGCTAGATTAAAGTTGTCCTAGTTTTGAACTACAAAACTAGGACACAAGCACTAATACTAGTTATAATGGAGATACATCCCTCTAATAACCTTACTCCATTTGCAGCATATGTAAATATACCCTCAAAACCTTTGGTATCAACAAATTGCAGATTGTACTTTAAAGTTATTGCACATCTTAAGACAAGCATGTCTGGCCAACTGGACCATACAATTCACTTAAGTTAGTCTACTTGCTATAAAAAACTAACCACCGTTATAAACCACATTATGGTTAGTGTGTAATATAGGGCAAAAATACATCAAATGCATTTAAAAAAACAGTACCACAGTTTCCAAGTACAACAGACCAGTGAGAATGGTTAACTGAATTACTTTTTATTCAACAAGTTGACAGTTTGATGCAATAGCTTGATTATACAAAAACAGCATTACTTTCTGCATATTAAATAGTTGTTTCTTCATTCAGGTTTGTTGCGTTGGCACAGTGGAACAAGTTTTCTGGCCAGTGAGGCTTTTGATTTAAGGCACCTGATAAGACACAAATACAGATCAGACTGGAACATTCTGCCAGACAAACAGAAATATGATTATTGTAGCCTCATAAGTTAGAAGAGCTGAAAGCTCAAATACACACAAAGCACAGGCGTACCATTAAAAAACTAGATCACATCAGCAGGATCCCGTTACTTCCCCATTTGTTGAGTTCTGAGTCAACCTGTAAAAGAGAATCCATTTAATTCACATAAACTATAAACCTGTGCAAACTGTATGTCTACTGCAGGAGCCTCAGAATAAAGTTAGAATCAGGAGCTGGAGTACAGCTCTCATAGTAGGTGTCAGAAAAGTTATTTGATTTCATCGTCACAGGCTACAAGTTATTCAAATGCATAAAGACCGCATGGACTCACCAGCTCTCTCACCCAGTGAGGTCCTGGTCAAGCAATTTGATCTTAGGACCATCTGAAACAGCAACATCAGAGCTCTGAAGTTTTCAGTCTTCCTATTCTTACCTGTAACAGTAGAGGAAAGGTTTGAAAATGGACACTTATGGAGGCAAGACTGCACTAATATAACTGAGCCTCAGAATGAAGTTAGAATCAGGAGCTGGAGTACAGCTCTCATAGTAGGTGTCAGAAAAGTTATTTGATTTTGTCATCACAGGCTACAAGTTATTCAAATGCAAAAAGACTGCAGGGACTCACCAACTCTCTCACCCAGTGAGGTCCTGGTCAAGCGATTTGATCTTAGGACCATCTGAAACACAGCGGCCTCATCTTTTTCTCCAGCAAGCTCGGACGTTTTCAGTCTTGTTCTTACCTATAACATTAGCAGGGAAACATTAGTGAAAATTGACAATAATGGAAGCAAGACTGCACTGATATACTGATAACTGAGCCTCAGAATGAAGTTGGAATCAGGAGCTGAAGCACAGTTCTCATAGTAGGTGTCAGAAAAGTTATTTGATTTTGTCATCACAGGCTGCAAGTTATTCAAATGCATAAAGACTGCAGGGACTCACCAACCAAACAGTGTGATTCTGTTCTTCTGACTGCTCAAACGCAGCAGCATCATCCATCCCTCAGTCTCCCCACTCAACTGCACCACATTCAACTGTAAGGCAAAAATCAATTACATACATTTTTTTTTAATTCGTTTTAAAAGGAGTGCAAGGGTTGTGTGGCATTACTGATTGAGACACATGTTGAATATTTCATGTGGGTTGGATGTCAAAACCATTTGGCTTTATGATATATAAAAAGTGTGGGACACTACATATTATGGTATAACTGTAAATCTTATACTTTAATGTATTCACATTGCACTTCATGATGCAGATTAACTCACATCTGCTTTTATCCAGTGGAGGCCAATTTTAAAGGCAAATTTCTTTTCAGTTTCTTCATCTCAACCTCGACTTGCATTTTTACTTTATGCAAGTCATCCAGGCAGGCATCAGCTCCAGCAGGCCTCCATGTTGCAAACTAGAAAGAGGGAAGAAAAGGCAAGGGTCATAAATAAATTCCAGCACCAGTTGCAAAGATTTAGAGCCATTTTGATATTTAATTTCCATACAACTTGGACGCTAAACACATGCTTTCAAGTCCCTGTTCCCAAAGCCATGTTTAACCTATTACAGTAACGTTGGATATCAAAAGGCAATATTTTGTAGTTTACTGCAATTCAGGCATAAAGTTAACAGGTAACGTTAGTTAACACAATGTGGGGGATAACTTCGATTCAAAAGACCATTAGTCAACACCACATTCTTATGCGAGAAAATTAAACTTAAGTTACGGCTGAAATGTGAAAAACGACCTAGCAACGACTTGTTTTGTGGATAAATATAGTAATAACGTTGGATTCCTTATTAAATATGCATAGTTAATATTCCAAATGAACTTCTTAATCGTTTTATAAGTGGAAACACCACGTGGCAGCTCTGGCCCTTGCAGAACCTGTGCACGTGTTGCTGTTCAGCCAACATGGGAACTTAAGTTAGCATAGCTAGCTACATGAAGGTTAGCAACACAATACTCACCAATCAGACTTCTTTTGGATAAACTGGCCCGCTCGGTTTGTCTTTGCTACCAGGGGTAACATTAACGTTTGGAGAAGCCGCTGAAGGCTGAAATGTGGGTTCATCTCTCCTGCCCTGCCGTGCTGCATGCGGAGGACTGATGCACAAGAAATGAGGTAGAGGGAAGATGAAGATGAACATGTACTACTGCTTCCGTCTAACGGAAGTCCCTCCCCCTTTCTGGCCTGGCGTAGCCATGGGCATAGCTAGCTAGTTAGCTAGCTGTCAGCTACATCCGTTCGTCGGTCTTTTTGAAAAGCGGACAAATAGTTACAGGATTTTCAGGCCATATTATTTGCTTATATGACCCTCGTTAATGTACTGGGCAATATTAACTGAACAACTAGTTATTTTAACAAAGATAAAACAACTATGATTTTGTTAGCATTAAACAAAACAGCTACCATACATCTTCTTCTTCGTGTAAAATGATGGCAGATTAAACTCTCCAAGGCGTATTACTGCCCTCCTCCGGAAGTCACTTTAACGACCATGTTCTTGCTTCATTTTCCGAGAATGAATGTCTGAACTGAAAACTACTTCTGCGATCAGGTGATGGTTCTCGTTTTAGCCTAATAACGATTTAATTGATATTAACCGAACTCCTAAATCTGACAATCCCTTGTCGTAAAATGTTCCTATTATATTTGTTACATTCTAGTAAAACATGCTTAACTTTTTCAGAACTCAAACACTTCAAGCCCAGAAGGACGTTCTCCTAGAGGCCAGGGACTGATTCAGCCCACGGTGCCCGAGACTCAGCCTAGAGTAAGTAAGTGAGTGAGTGATTGAGTAAATGAGTAAGTAGGTAAAATTGATTTATACATCGATTTTCCCAGACAGGGTCACAAAGTGCTTTAGAATGTGTATTGACAATAAAACATAGTAGTAAAATAGCCTAAGAATAGAATAAAGTACAAATACAACAGATAAAATGATCAATAAATAAAAGACATAGGTTACCTAAAAGCTAGCCTGAACAAGTGTGTCTTTGATTAATAGACCTGAGAGACCAGGAGGGGGTGTGTAGGTGAATTATTTTGGCAAGATAAGCAGGGGCCCTAAAGGTTATGGTGAGAATTTTGAATTGGATCCTGTAGGTTACAGGAAGCGGATTAGAGGGGTGGTATGGGTGCGCCTGTTGGATCTAGTAAGTCTAGCAGCAGTGTTTTGAATGCATTGAAATGTTGATTTATTTATTTAATTTGCTAAGAAAATGAACAACAGAAAATGGCAGTAATAATATTCAGCACTTTTAGAAACATATTAAGAGTTTGAACTGTTTCAGGATCACTTGGCCTGTCTGGATAGCTTTGAAACCCTGAACCCAAGTTTGCAACCGCATGTAACTAAACAAATTAAAAAAGAGAGACCCACACAGCTAATCATCTTTCTCACATTTGTAGAGAGCTTTGCTGCAGTGCAGACAACCCTTTACACAACTATTGTTAAGTGTTCGTGTTAGTGTTCAATCAATGGTGGGTGTGGTGTTTTGTTTTAGCAGGATATGGGATAAAACACAATTCTATGTAGGCCTACATATTGGCCCATAGGCTTTTTCACAAGTACACATTGCATGTAAAAATATCTCAACTGGAGGCAGGGTATTTTAACAGTGATTTGTAATGTGATAGCCTGAAAATGCTTGCAGGTGTTAACTGTCAACTTGGGTGTTGCTGGATATTGTAACAAGTCTGCTGGATATGCAATAACATGGTAACACTTCTCATTATAGGCTATACCAAATTGCTTTATTTCTGCATAGTCATCAACTATACTTATATGCCATATCACCCAGTTAATGCTGACCAGTGCATTATGGTCAAACAATGTTGACACCCTTGCCCATATACACCTATGTGGTTTGGGTTAGGCCCTTTACGTCCAATTAAGTGGAAAACAATATTAGCACAACAGCATACAACGATGTTTGACAAAAAAGTGAGCAGCATGGATTTTATAAATACTGAGTGAGGTCCAATGTCCCCCAGCAGTGACGGGCTACCAACCAAAACCTATAATGTTTTCTAAGGATTTAAAAAGCCACTTGTTTCTTATTTTATTTACTCATTCATTTATTTGTTCAATTATATTTGAACTGTAAATACTGTAAATATTACGGGTTTTGTTTCCTTCCCTACACTGCCAGGTATGTGATTCTGGTAGAAAACAAATCTTTTTTAATTTATTTAACTGTCATGTATGTTGGAGTTATCCTTGAAATGTCCCATTATATGTAATATTTGTTTTATTTAACATAATTTTAGTGTTTTTTCACCCAACCCAACCTCACTAAATCTACTGTGACTGAATAGAAACATGTTGAGGCTAAGAGTGCGATTCATGTAAAACAGAGGTTGCAGACAAAGAGTCTACAAAAAGTTTCTGGCAATTACTTAGCAAATGAGATCTAACAGAACCAGGCTTAAACATTGTGTAAGGTTTAATTTATACATTTATTTTGATCACAGCTGTACAGGAATGCATCATCACAGCAGAAACACAACCTTAACCCAACCATGGCACAACAGCCATCACAACACATCCAGAACTCAACCATAAATTTATGTACAGGCTCAATCAGCTCACATCAACTCAATGTCTATAATTATCATCAATATTATTCACATAGAACCATCTGTCTCTCAAATATATCTCTGTTTTCAAAGAGCATAAAAATACAATTGGACTCTTCATTGGGATGAACACTGGTGGTTGATCCACCATCTGGCCTACATGAGGGACCAGTGAAAACTGGGGAGCCGAGGAGGAGCAGAGCAAATTTAATACAGTTTACGGGGGCTTATACAGGCTCATACAAGGTTTCTCAATGGTTGCAGGAGGACTGCTGACAGGTTGATGGATTTAGGGGATCTTATAGGACTCACAACTCAACCTACTGTATAAGCTACTGTTGACATGACAGACACAGGAAGGAGCGAGGGGTTTGTAAGAAAACACATTAACATGTTGGAGTGGGAAACAAGAAAAAAAAAGACAACACATAATTTTGAATATATAAAAGAACACTACCAAGGCACAGAGAGATTTAACAAAACGGACACAGAGGGAGATAAAAAGGCTGGGAGGTGGGAGAAGACAAGATGGAAGGTGGACAGATTAGAGGCAGTTTCACTAACCAACACTAGAGAGAGCTCTAACAGCTCAAATACCCAGGTATATTATAAACTATGTATGTTACTGGATGTACTATATAAAGCATTGAAATATAGGATTATCTTTTAAAATCACTGTTCACTGCAGCAGGACAAAGGGATACAGCGCACAAGTGTGCTTGTATATGTGTGTCTTTGCATGTAAATGTGTGTATGCAAATGTATAGATTCATTTCCAAGCAAGCCTCCATAGATGGAGCTAAACACCAACAAAGCGGAACACCAGCGAGATTAAAACCAATGTAATGTAATGTAATGTGCGTGTGTGTGTATGTGTTTGTGTGCGAGTGTCTCAAAATTCATGGACACACATCTATATTGTCGTTCTGATCAATAGAATAGCTACTGTACGAGTGGGAGGACATTGACATGAGCATCAGCAGGGACTACACACACTCGTAGCGACAGCAACAATAACAACAGCAACAACAACAACAACAACAACATGAAGAGAGACAACACACAGGTCAGGAAGTCCAACTAACCACAATTCTCCACTCATACAGAAGAGAAATAGAGGCTACGATTCATCTGGAAAAATGCATCCTTTTGACATGGCAGGAGTGGGACAGACTAAGAAAGCGGCCTGTCTCTCTATGTGCTTTTAGAAACTCTTTCTGGGATCTCATCTGTATGCATATTGTCTATCTATCTAGCTATCTATCTATCTATCTGCCCATCAATCAGTCAGTTTATGTGCTTTTTTTTTTTTTTTGCAAGCAATATGCTTATCAGTCTGCCTCTCTGTCTGTCTGACTGAGTTAGCATACCTGTCAGAGTCTGTAGAGATAAAAGGATGAGGAAAATGATTGTGCTTCTGGTTCCACACAGCCGTCTGAGGCCGGGCGGCGTCGACGACTCGCTGGGCTGCAGAGGTCAGAGGTTGTGTGGGAGCGGCCTCCTCGCGTTGGGAGGCGTACTAGAGCTACTGCGCCAGACGAAGAGGACGCCCTCCTTGGTATACTGTACAAGGCTACATGAGAAGCGCTCATGCTAGAAGGACACAAGCTCAAACACACACACACACTCTCAGAGCGCCAGCATCGAGCCTTGGGAGAGTTTTCTTAATACACCTACACATGATGGGGGAGGGCTTGCTGGAGATGAGACGTGGGCGAGAGATCAGTCGAGCATTGCATCCAGTTGGTCTGCCAAGTCGTCAAACATGGTGCCGATGTCGTCCAAGATTGAGACTGTGGACTTTTTGCTAGAAAGAGAGCTGAGAGATGGATAGCAAAAAAAAGAAGAGTTTAGCTGATAGTGAGGCAGACGCAGCAGTCACAGTAGTAGTTTAGAAATGTGAAGTGGAGAGTGTGAGCTGGTTTTGGATCCCCCTTACTTAGCATTTTATGGATCTCTTAATGATTAATGATAACCCCAATGTTCCTCAACAGAAATACAACATTATCTAAGTTGTTATGGCGATCTTGTCAGCAAACAGTTGCCTTCAGCAGTTATGGAGCAACATTAGCATTCATTTGCAGACATGTTTCTGGCCACCTGGCAAATAGAAGTCAAATAACCACTCTCTTTTAGCTCTGCTTTTGGTCTCTACCAACCCCTGAGAGAAATATCTTGCTCTTAAAGCAACACTATGTAACTTTTCCCGCTTCAGTGCCCCTGTAGGTTGGAAGTGGAATTGTCCCATTGTGTCTCATTGGAACTACAGATCCACTACCCGATCTGGAAAACTTGACCAGTGCCGTTGTAGCTGCTAGAGAGCCGCAAAAACCGAGTGAATGCCGTACACCCTGTTACGAGTTGATGAACCACTCAAACGCTTTTGGAAACATTATTTTAAGGTACAAATAGTTGCATAATGTTGCTTTAAGCAGCCTAATGCTTCACTACGTTCCCCAGCTAGTTTGATCATTTAGATTCTGTGTGTTATTTGGTGCTGGGCAGCTAGTGTACTGTGAGCTTTTAGAGCTTTGAAATTGAAAACATCTGCCTGTTGCATGAACGACGGAAAGATTAAACCACTTCACATGAAATCAAAACCCCCTCTTTGATTCAAATGATGGTCTGCTTTACGAGTCCTACTGCCGCTGCTTCACATTAGAAACATTACTGTTAAGCAGTCACAGGAAATGCAATGTGTTTATTTGGTTGTGCTGTAAATGGACACGCCGTTGCTCTTCTCAAAGTATATTAAAACGCCCTTGCTGTTACCACGGTAATCAAGGGTTTGGCCAAATTAACCAAGTTTACGTCATAGCAATTGGTTATGAATACCCCAACGGTCAACCTTGTTTCTGTCTGTTTGTTTTGACGTAAGGTTTTAAATACTACAGTACACATCAGCCCTAGCAACCGTTGCCATGGCACAGAGGCCAGCCAGAGGCACAAATCAGAGTGGTGGAAAATCTAGAACAGTTCATCATTTCAAGTGGGAACAAAACACTGCACTACTGACCCAGAATTACAAAGTAATTTATAACGCTAGATGTTTTTCCGGTTTCTATGCTTTAGATTCAGCTGCACTAACCTCAGTGAATGATTTGTCGGCGTTGTAATGGGCTACTATCATTCAAGGAACATTTGAATGAAAGAAAAAACAAACAAAAATATGCTTATTTCACTTTTTTACTGAGGTGAGGGTTAAAGTAGTTTTGGTAGAGGTCTCTTCTCTTGCCATTGTCACTGAACCACAGCTGTATGTTGTTCCCCAAACAACAGTAACAGTAGGGGACTCTCCTCAAACCACAGATTCTTGTTTTGCACTTCTGCTTTAAAGGTTATATTTATCACATCCACAAACAATATGTGTTACAAAATGCAAAGTGGCATAGTCATGAGGGCCACAGTGTGGAAAAAGAAATAGATGTGAAATATACATACCAGAAACTATACAATAAAATTGTATAGGGGTGGGAAAAATAATTGATTCTTAGATGCATCGTGATTTTTTTTTTTAGTTTTTTTTTTTTTTAAATGTGTTTAATTTTTTTTATTTAAAAGTTACTGTCTCCAGACATGTACAAATCAGAAAACAGAGTGACTGAAAGAGGATGGGATCATGGACAACTTAGAGTTTAGACAACAGTGCGGAAAAGAAACGGCCATAAACCCATATAGGTTGTTAATCTACTATCACATTACATCTGACCATGTTTCATGTTCTAAGAAGCCAATTCTCCACCTTTAAACATGACTGAGCCTCTGACATGGACGATTACTGTGAGAGAAGGTGATTTTCACAAGCATGTTAAAGGGTTATGCATGGAATGACTACAAAATAAAAACCTCAGGAGAGAAAACATTTCATTAAAACTTGTGTGTGACAAATAGATTAGATTAGATTAGATTCAACTTTATTGTCATTACACATGTACAGGTACAAGGCAACGAAATACAGTTTAGAGTTTAGAGAGCCTCCGGGCCGCAGCCACACGCACTCTACTGAATACTAAACTCTCTAAATACTGTACATGTCAAAATCTAACAAACTCAAATATGTGTATAGTTTTTTTAAATCACGCATGGAAATGTACATACAATTTTTTTTATCGAGATGCATCGATAATCGTTTTATAATCGTTTGGCCTCTGAATCAGAAGTGAATCGTGAGGTGCCAAGAGATTCCCACCCCTTAAATTGTATAGGCTACACGTGCAAATGCAAATGTGCAGGGCAATACATGGATTCAAGATAGAATATGTAAATGAATGACTTTTACAGGTGTTAATAATTGTAGCTACATGCCCCCCCCTTCATCAATGTGAAGGTCAACAAGTGGTCCCGAGAGATTGTTATAAATGGTACATTCAAATGGCTAAATCTGAAAATTAACTTCATAAAAACTCACTCATTTTGTGCGTCCTCCTCTTTGATTTTGTGTTCAACAGCTTGCACAGCTGCAGCCAAGGAAGCACTGGTCTCCTCCATACGATGCTGCACCGCCTCTTCCTCCTCCTGCTCCACTTCCTCTACTTGACTCTCTGTCTCCATCAGATTTGCTTTCTCTCCTCTCTTCCTCTCTCCCTCCTGCTCCTTATGCCTCTTGTGCTCTCTCTCTCTCCTCTTTTCCTCTTCCTCTCTCCTCCTCTCCTCTTCCTCCTCCACCTCCCGTCCTCCCAGCAGGTCGATGGAGAGGCCGGCGATAGAGGAGCGGGGAGGTTTGACAGGGTGTGGCGAGGGGGTGGAGGGACTCTGAGCCGGAGAGGGGGAAGTCTGAGGGAGTCCCGGAGAGAGGGAGGGAGCAGAGGGGGTGTCAGGAGCTGGAAGAGGGGCGGCAGAGAGTGGAGAGGAGAGTTTGGGGGCTAGGGTGGGGCTGGCTGCAGCTGGGCTGGTAGCAGCAGGACTCGGGCTCATGGCAGCTGAAGCCACTATTGCTTTGCCTGGTTTAGGTGCTGTTGGAGGCCCACGGGGTTTCGGGGATACAGGAGGAGGTACGCGCTTCGGCTCTGGTCAGAGAGAGTCGGAGAGAAAGCTGTCAGTTTTCTTATAGACTGGTAGACTCACACATATAAAAGACAAGAAGGAGATTGGTCCTGGATATCTAGCAAGATATCTATTATACGGATGAAGATCATCTTTGGTCCAAATGTCACCAATAATTCAACATTTTAAGAGAGCTCTGATTATTACTTAGTTGAACTAGCAGTACAAAACCTTCAATTACTAACTTGTCAATAACAACCTCACATTCTGACATTCCATGCCATGTTGGTAGATCGTCTAGGGATCAGAAGAATCAGATGAAGAATTAGCACGCATTTCTTTTGTGGATATCCTCACTGTTGCTCAACAAAGCATCATGGGAGTCTCCTCGATAAAAATACCGTCGGTTTATGTTATGATCTCAATTTCCCAAGGTGCTTCATTTCCTATCTGTATATCTACTATTTCTATCAAATAGAGGCTAAATGCCAATAAAATATATAATAATCCGATTAATTAACATCACAGTTTCAACACCAGGACTCTGATGTGAAAGGACTAAAAGGCAACACAAAAATCAATATCATCGGACCATTTTATTACTGTAATAACCTTAAAAATCTACACATAGTGGCTTTAAAGTGATATGTCTACTGAGGGACTACATATACATAAATACATACCGAAGCTAAACTCACTAGAACAGATGCCAAATTATCAGTTTTGTGTGTGCATGTATGTGGATCTCACCAGGGCTTTGAGCTGTCTCAGTATTATCAGGCCCAGGTATGGGGACCCTGCGAGTCGGGGTTGGGGGGTCAGCTTGTGTCTTCCTTAGGGTGACAGTGGATGGTTTGGGTGAGACCGGTGGCTTCAGAGACTTCCTAGCCTCCATCCACTCACAGCTCTCTTTGTTTGCCTCCGTCCTATCAGAGAGCTCGGACACAGGCCTCCGCCTCAGGACCACACTGCCGTTCTGCTGTGGCTCGCCTCCGTTTTTCCGGCTATCTGTATGACTGCCGGGAGAGTCTGATTGGTTATTGCTTTGAATGACACTTTCTGTAATCTCAGACGTGCGTTGTCTCCTGCGTATGGTGTCAGAGCCAGTTTTCATGGTAACAGCATTGGTATCCATAGATGCAGGCGCTTCAGAGTCTGTTGCCGGAGGACGCGGCCTCCTTCGAAGCGTCGCTGTGCCGTCTGTGATTTCTGATGCTGAGGATACCACAGTCGAGCGGGGCCGCGGCTCTGGACGTTGCTGGGCTGGTTGCCGAGGTAACAGGTCGATCTGATCACCAAGGAGACTTTCTGTTCCACTGATGGTCCTGCGCCGACTTAAGACATCATCCTCCTCAGATCCAAGACCGCCTGCGCCTGCTTGCCGACGAAGTACAGGTGGACTCACCTGGAAGTCATATGATTGTTACACAAGCACTTAGCTAATAGACCTTTTAAAATCTCATGGTCCAAACCCAACACAAAGACACACACAGACACACACACACGCACGCATGCACACACACACCTGTAGGTAGTTGGTGCTGCCTCCCAGAGTCCTCGGCAGGGTTTTGGCTCCACCCACGATGGATGTTTCCAGCATAGCGGCGAGGCTGCGAACACTCCCAGAAGCCCCCTCTGATCTCTCCAGGCCCGCTGAGTCCTGAGATCTTAAAGCTGATCCCAGGCTGCCGCAGTCACTGGCTCGCCGCTCTCGATAGCTTGGCAGCCCGAGTAGCCCCTCCACCTGTCCCTCTTCCTCCTCGTCACCCCCGGTAATGGAAGAACAGGACCGTTTAGGGGGTGTTGGGGGCCGACCTTTCCGACGGGGACGGAGGGTAACAGATGATTGGCTGCGGTTAACAGTGACATCATTAGGGGCAGTATGTGCGGAGCTGCTGCGGCACACAGTGGCGTATCTAGAGTCTGATTCTGAGCCAATTAGACTGTGAGTTCTCCGTCGCTCTTCCTCCTCACTGGGCAGGCGGAGCAACGGCACTGACGAATCTGCTGCCATCTGGGTGGAGGGGCGCGGTCGAGCCCTGGGGGAGGACTGCTGGGTCCGGCCATGTGGGGGGGTTTGTGGTGGGTTTGGTGTCGGTGTGTGGGGAGAGGTCTGTGAATGTGTGAGACCTGGTCGAGGTTTGGCCAGCGGGCTTGGGGCACCGTCCCTCTGCTTCCTCACCTCCCTACGGGGCTCTGAACAGATGCTGCCACCTGGGCTGGATGGAGGTGTAGAGGGGCTCTGAGGAGGCTCAGAGCTACTCCCTCCCCTCTGTAGCTCCTTCAGTCTCTTCACCCCCAACATCAGCTTCTTCTGATGGCCTAAGGGGAGGTAGTGGTGTGGAGGAAAGGAATACTTACTGTAAGTTTTTTGGCGCGCACAAAATGTTTGTTGACAAGTGGGATGCGGTTAGGACTTCTGTCTTTTATTCTTATACATTTTGACAATCATACTTGTCGTCAAGTGAACTAAATCAAAGGTTTTATATCTTTTTTTGTTGCTTTATTATAATATTTTATTCATCCCACTAATAATTTGCACTGAATATGTTTAAGGGGTAGGTAGGGCCAGAGGGTTAGGGGGGATCAGGAGAAGTTTGGGGGGGGGGGGCTATGGTACAGGGGCAAAAGTCTCAAGATCTAGGTGAGGGTACTTCTGTTCTTAATAATGTATTTGTGCCTCACCAAGTTTAGTAATGCCAATCTCTTGCAGATCTTCAAGGCTGATGTCGGAGATGAAGTCAATGTTTTCATACCCATTTTGCACCAGAACCTGGTAGTACTGATTAAGACCCAGGTGAGAAAGCCAGTCTGCCAGATTGGCCTAAAATAGACACAAGGACACACAAACATGAGCACAGATTACAAAATACAGAGTAGAATTCTGAAAAACTAGCTTATTTACAGACTGTAACAGTTTTGTGTTACTGTATGCTTGTGTTCATGAACTCAAGAGCTCCCCCTTTTTCTAATTTGTGTAGTACACGTGAGAGCCTTACAGGCTTGTGGTCTGGCAGCCAGTCTGTGGGGGGCAACTTGCTGATCTCTGATGTTAACTTCTTTCGATGTCCAGGCTTCATGACCCCAATTGCCGTCAGGTCCTTCAATACAAAGCACACTTACTAGTCACATCAGGAATTCATCACAACTACTGTAGGTGTTTTTTCTCTTTTAAATTTAAACAATTGTGTGCGTTTCTTTGACATTTGTACATGAGCTGTGTGTGATATGCCTTAAGGAATATTTTTGCTTTGGATAATCTCTGATGAGTATCTCCTGCCCTTGGGAGGTTTACGTCATACCACTGTGTCTGCTTCAATACACAAACACACACATACACACTCAAGGACAAACATGGGGTAGGTAGCGTTTACAGCACAGACTGGAACACACGGCCATGTGTGAACACAGGTATGTAAATGAAGCAGACATAGTATGAGAAGTGACTGGTTGAGGCTCAGGACTCACACCGGGGGGTCAGGTGACAGAGACAGGAGGGTCATGATGACATCATCCACGTCAGTGGGGAGCTGATTTAAGAACTGCGCCGGGCAGAGCCTTGACAGACAGGGGGCGGGGCGTGAGGGGGTCAGGGGTCATGACCTTACCTCGGGGGTCATGCGGCTAATGGTGTCTAGATCATATCCCGCGGTGAGGAAGTGGGTGGTGTAGAACTGCAGCTGAAACTCACCCAGCCACGCCACTACTGCCTGCTTCTAGAACACAGAACACAAAACACTACTGCCTGCTTCTAGAAGAGTCCACAGGCTTCTTCTAGAGCACGGAACACACACCTGTTCTAGAACACAACATAGCATCCATCTCTAGAAACAGGGGAGAAGACTGTTCTAGAACACAACATAGCAGCTGGCTCTAGAACAAAGGAGAGAAGACTGTTCTAGAACACAACATGGCAGCCGGGTCTAGAATGCAGGGGAGAAGACATATCATATTGTATGACTGTAGTATTTTTCTTTTCCTTTTTTGAGCAAAGCTGCTCTGGAACGCAAAAATACATTTCAGTGTAAACTGCCAATAAAGTTGTAGTACATGGTATTGTAGAGCACAACATAGCAGCCTGTACAGGGTGAGAAGACTATTGTAGAACACAGCAGTCTGCTCTAGACCACAGGGGAGAAGACTGTTCTAGAACAGAGGAGAAGACGATTGTAGAACACAACACAGCATTCTGCTCTAGAACACAGGGGAGAAGACTGTAGCAGTCCGATCTAGAACAGAGGACAGGGGAGCAGACCATTCTAGAAAACTGCACAGTAACTTTCATTGTAATCCCAAAATGTAACCCTGCTTTACAACAAAATCTAGAAAGCATTCGCCAGCAAGGAAAGGGAACCTGTTCTGGAACACATTGTAGAGAGCTGTTCAGCTTGTCATGCTGTCTTTATCTTACAGAACAATAACCAAGGTGCACAACGCCAGCACAAATTCAAAGAACAATACTGCCTATATTTATGCTCAAAAACATAACTGTTAATATTGTTTGTTACATACTGCTACTAAAATACACAGTAAAATCACTTCAGGGTTTTCAGTTTTAATACTATAAATGGATCTCTCTAGAAATACGCATTACTCCACCAAGTGGGAAAGAATGCTTTTCTAATTTGGGTTGACAGACATTTTTACAGGTCAAAGGTCTTTTTTTAAACCACTGGCATCTATACTATATTTTGTGAATTAATTCGGTGTTTGAATGTTGGATGAGATCAACCAATGAGGAACAAACCCTACTGCTTTGCTTCCGTCACGGAACAGTGCTGTCGCCTGGCAACCAATAAATATACGGCGTCTGCTTGCTTCTACAACACACAGAGAATTTGACCCTCAGCATCACAGAACACAGTGCTGGTTCTAGAGCAGAGCGGCAGCATGTGGGTGTCTCAGTGTAGTGTGAGGACAGGGGGTGGGAGGAGGAACAAGACGGCAAGCTACTGACTGCTCAATGTGTCTGTCACTCTGCCTGTCTCCATGGTGACACACTCCATGCCCTTCCTCAGGGTGTCATCTGTTCAGGTGCAACACAACCACCCTGGCAGACACCTCATGTGCCCATTGAACCCACCCTTGTATATGGATTTCTCTTTAACAAAAGCACTGGTTGAGAGAACAGAAAGAGGAAGCTCCAGATTGAACCAATCTGCCATCCAAGAACTCACTTTCCCATCATCCTCCTCTGCTTTCCGTTCAAACGACCGCTGTTCATGAACTGTGCAACTGGAGGAGCCTTAGGGTGGACATGAGAGGTGAGACAAGGGAGAGAAACAAGAAGAAAAATAATAAAATATATTACTTTTAGCAGTAAAGGGCAATTTTGTTATTTTACTCTTTTATATTTTGTTAAAATCCATTTTACACAAGCCATTACCCACACATAGTGTATTTCAAATACAGCCCCAGTAGCCCTCAGTAGACTTTAGCTGGTGATTTTATGTGGTGGTATGCGTCAAACTAGTTATCTTTCTGGGTCCTGGAGTTTCTTAATAATTTCTTACAGAGTTTATTTGTCACTGATTATTACAAAGAAGCGTACTTGTTTACAAATTATAAGGAAAAGGGACACAAGTACTGTGCTTCCTTGATCAAAGAAAATGGTTCGAGGTACAGGTTAATGAACAGCTTCTTCCCCTGAAATCCATTCCTACTAGGTTCCCATTCTAATAAATGATTAAAACAACTTTAGGAACTGAAAGCCAAGAAATTGTGTTATCTAGTGATTAAGTGCAGTCTTTGAAGATGAGGAGCAGTGGAGGAATTAAATCAAGCCAGGTTTCTATTGCCAATGTAGTCCATTATAATTTTGGCAACAGCTTTTAGGGTTGGCTGGCTCTGTGGTGCTGTTTTAGCACTACACTTCCCACATATCACTTAAACCAGTAGAATGACAGCAGACTAAAATATGCTAATAGTTATGCTTCTTTCAAAGATAGATTAACAAAGGCGCTACAACTACAAGCACAATGCCCACATTTGAGAGGGATACCTGAGATACCATATTAATGCCACTGTATGTGTACATGAATCCATCAAACATGTTTGCAAATGTAAAACTTTCCTTAGTAAAAACTCAAAGAAGAAGTGTGCAGATGCTTACACTGAATTTGTATATGTAAAAATGAACAAGTTACCTGTGGTCCCTGATATAGCAAAACTTGCTAGTCTAAACTAGATTTAGTTGGATGTTTTTGTTCCTTTAAGTCTAAGGTCAATGTTATCCTGCTGCACTTTCCTTTTTTCCTTTTTTTTTGGTGTTATTTGCATGTTACAAAAGTATTTTGATTTTTCATCTGTGGTGGCTATTGCTGCCAAGTAACTAATTACACTTTAGTTTTTATTCTGCTTATTATGAGCAGCTAAAGCATAAAAACCATCCTGAGAACGCTAAGGGGTTAATCCCAAAACAGAGCAACCTGTCTCTGGCTGTTTAGAAAATTGTTTTAGAGCAGCTTTTATAAATAAAGCATAACTTAAATTACTATTATACAAGGGCAGGGGCGGGGAATGCTGCTTGTGTCTGATATGAACAGACAGGTGGTCTTTAGAGGGCCAGGTTGACTAAAAGTAAAATGAAGAAAAAATATTCATAACAGCAGCAATCAAAACAAGCCCTGAGGCAGTTGTTGTACCGGTGTACACTGCCTTGAGCTTTTAAAATTGTTTTCACTTTACTACAGAGGGAATGCTTTTTGAATCACCGGATCAGTGGTATAACACTTTTTATTTGCAAGTGAGGACAGACTTTGTAGTATCTGTTTAATTCACTGCTGTTGGATCAATTAGCAGAAGGCAGCAGCAAAACAGACTTTTAAATGAAATGAAAAATGGCACAGATTATCGCTTCAAGTAAAGCTGACGCTTTTATGTTGTGTTTGTGTGGGTTTGTGTGCTTACCCGCTGACTGCTCAACAGACTGTGACTGCTCCAAGAGATGTTCCTTGGCTTTTACTGACTGGGACAGCACGGTGGCCAGGAGCTAAAACACACACACACACACACACACACACACACACACACACACGCACATTCACGCACACACAAAATGAAACATGTACTCAAGCATTATCATTTAAGTGGCCTTGTGTCTCAGCTCAGTGGACTAAGTGCAAATATAGCAGACAGAGTCTGGGTTCTGACCCTTTTCATCTTGTATTTATTGCAATTTACCAAGATAAATGCAGCAGGAATCCTCAAATAAATAACTACTAATAATTAACTCTTAAAATAGATGGTGTCTATTGGATGAAACACCATCCAATTTGGCTAATTGCAAATTCAGTATTTTCTAAGGCACTGTGTAAAAATAGACCAATTATATCCGGGGATAAAACTAAATTTAGAATGTGCTAAAGGTGTTAGAGAGCAGACCTGCAGGGTGACATCACAGATTATAAAATGAAAGCCCACTGAAGAATGGAAGAAAAAAAATCAACATCATGCACAGACCAGAAAATGTATTAACGACATTTCACTATTTGCCAATTGGCAAATGTGTGTTGTTGTGGGAGCCAACTGCATGTGATACTGATCATTTGTTTCATTAAAAATACATAAAACGTGCTTAAATACCATGCATGACACATGCAAGCTTTTGTTAATGTATGACTTCATAGGGCACTTAAATATAATAATAATTAAATATCAGACTCAAAGCCTACTAATACTAAAAACAACAGAATACGGTTACAAAAATGACAATGTAGTGCAGCTGAAGCCAGGCCAATGACTTTAAGGGCAACTTACACACTTATATATTTTTCACACAGCATTGGTTAATACACATAATATTTCATTATTATTGACAATTTCCACTTGCATATTTTATCACTAAACCAAGGTACAGGCAATATTCAAACAAACATCTTTATTCATCTGCCAATCTAACTAAACTAATCTAACACAAATGATATTCAGGGATAGATCCAGTAGAATTAAGCTGTTACAGTTTGTCTCCTCTAGGCAGAAAAGGTTAACGTTGGCATTTAGGGGCTTATTATTGATTGATTGATAAAAAGGACAAACTGGGAGGCCACCATCTTAATGCACCTGGTTTACTTTTGAAAGAAAGCGATGCTAATCTCTCCAACGGAAGAACAAACTGAGCAGGAAACAAAATTGTGGTTAACCCGGTAACTAGACTTGTGTTTGTTTCCTGAACATGTTTTGCTGTTTCCCAGAAACAGGTGCTTGTTGATTTGTAAAGATTAAGTAGCAATGTGATGGGAACCTGTGCACACATGTGCACACAAATAAATGCAACAAGTCTCTTACCTTTACCCCTTCAGATTGTGCGTGCAGGCCAGGAGCGTTAAGGCCGTGTGTGTTGACTCCTGGTGTGGGTGCCGGGTGTGGACTGGGTGCAGGGGTGGTCAGAACATGTGTGTTTCCAGAGCTCTGCAAGCTGCTGGATGACCGAATACTGCCAATGCTGCCCACGCTGCCGCTGCGCTCGCCACCTTCACAAACAAGCACACACATATTGCAGAATGCAGTATTATATCGAGAACATTCCTCAAATCCTCAAATCCAAAGTTTTACACCGTTAACTGAACACACACTTGTGAGTTTACCTGCCAGCGGTTTGCGTAGTACCCAGATGTCCTCACTGGTGCTGCTCTGCTGTCCCAGAGTTGGAGAGCCTTGAGGACTCAACTCTGCAGTCCGCGTACCTGTCACACACACACACACACACACACACACACACACACACACACACACACACACACACACACACACACACACGTTTAACTCTTAAATGAACATCAGCAAACACTCACAGAGATACACTCGCTCACCTACACATTCATAAACACAGAATATATTCACAGTCTAAGTCTCTCTCTAAGTCTTAGTCATTGTGAGACCCGTAAAGCCCAATAATTACCATAGACAAGTTCATCATAAGGATTATAAAACAAAATGACTTTATTCGAAATAAAACATCCAATGAGTCAAGCTAAATTATACGAACATGTATAAAATGGTGAATAATGGCTCTCAAATTGCATATAATGTGTAAAGTATGTGAAGTTATAAAAATGATGCCATTAATTTGAATACTTCAGTTAAAGGGTCAGTTCACTCAAATTACAAGAAAGCTATTCCAGTACAATTGAAGTAAATTGATGCCACCTTGAAAAAAAAAATTAACAATAATAAAAAATAATGAAAAATGAAATGAAATGGCAGCAGAACGCTTTCTGCGTTTGTGTGTAAGTGGTAAGATATACCTTTTGTCATTAGGGGGAACTGATCCTTTGACATATACATGTGTATACACAGTAGACATACATTTACACATACACACATGTAGCTGCAGTGAAGTGTTGGAACAAGCTGATAGATAATATATTCTATATGTGGTCTTGTCAAACAGCGTAGAAAGGATGCTTAGCTGTGATTTAAAGTGATCCTACAGTATGTACCTGTCTGACTCTGCTGCTCCTGAGAAGTGGAGAGAGGAGGAGGAGGAGGGGGAGGAGGAGGAGGAGTGGACAGAGGAGGAGTAGACAGAAAAGGAGGAGAGATGGGAAGAGGAACATACCCAAAGGAGGAGAACCGAGGGAGGGACTGTGTGTTGGGGTGAGGGGGAGGCAGATGCAGGGGGAGGACTTTGGAGGGGGGGTATGAGTGTCCGTTGACTGCGGCAATGGGACAAGGGTTGGGCCTGCGGAGCAGGAGGGTGTGGCACTGCTGGGAGGGGGAGTGACCTGGACACGAGCCAGGGGGAGGGAGGTGCAAAACAACAACTGATCAGTCATTTGAAACAAAACAAATCTAATCAGATCTCAGAATGTCAAAATAATAACCGATTAAAATTAAAATATGAGAAAAGATTACATCCATATATCCACAAGGAATATATCTCTATAAATTAAAATATAATATCACTATGGCAACAAAGCAAACAAACAATATGAACAAAAGCATCACAATCTAGCAGAGCGGGTTGGTTGGACGGGTTTATTTATTCGGGAGGGTGACAGAGGGGCAGAAATATAGAGGGGGGGGGGGTCGAAAGCCAATAGGGGACAGTATTGATCAATGGAGATGATTGACAGGTTGGGAAAAACATCCTAAAGAGGCCAATGATGCTGCAGCTAGCTAATGATCAGCTATAGCTGCAAAACAGCTGCTGAACAAAAAGCACACACGGGCACACACACACACACACACACACACACACACACACACACACACACACACACACACACACACACACACACACACAGCTGTGATGTGGGTGGTCACCTGCCCTCTTGATGACTTCCACCATGTTGGAGGGGAAGTAGCCTACACGGTCATTTCCTGTGCGGTTGTCATGGATACAGCCTTTCCATCGGCCATCAGAGTGCTGTTCCAAAACCTATCAACACATAGAATTTACAAAGAAAAGATGAAAATCTGTACAGTTTAAAATAGCTGCACTGGGCTGCACCACCAAAATTCATAGTACAACCTGGTTGTACTACTACTAAATCAGGTAGCAGCAATAAAACTTTAGCTAAGCACCTTTGTAATTTGTAAATAGGTTGCTAGGAAACACTAGGGAAGTGCCATACAGTCAAAAGCAATCAGCTATGTAAACAGGAAGTCAATGTACTATAAAGTCATGATCTGTAATTAAGTTCCAAAAATAAAAGGGGCATCCTTTGCACATGTACGTATGACTCTTAAATTTATATCTGCATAAATGGAGAAATATGTGCTTAGAATGACTTTAAATGGTAACTACTGTTTTAGTTGTTGTTTAGTTGTAATTAAACTTGTTAGTGGACACTACTTATTCTTTCATGTTTTGTAAAAAACATATTCATTAGAAAATCACGTTAGTTGTTTGTATTAATCAGCTTAAGTATGCAGTACACAGATCATATTAAGCAGAGATAACTGAGACTGTTAAGTTAGTATATGGGGGGCGGGACTTATAGGGTCTGGGACTCAAAGGACTCAAAGCTATGTAGAGTGTGTTGGAATTTACAACTTATGCATTTTCACCCTTTCTTTTTTATTGCAACTAATGTATGTAACGTAATACATAGTTCTTAAAACTATACTGCTACAAAGAAAAAAATATATTTATAATGATGACTTCTTTCTATAGTTTTGAAGTAGGTTTAATATTTCATATTTATTATATTACAAAATTAACTTATGTTAACTATGTTTTTAGTAGTGACTACTTGATTTGATACAACTTGACCTGTTAAGTGTCACCGTGTGTAAAAACTTAAACATTTAAGGCATCGGGTTTCCACGCAAATTTCTAGTAAAGACAACTCATTTGGGATAACA
This sequence comes from Percina caprodes, assembly GCA_013375575.1. Taxonomy (NCBI): domain Eukaryota; kingdom Metazoa; phylum Chordata; class Actinopteri; order Perciformes; family Percidae; genus Percina; species Percina caprodes. The sequence goes on along the minus strand of JABXJD010000072.1, from coordinate 1,276,777 downwards.
GTGCAGTTTTTGCACAACAATACACACTAAAACACTAAACACACTTTTATACATTAGAAACAGAAGTATAGCATGATGTCACTTTTTTTTCTCTCACACAATTCCAAAGCACTGACTGTCAAATGACCACACCTATGAGCCAATCACAGCCATCAAGTGCGCAAACACATGATTGCTTAATTGTAGACACACCAATCAGGTTTAAGCACAATGCAACAGGTAATTATCAGTTATTACTGTATTATCAGTTTTTTTTCAGATCTTTCTTTAGGTTTTACTGTAATTATAACCTGTACTGTTGTTTGCTGAGCTAACAGTGTTATACATACTACTGTAGTACTGTAGCATGAAAACTAAGAAGTTTTGTTGGGATTCTCCATGTTTACTGATTTGGGTATATGGAGAGAAATGAATTAAAATTTCCCCAATCTGCAGCATTGGTCTTGTGTAGTGTTTTGTGAACTTAAGGTATAGTTGCATTTTCCCTGTGTACTTAATTTACAATCACTGAGAAATAGAATTGCTAGAAGTGTTTTAGGTTAGCAACAGCAGTGTGTCCCTGGTTCAAACTGAATTAAGTCATATGGGATGGATTTTTTTTTATAAATTAGTAAATGTTTTTTGCAAGAGTGTTTCATTTTGCAGAGGGTCGGAGACGTTCTGCTGATTGGGTGTGGGGTTGTGCTGATTGGGTGTAGTTTTCAAACTAATGGAAAAAAACTGTAAGCAGAGACAGGATGGGAGGGGGCGGGGTCATTTGAACTGTACTGCGCTGAAGCGATGCAAAGGCTCATTCTGTCCTAGTTGAAGTGTGTTTTAATAATGTTTTGTTACTATTTTGGGTGTGCATTTATGTCAACTGAGTTTTAGTTTTGTACAGTTGATTTAGTGATCATACTTATCTACATTTATTGCTGCACCATGACCATGATCCTGGGGGGACTAATAGCATCTGGGCAGTGGAATTCATTGTAAGTAATAACAACATCTCTGGTATGAAACTTACCTAATGTAACAAAAAATTGGCATTTAATAGTGTTTAAAGTGTTTAACATTTATATAAAAGAAATTGTTTGAGTAGTGATGAGTAGCCTAATATTTTATATATATGTTTCTTTGCATACTGAGAAATACAAAGACACCCTTGTCAAATTCTACCCCTCATATTTAAAAAAAAAGCTACAGAGGGGTGGGGGAGCTGATAGTCTCAATTAGCTTTGCAGCAACTAAAGGCGTTTTCCCACTGCATGGTATCTACTCGACTCGCCTCAACTCTACTCGCCTTTTTTGGTTTTCCGTTACGAAAAAAAGTCCCTGGTACCTGTTAACAGGTACGTTTTTTAGTACTACCTCAGTCGAGGTTTCAAGCGAGCTGAGGCGATACCAAAAGGTGACGTGAAAACCTGCAGACTACTGATTGGTCGGAGAGAATCGTCACTATTCACGGCGTCATCATTGCTAGCGTCAGACGGGGGGTGTCCTGAACAAACCCGCCGTGCTGCCTCCAGCTTCTTTTGAAAAACTAAATTTGTCTTCAGGCTGTGGCACAACAATCAAAAACAACACACCTTTAATGTTGTGTGTGTGTGTCACGTTAGGTCACGGCAGTTTCCTGCTATGACGACCAGCCACGGCTCGCCTCACGCATGAGGCGGTACTAATCTGCAATGGAAAAAGAAGGATGGGGCGCCGAGTTGAGCCGAGTCAAGCAGGTACCATTAATGGAAAAACACCATAATTGGGCAATGGCTTGAATGTAATAGACGTTCATTAATATCAAAAAATCTAATTTTAGATAACATAACTTTAGTAATGTTTTTTAGTAATGACTACTAATGTAAACTTGATTTGTCTACTGAGTCAACTTACCAATCTGTGTTAATACAACCTGACCTGTTAAGTTAAACCCTGTGTGTAAACTTAGATGGTTCAAGGCAACGGATTTCCACACAAATTTCTAGTAAAGTCAACCACCGGTAATTCGGGATAACAGTGTACACCCTCGTCAAATTCTACCCATCATTTTTAAAAAGGCTACAGAGGGGTGGGGGAGCAATGACTGTAGAAGACATGGCCTTATAAGCTATATATACAGTATATATATAAGTTTTTCTGCAAAATCCCCTGTATTAACATCAAATACCAACAAAAACATATGTGAGCATGTGTTCACTGCAAAGTTCTGTACATTGAAGCTCCTTATCAAAAATGAGTGGGAAATATCCAATTCTGCTAACCTAACACCATCAGCACAATTACATTAGACGTTGCAATTTGAGGTTATTCTTGTGAATCTTAGTTTTTCCAGTTTACATCATTATTAAACAGCACTTTATGTGGCTGATTAGCTCAGATGGTAGAGTAGGCACACATATATAGAGGTTTATTCCTCGCTGTAGAAGGTCCAGAGTTCGACTCTGACCTATGACGGTTTCCTACATGTCTGACTTGTCCTATTAAAAGGGGGAAAGGCCCATAAAAAAACAGCAATTTATCAAGTGTCACGTCAATTATATCAACCATATTATCTAATTTACGCTTTAATCTAAATGGGTCACACATATTAACAAGCTTTGGCAGCTTAACGTTAGCTTTGTCAGTTACTTCAGATTACTACTAGTTTGTGTGGTGCAATCCATTTTAATTTAGTGATTTATCTCCACTTATTAAACTTATCTATGTCATAATTAGACTACATTTGAACTTATAAGGTTATAAACTGTGATTATGTGTCGATAAAGATTATAATGGACTACATTGCATATTTTCTGTATTTACTGATGAATTTCAGTAGACAGATGTGCAGCACTTTGAGAACAGGTTGAGAAATGGATATTGTATTATGGGACGATTATAAGATCTACATGTACCGTGATAATGTCTCCAGCTTTAATGTTGAGGCTGGTAAGGTCGTAGTTGTTGCAGTAATCCTTCAGCGCACGCACCTGCATCGCAGCCGAGGCATCTACAGGACAAAGAGTATAGCATGAGTGTAGGAGTACAGTTGAGTGGAGTCAAGTAGAGGACAAGAGCACCAACAGAGAGTTTCAGGTAGTAGAGCAGAAAGTCAAGAGGGAGCAGAAGATAATGGAAAGGAAGGCAGTAAGGGTAGGTCCATGCACTGTTGGCTTCTCTGCTGGTGGGAAATGTATGCATGCATGTAATTAAAACCTAATTAGTTCAGAAAATTCACATAATTAACACATTTACAATTTAAAATATGTCCTGTAATTTAGTAATTATAATGGATAATAGTGAAATAAATTCTTAATTGATTTTTACTAATAATTTGGTGGCAATGAAACTCAGAAGTTTCCTATTAATGATTGAATCAGGACACAGGACTCCCATACATCATAATAAATGAACCACTTTTTCATGTTTGATTAGATTAGATTAGATTATACTTTATTTATCCCTCAATGGGGAAATTTCCTTGACATTGACTGTATCATGTGGTGATTCCAGGCCTAGTATTACTTATTATTTATTGGATTGTGTAAATAATTAAGAGTTAGTAGTAGTGGCACTCACCTCTAAGTAGTTGTTTGATCTCTCGGCTGGCCTGTGTGGTGGTGAATTGATTTACAATGTCCAGGGCTGTTTGACTCAGAGTGTTTCTCACCCCTGCGCTGATGCCACTCTGGATGGAAGTGGAGAAGAAAAATGATTAAAGCTGGGATGGGAAATTAATAATAGGGATATACTGTGCATTTTGGCTGTGTGTACTAGCCTGCTGCTAACATTTCTTGTGTGTGCTACCTCCGCAACAAACTCAAAAAGGTGACATAAGGGTTAAAAAAACAAACAAAGCTGGTTTTAATATTGCATGACAAGTAGTATGCCCGGCTACTCTGCTACACTTTTATGTAACAACATATCCCACAGGCTTCATCACACAGCTCAGTGGGCTAGATGCCAGGTGCTGAGGTGTAAAACTTGCTCAGCTGAGGAGAGGGAGGCAGCTTTAACAACAGTTGCTTTTGTAAACACATTAAACAGCCAGACAGAGAGAGAGACAGAGAGACAGAGAGACAGAGAGACAGACAGATGGACTTACATCCAATAGCAGGCGCACTACCTCTGTCTTCCCACAGAGGGCTGCCTGATGTAGCGCTGTGCCAGACTCAGACTGTCTGTTGATATCTATCCCAGCCTGAATCAGCAACCTGCAGCACAAAATAATAATGATAATAATAATAATAATAGTATTAACCTATATTTATATGGCATTTTTCATAACCATCATTTTATTAAAGTGCTTATATCATAGAATACAAAAAACTATTTTTAGATTATAATTGTGACCCCGGAGTTAGGGTTAGATTAGATGAATGAATCAGATGGATAGACACACTGACAGGTGTATGAAGTAGGTATCAAGACAAACACACACTAGACTAAGAGGACAAGTTTTTCAGACCGTATGACATCAATGTGTCCATTCTTGGCAGCGAGATGCAGAGGGGACACTCCGTTGGGGTCAGAGGGTTTTGGTTCCAGCATGGCTGCACACATGTTACTGCTGAGCAGGAGCTGGACCACCTGAAACACAGACAGATACAGTTCTTTAGCTCTCAGGGCCACTGGAAATAACAATGTTTTTGTGTCTGGTTTTCTACTCACTGCAACACGGCCAAATTCACAGGCGAGGTCCAGCGGTGTTTTCCCAGCTGAGTCTGAGATACACGGGTTGGACTGGTGTTGTAGCAACATCTCCGACTATAACACACACACACACACACACGCATGGACACACACGCACGGTACACACACACAAATCTTACTGGCGCTTCTGAATTTCCTGGCTTGTAACAAACACAAATCACACATGCATCATCAGCCACACATAACAGACAAACACCTCACAAAACACACACACACACTGCCACTAAACACACCAAAACACCTACAGTACACAAACACAGTTACCCCGTCATAGTGTCCGTGCTGAGCTGATAGGTGGAGAGGGATCTGTCCTTCATCTGACTGTCCGTTGATTGATGAGCCTGCCTTCAGCAGCATTTTCATTGGTTCAGTCTTCCCCTGCCATGCAGCGTAATGCAGAGGACGCATCCCTACACATAACACACACGTACAAAAATACACAAAAATGACAGCACAGACATTTAAGACCCCACAAGGACATGCACACAGACACATACAAGAACATAACAATATAAATGTATGCAAATACACACACACACACACACACACACACACACACACACACACACACACACACACACACACACACACACACACACACACACACACACACACACACACACACACACACACACTGTTATTGTGATTTTTATAGACAGATCAGCTTGTCAGTGGCCATCCAGAAGGATGAACTCAATTATTAAACTCACAAATTTCCTCCATTGTTGCCACAGATATTGAAAATAAAGATGTGATAAATATAGAAATCATTGTATCTATTCATTATTTAATTTAATTAATTAATTAAAGTAATTTAAAAATAATAAATAAATCACTGATTCTAGCTCCTCAAATGTTAAATGTTTTTGTTTTATATTCTTCTATGATAGTATTGGCCCTGGGAACATCTAATGGGCATTTTTGACATTTTCTGACAATCAATAAATCAAAGGATGAATGGATTAATTGTAAAAACAATCAGTAGATTAATTAATAATGACAACAATCATTAGTTTCAGCCCCATAATGTGAACGCAATTTTTGTAATATCTATATTACAGTCAAATACTCTCAGTACCCCTCCTGGAAATGCAATGTTATTGTGGTTGACATGTTTGTGACCCTGTGTGACCGTCGGAGAATTGTTTGTGCAGGCGTTGTCCTCATGAGACGTTGCAGACAAACTGCTTTCAGACAAAAGGGCAAGATAAGAAATCTCCTATAAGTGGCTGAATATGACCTTATAGAAGCTTGCAGGAAACTGGATATTGTAACCCATGAAGGAAATCTGTCCATCTGTCCATAATGTTCATACTGTTCATATAATAACATACGATTTATCCCAGTATCCTTGCACTATGCTCCATATTTAAATAATTTTTATTGAACTCTTCGTTCACTCATACTTCTATATTGTTCTGTTTAGAGTATGTATATATTGTGTATATATTAGTGTGTATATTTTTGTTTTGGGCAACGATGCTCCAAAAATTCCTAGTATGTGTCCTCATACCTGGCAATAAAGCTGATTCTGATTCTGAAATGCACGGCGATGTAAAGTACAGTTGAGCACAGCACATAAATCCACCATGGAGTCATTGCCAAGGCTGCTAACCTGAAGACATTAACCCCCACTTTGTAGTAGGGGCTGAAAGAAGCAGGAAGCATGTTTATCATGGCAGCGACCCATGACCCCCAGTTTTAATACCAGCGATGAGCCACAATCGTCAAGTTAAAATAAAGAGGCCCTCGAGGCCTGATAGCATGAGACAGTACTGACTCAGAAGAAAGGTACTGGCAGGAGAAAGAGACACAGCAGCAGCTGCAGGAGTTACAGAAACTAAAGCTTGAGTATATGAAGAGATATGACGGAAAATGACCATGAGGCAGCCTTAAGGAGCTTTTAGATGCAACGCAAAAGAGAGGATTTTACTTTAAAGCGACACTGGACTTGACCTGTTTCAAGATGGGGGTGGAACTCAGGAATGTCTTGACGCAATGGACACTGCCTCAATTAAGGAGATTCTTTTGAAGGATTCACTGAAAGTGATATGAGCCCATTTCCTTTCCAGTGGTCAATCGGGTAGCTCATCCTAAAATTCTGAAAGCTCAGTTGTCGAGATATTTTGATTCACATGTCCTGTGTGAATTCCAGGAATAGGGTATTTTACGCAGGCAGTGGTGGCCAGTGTGTGGATCATTAGCAGATCATGGAACAGTGGATCTACTTTTTAAATTTGCACCATTAAAGGTCTCACAGAAATGTGATAATCCCTACCAAATGAGTTTTCTGATTTTGGAAATACCCTCAACTGTGTCCACAGGAGTATCCTGGCAGTGTTGCCAACTCACAGTTGCTTGTCCCCTTTCTGTTTATTTTAGGACAGGATATCAAGTTTTCTCACTTTGCATGTGTTCTCTTAAGTTACAGTGTGTTGAGCTCTCAGGGCCAATGTAAGTGAGGCTCTGCTTTTTGTATATATTTTTTTCTGATTTTGGAAATTCCCTCAACTGTGTTCTCAGGACTGGTACTGAACTCAGTTGCTTGCCCCCTTTCTGTTTATTTTTGGACAGCATATCAAGCCCAGAAGCCCAGGCTTGCAAAATGTCCTTAAGTCTTGCACAAGAACATTTTGTGGATGGATGTGACGTGGTAAGGATCAGTACTTCTGAATCCCACACAGATAACATTAACATTCTCCCCTTTTTGCTCTATTTTGGTCTCCGCCAACTCCTAAGTGGAATTTCTGGCTCAAGTCAAGCTTACCAGTCCTCACCAAGCAGGCTCAGCAGGCACAGGAGGAATGATTTCCTTACCACCTTCACAGAGAGAGTTGATGAGGTGGGACCACCTAGTAAGGATGCCTGACAGTTGTATCCCTCTATTTAGAGCCCTACTGACAGTAGGTCTACATCCTGGAGGGATTATATCTCCCATCTGCCCTGAGATTTCTTCTTCTGGAATCTGCCAATATGTGATGGAAATATTTGCTGCTCTGCCTCCATTTGGCTTTTTTATTGTCTATTGTTTGCTGTGCACACAAATCTGTCACCTCTCATAAATACAGAGTTCTACACAGAGAGACATTTTATTATTGCATGTCCAACAAGCTCACCTTTTATTGCACAAAAGGGCATTATCAGTCACGCAGGGGAAGCCAGAAATGTTTGTTTTCCTGTTTTTTTTGTGATTGTTTTCTGGCCAGTCGTGTCTGTTTTATACCTGCTTCATGGTAACATAGTGACTTGTAAGGACACTTGTATTCTGAGTAAATCTGTGTGCATTTTTACCTTTATGGTCTTTAATATCCACTGCTGCCTGGGCCTCCAACAGCAAAGAGATCAGCTCCTTATTACCACTCAGAGCAGCATGGTGCAGAGGTGCCAACCTTCACACAGACACAGATTAGGTTTAAAAATACACATATTCGTATACGTAGTGTAAAACCAGAGCATAACTTTGCCGAAATAATCTTGAGCGTAGAGCAGCTCCGCCCCTCAGCTCTGTGTGAGCGACGGGAGGGGGCAAATGACCTACTTCCATTAATAAGCAATCTCTCTACCCCAGAGCCAAGCGTACACACAGCACGCCTCTGTGTGTGTGTCTAATGGATCCCTGGTGAATTTATGGGCCGGCCCTTGAGTCAAATCCACGAATCATCAGTCATTACACAATGATTTAAGTCCAATTATCTGATTCCAATCAACACAATAAAAAGACATTTGTGTTCTGATAGAGCCCAATAGAACACAATTGCAAACCAAGCATGTGCACATAAAAAGCTTGACCATTGTCTGAATATAGCCAAAATCCATAATTGTACATTCAGAGTTGTAAAGGGAACATTTCTGAGCATATTAAGAGCTGAGAGATGTTGGCTTTCCTTTAAGATTACCACAGTCTTCAGCTGGCTACATGTTTCAAAGATAGATTAAAGCTGAGGGTTATGTTTAAAATGATATGGGTGATGGTATATCCATCTCAAAAGGAGATTATGTCCTTTTTGCTGGCCCTTGAGAGTTGAATAATCAAAATGTGTGTCAGCTACAGAATAAAGCCTCAGATGCATGTAAGAGTTTGGTGTTTTGATGTCACGGGGTGCTGCAGTACTCGTGTAGTTAAACCACTGTAGGGTCAGCACAGAGGAGGGTGTTAAGTTACTCTTTAAGTTGATATGGTGAACCTGTTAGTAATAACACGCAATACTAGCGACCCCTTTCACATGCTCACATTGTTTTCATGTTGTCATTTAGTCCAATGCATTATAAATATTGATTATAGACACATATTGGGGGAGAGAGAGAATCTGTCCTCCAAGTTAGGAACCAGTGCTTTAAATAGTTTGTTGTGTTTGCAACAGGTCGTGTTGTTCCACAACATAATATAAAATAATATTATATTACCATTAATACGATGCAATGTAACGACTAACACTCTCATGGCATGATATGAAGTCATGAAGCAATGTATCCTTATACAATGGATCATATGATATCTTATGAAATCTGTGTATCAGGTTGATTTGCAGAAGTTATCAAAAACAAAGTTCTGTGTCCAAGTTTTATTTCTTTTTAATCTTGACTTAAGTCCCCCGACTTGCTTCTTATGCGGACATTGTCGTTCTTTGAACTTTGGCACTTGACTTCCTCCTCTGATGGAGCCCTGCACATCCTGGTTTAAGATTACATGGGTTATATACACATTAAACAGTGCATTACTTTTCATAAGTACAAGTATGAACAGTGTAAGAGAATAGCCTGCAAGAAGACAAAGAGAGAGGAAAGAAGGAAACAATGAAAGAAAGACCGGAAAAGAGGATGAAATTGAACCTTAAAAAAAAGATGATGACAATGTGGAACAGTAGCAAGGAAAACATGAATAAAATGAGTTGTAATCCCTCACCCATCTGCATCCTGGATATTGACGTTCACTCGCTTTGTTGCTCCGAGAAGCTCTGAAACAAACAGAGAAAAGAGAGCAAAGAAGTGGAGTAACAAACTCATTACAATCTGTTCAGAATCCAGTGATTACTGTATTCTCTCTCTCTTTGTCTTTCTGCATATTCCAATTCCATGCAGGTAGAGCGGACAGCAACACTTTAACCCTGTGAGCACTCTAAAACAAGTTTCAGGTCAAGGAGAAGTGACAAGGTAAGGAAGACAAAGAGTCATTGAGAATTGTATTTTTCAAGATATATTCACATGCTGAATTATTGAGCCTAAGTTACATGAAACATCTGCAATTTATGGTTTTCTCAGTTGATAATAATTATGATATAGTCTTGTTTTCCCTCAGTGTTAAGCACACATCATCTGTATATATGTGTATATATATACTGTCTGTTTATATAAGGCTGTTTATTGTGTAAATATGTTTGTATTATTACCATTATTATAACTAATTCTATTTTTTCTATTTCTTATATTTTATGTATATCTTTTGTCCTATGTCTACTTAATGTGTATATGTGTTAGTCTGATGTGTGTAAATTCTTTTCTTTTGACGTGCTGTGGCACATGAATTTCCTCAGTGTGGGATCAATAACGTCTATCTTATTTTATCTTATCTTATACTTGTGTAAACAAACCTATTTCATACAGAAACATGAATAACTTTACTTGATTTAGTTGTTGTTGAGTGTTGAGACCTGTCACTCAACCCAAGAGAGATACTTGATATTTTATATCAAGAGTTCAAACTTTACGTTTTAGGGCTACCATTAGAATCTCATTTACACGTAATCAAATATTATTATTATATGCACCAGAATTATGTATCTTAATTAAATGATGAATTTCGGTGGAGTCAGGTTTAATTTTGCCCTCCAGAAATTAGTACACTTGAGGGAATAGTTCAAAGTTTGGGGAAATATGCGTATTTGCTTTCTCTCCGAGACTTCTTGTAGCATGTGTGGGTGTAAATATATGGGTCTCACTGTGCTTGTGATTGTGTGAATGTGTGTCTGAGATAACCTTGATCTTTGACTGGAGAATCACAAAGATAAAGACACCAGACAGCAGGAAGGAAAGCACACAGATGAAAACACTTTTTTTCTTTTTTTTTTTGGTCAAACCCTCATAATCCACAGGACGTAATCTGTAGCTGTTCTGTAATCTGGGGGAAAGCTTCTCCTTCTCTCTGCAGCTCTATCCGCACTTCATCCCTTCATCCTGCTCTCACACTCTAATTTTCACTGTAATTTGCTAAAGAGCGCATGCTGATTGGTAGTTCTGCTATTTCAGTTTACACTCTGCAGCTGACATCATTCTCCTGCATGTGTGTTGTGTGTGTGTGTGTGTGTGTGTGTGTGTTGGTTGGTAAACGTGCATGTGTAGGTTTCCCCTCTCTATCTCGGATTAAACATACAAGTCATCCCCACCCCCAGCAGATGAATCAATGAGTGCACCATCAGCGAGCAACATGACCCCGACCACTAACTTATGGCAGGACCACAACATCCAAAACCCAGAATTATTCAATACTGTTTATGACATGAAGTCTAGATCATGGCATTACTTAATAATACAGTACTTCCACGGTATATATTTAATACAAAATACTCAGATGTAGCTGACTGAGATGAGCTATCTCTCTGCTCTCTTTGATTGCTCTCGAAACTGATTTTCATCTTGAAACTGGCAGTTATTTCATTCATGACCGTCTGCTTAATTGTATTAATTACTTAAATTTATTACCATCAATGTTTAGATTTATGTATTTTGCTCGTTTTACATGAAATGTTTGTTTATGATCACTACCACAATGTGTCTCCGATGGTGTCCTTGGACCAGGGTTCTTTTTTGTGTGCCTTTTTTAAATGATAATTTCAGGGCATAACACTGCAACCGAGCCTCGGTTACCATAGTAACCCCTGAATGTGCCATTCTCACAGAGTATCAATCACTTGGCAGGGATTACTATGATATCGTAGCTATTCAAGAGTTTATTTGACATGAAATTGTGTCATTCACAATTGAATGTGAAACCCTTCAGTCTTAATAGAGAGTACCAACAAGCTGGTCCTGGAGCTGCTGGTGAAGCAACCTTCAGAGCAGATTCCCAAACCTCCAGAGAGGTGAAGTGGAGGGTTTCTCAAGGGTTCTCGTTACCAGAAATGTTCTGAAGTCCAGTTTTTATCCCCTCTGACTTCCGCCTGTCATCACGCATTTAGAGTTTCAGTGTTACAAGTAGAGCCTAAAACAAACGGCATCGCTGACTCTGTTCTCTCTGTTTCCAGACGGCTGCACACATATGTTAAAGTGACCGGACTCAGGGTCACAATATGCTAATAGTGCAGGAACTATATCACGTTTTCATCAAAAGTGCAAAATGCCATGATGCGAGTGCTGCAAGGGCCATACTCAAACAAGCAACGTGCAGTTAGAATGTAATGTAGTGTCATATTATATTATAATAATAATAATCTTTGTTAGACCCTGACATTTTAAAAGCTTTTTAAAATAATTGGACAATGTACCTTCTTGTTAGTTAGACCCTTCACATTTCTAGCTATACCTTTAAGGAAGGAAACACAATACATGGTGCATTCAGTAAAAGGGCTGTAACTAATAAGAATTGTTTGCGCTTCATGCTCAGTGCTGATGACTCCATTTTAGTTCCTTTAAGTGTAAAGTTGGAGGACAGTATGAAGGACAGTATTTTGAGGAGGTAATCAACACAACGCCTGTTGTTGCCCAGTCAAAAAAAATGAAAAGTATTTTGTTTTCCTTCAATCTTTCTGCTGGTTTACTGTTGGTCTATCACAGTACTGCTGAGTTTAGATTCAGTTGTTCAATGGTCAATGTTGTTGCACTTCCTTGTTCGTTGATAGGGCTATATGCATTATATAAATTACTTAGTGCTCATTTCAGTTGCTTGCTACATAAAAGAGCTACAATTATGATAAGGATGTTCTCATATATTTAAGATAAAGAGCTATATTGCAACTGAGCCAGAGATAAGGAAACCATTATCAAATAGTTTAGCAATAGGCCTTACATGTGAAAGCTTCAGACAGCAAACAGTGAGTTCAGTGATTGTAGCAAGACTATAGACTTAAAGGATAAGTCTGGTCAAATTCTACATTTTTCTTATTGGCAACAAATCCAACGAAAACACAAAAATGAACAATGAATGAATGCTTCTAACAAGTAGGAGTATATAATGTACCTTATTTTCTAGCTCCATTTTTGTCCAAAAAGCTACTCTGTTGCACTGAATTCATTACGATGAACATGGGCTCTGTCAATCCCACATCCACCGTTCTGACGCAGGACTCACCGGTGCCCAGATGTGTGTTAGTCTGCTGGTGAAAATAGTCCTTAACAGGTGCAATATTTCCTATCATTTCAGTTTATGAAAAACTACAGTACCCAGCTGTTTAGGTAATTACTGTCACTTAAAATAAGAAACTATATATTTGAGTGATAAGTACTGAGACAGACTATCACATTGTCGTTTTTTTTTTTAAAACAATAACACCAGCACTATCTTTAAAGCTGTTTAAATAACTTACATCTTCTGAATGTCCAAACATGTTCGTTATCAATACACAGTATGTCTTAATATGAAAATTAATAAAATGTTATTATTGGCATTAGAAAGGCAAGTAGAAGCTGTTTCAAGTTGATTTTGTTCTATAACTTTCTGTTGGTTATGAGATCCTGAAGGCACCACAAGGAAATATCAGTTTGGACTGAGCTGCGTTTGTTACTTAAAGGAAAAAAACTAAACATTGTGGGAAATATAAAAACAAAAGTATAGAAAACACAATTTGTATTTTTACAGGGGGTTATGGATTATGACTTATGTGTCTCCAGCAAGTTATTGTTCCCAGCTAAGAATCATGTTTGTTATATTTTGTAACATCTGTACATATTTTGGTGTGTCACCAAGAGAATATGTATTACATACTGTATGCTAACAGGCAGTATTTTGCAGTTTGATGTTTTCTCTCACAGAGGAGTCACTGTAGTATTTTAGATATATCAGCGTATTATCCATACATCAATCTTCGTTTGCTTATCCGGTATCAGGTTGCGGGGGCAACAGCTCCAGCAGGGGACCCCAAACTTCCATATCCCAGCGTATATATGTATATATAGTGCAATATCAATATTGCGCTATAGCAATATTTTTGCCGTATTTTAACCCTATTTTGGGGCATATTGTCACAGTATAGTGTATACTGTGTATTTGCCCTGTTTAGAAAGTATTTTCATTCTTCTGACACTTTTGAGGGGGATTTCTATGGACTAAATTTGTGCACACATTTCCTGAAGGCAATCGTCTTTTGTACACTTTTATTTCATTTAGGCTGGCTTGCCCCCCCCCCCATTTCCAGTCTTTATGCTAAGCTAAGCTGAAACTAACCGCTTGCAAGCTTCAACTGCATTTTTATGATACAGACATTAGAGAGGTATCAATCTTCTCATCTAATTCCTGGCTAGAAAGCAAATATCTCCCAAAAATGTCAAATTATTGCTTTAATTAGTTGGCGAAGAAGCTCTAATGTCCGACAGGGAAGTGAAGTGGCCTTACATCACCGTCACGGTCACCACTTCAATTCCTTAAATCATCCTTCATCAAATTGTGACTTTTTGACAGAGCAAACAACTACTACAGCAAATCTCACCTGCTGCTTGGAACGTCATTAGCATACTGATGTGTCGAGTGTGTTTCTCTGCACTCTTGCCTGTAAATGTTTGCGTGAGAGGTGTGTGTGTGTGTGATTCTCTAGCAGAGGAACCCAGCTTCCTGTTTAATTATTTAAACATAAACCTGGATTCACACACACACACACACACACACACACACTTTCCACAACTCACCCTTTAACCTCTCTCCATCACTTCCTGTCTCTACATCCCCACATTCCTTTCTTGCTGTTTTCCTCCTTCTGTTTTGCACTCTCACTCTTTCTCTCTCCCATTCTAGCCCTCCTCCTCACCCCTCATCTCCCTCACCCACCCACCTCCCCCTTTCTCTTTGTCAGTGTGCAGTGGACTGAGCACTCAGAGCTGATCTGTTCTGGCATTTGAGGAGCAGCATTTTTCTTTTCCATGGCACTGCTGGAATGTTCAGAGACAAATACACGAGAGGAGGCAGAAGAGGCAGAAGAGCAGAGGAAACAAGAGAAGAGGAGTATAGGAAAGAAGAGGAGAGGAGGGATGAGAGCAGAGGAAACAAGGATAGAGGGGCGGGGAAACGAAAAAGAGGAGAGGATGGGAAAGAGATAGTATAAAGGGAGAGGAGAGGAGAGGAGGATACAGGAGAAGACAAGGATAGAGGAGAGGAGAGGATAGGAGACAAGTATATGGGAGACTGGAGAAGGGGAGAGGAGATAAGGACAGATGAGAAGGAAATAAGAAAGGAAATGAGCTTAAAGGAAAACAGGGGAGAGGACAGGAGACAAGATTGGAAAGGATGTAGGAGATAAGCAGAGAGAAGAGAAGTGTCGGCATCAGGAGGGTAAGAAGGGTAAAGGCGGAAATACAAGAGGAAAGGCCTGGTGGTGAAATGGGAGAGGAGGAGAGCAGTTTCAAGGCAGTAATTGAAATCTAATTATCACCTCAAGTCCCAGCTGACTCAACGGCAAACACACACGCACACACACACACACACACACACACATCTGCATGTGTACATTTACAATCATCACATTATTAGCTCCAACATCTGGCATCTTCACACACCAATAATTCTCTTGTCCCGAGAGCAGTAGGACCTCCATGTTCTTCAACCTCTCTCTTTCACACACACACACACACACACACACACACACACACACACACACACACACACACACACACACACATGCTCAATAGTGGAAAATAAGTGAGAACAAACAACCTCCTAATTTCAAAATTGTTTGACTGTTTTCTACTGTTCTCTTTACTTGTGCATTATCACACACACACACACACACACACACACACACACACACACCGTGCACCATTTAGGCTAAATGGCATCACATCAGATTTAGCCTGCACTGTCCTGACCTGGTAATGACGTGTGTGTGTGTGTGTGTGTGTGTGTGTGTGTGTGTGTGTGTGTGTGTGTGTGTGTATTAATAGGAGAATGAAGTGGTACTGACTGGCTTTCCCTGGCCGAGGTCTCTGTAGAAGCCGCTGAGCTGTCAGCAAGTCCTCGGTCTTCACGGCCTGGAGCAGCTCCTGGTCCTTCCCCATGTCCTCTCCGTCCCGCCTCGGTCCTTTCGGTCCCGCTCTCTTCCTCTGAGCGCCCCTCTCTCCTCCGTTAATCCGCTGCTACATCCTGCCGCCGCTCCGGGCCTCTCGCTGTAGCTGAGGCGCGGAGGGATGGATGATGCCGGGAGTGGGATGCTCCGATTCGGCCAGGAGTCCAGCGCACGTCCCGCTCTACCTCCCCTCCTAGCGATGCTACCGACTCACACCGACCAGCGACCGAACGACCGGACCTCGCTCTCTGTCGGGATGCTGTCCGGCCGCGCAGGAACACACTCGCGACAGATTCCAATGATTCTATCCGCGTGACGATTTCACCGGGTCTACAGTAACCTACGTGCGTACCGTGCGTGAAAACGGTGGAGCTCGAGCGCCCTCATATAAACTGGGTCAAATCCGCACCCCTGAAATGCCACAAGCCCTCAATCCGCAGAATAAAACGCACGGGTCGCCGACGGTTGACGTGTGACCGCTCTCGCGGTGGTGGACCAGCTAGCGCCAGCTCCAGCGCGCGTGCACACACACACACACACACACACACACACACACACACAGTCACACAGTCACATATGGCATTACATAAACACGAGCCACTTGCGCGCGCTCCTCCAGTGGTTGTAATCCCATTCCGCGTATTTGCGCGCGTGCGAGCGGACAAGTCAGGAGAGGTCGTTTGACATCATAATAAAATTGTACTCAGTCGCGTGCAAGAGGTGTGCACAGGGAGCGGGACAGAGGGAGTCAAGAGTCCGGGATCGCGCGGACCCATGACACTCATATACATCTAACTAGCAATGGCTTTTATTAACTACAGTATATATCTGATATTATTCATTCATATCTTGGTATTCATTCATGGTTACTTCATTTTATTTAGTTTTATTCAAATTATTATTTTTTAAATCATTTAGCCTATATTAAGGCTAGGCCTATATTAATATTAACCTACTTTCATATATTTTCATAATTAGCCCAGGCCTACCATTAGAACTTTGTTGTTTAAGGGGGCTTTACAAATAAACTGGCCAGGCCTGTGCCACAGTGGTGATGGTTTTTCATCAACATTGTTTAAGGTTAAGTTAGGGGTAATTTGAGGACAGAAAAATTGTATGTATGTGTGTGTGTGTGTGTGTGTGTGTGTCCCTTGTGCAAAGCTAATTTAGACTAAAGGGGCCACTAACACACAGATTTAGGACAGGAAGTGGAACAGATGACAGAAGACTGGTAGGCTACACGATCAAAACGGTGTAACTCTAACTTTGCTTAAGCTGTGTATATTTGTGTTGAGAGACAGCTTCATACATCGCCAGAATAATGGGAGTCCGTTTTCAGCCCCCCCATCAATCTATTGTTTACAATAATAATACTTGGAGTAACAAAATTAAAGTTGTATCCTAATGTCATACTATGTCATTTTAAGCAAGTGTGTATTGTTTTATTCTATTTTAGTCAGTGTGCATGTAGGCTAAAGCATTAAAAAGGCTTGATTTTGATTTCAGCTCCGGAAATATCCTGGTAAACATATAATGAATTAGTATCTTTGAAAAAACATTTGATTTTTGTGAGGTTTAATTGGCATCCAGCGGCTTACCAAAGTCACACTTCAATTGACTTCCACTGGCACACTTACTGCGCCATTTCCTGTTAGTCTAAAATAATAAAATGTGTTGACTTCTTATGCGTTAAAAAAAACAAACTTTAAAGATAAGTATATTATACACTCTTTATAACATTACTATGTAGGCCTATAAAACTGTGACTGAGTTTACAGCCATGTTAACGAGTCTGTGAGGCTGTATACTGGCACAGCGGTGCTTTGAGCTTAATGCTAACATGAGCATGCTAACGTGGTAACAGGTTGATGTTCAGCAGGAATGTTCATCAACATCTTAGGTTAGCGGGTTAGCGTGCCAACATTTGTTAATTAATACTAAAGATAAAAGTACACCTGAGGCGGATGAATTTCATCAGTTTTGCAGGTATTTGGTCACAAACGGAAGAATTTTGACTCTTCAATTTTTGACCTGAAGACGGTACTAGAGGTTATGTCACGACATGTATGCCTGTACCAAATTTCATGTCAATACAAACAATAGTTTGTATATTATTGTATTAGTGAAATATAATTTTTTATATAATAAAACTAAATATATAATAAAACTATATCAAATGGGTACAAGTAATGTGAAAGGGCTCGCTTTTAGCGACAATCACACAGAGAATAATCACCAACCGAGATAATGAGATATTTAATCCATTATGACCAGAAAATGACTCTTTTGTCCTGAGATAGAGATAATTGCCCTCGATATTACAGGATTAAAAACATAACTGAAAAGATTATTAATTAAATTTAATTTATACTCTTTATTGAATTACAATTTACACTCTGTTGTTATTGCACACTACACACAGGCCTGAATTACACACACACACGCTCAGTCCTATATATGCACTAATGGAGAGATGTCAGAGTGACCAGCTGGACCAGCGCCCCGAGCAGCTGAGGGGGGTACGGTGCCTTGCTCAAGAGCCTCTGGCAGTGACCAGAGGTGAACTGGCATCTCTCCAACTACCAGTCCACACTCCGTACTGTGGTCTGAATGGGGACTTGAACCAGTGACTCTCCGGTTCCAAACCCAACTCCCTACGGAGAGCTCCCGCCACCCCAAAGAGAGTGGAAGAAAATATTATAATAAGAAAATATTAGACTTGGGTTCCTCATGTGGGCAGAAACAGAAGCTTGTTAATACTTCGTACATAACATGCTGAGCTGGTGATATTTCAGCTTTATTTGAAGTTTTTGTGCAATTGTTTTTGTTTTAAACCGCAGCGAATCTTACAATTTACTGATACGTATTACAGAAGCAGTGGTGAAGTTGAAACACGTTCAGTATGTGTTGATGTTACTCAAAAAATTGTACCATGAATTCTCGGTAAAAAAAAAAGAAAAAAAGATTGTGTGCAAAAAAATCGTCAATAACTTCCAGATCAAATACTTAAGCTCTGTGTGTGTTATTTATATATATAAAAAAATAACACAAATACAGTATTTGTTTAACTTAAATCGCAAACAACATTTTGATACAGTGACACATGTCTATATACAACAAGGGTACGCATTCACATAGTCTTTAACTTGAGTGCTGAGTCCAGGTAAGGTGCTTGTATTTTCTGCTCCATAAGAGCCAATGAGAGCCCTCCTGCACATCTGCTTCAGGCGCTCCGGACGCTGCTGGCGATAAGGCACTGTCAGTTTACAGGATGAACTGGTGTAATAAGTGAGCAGAGCAAAGAGTGACTCAAAGGTCCTGTGGCTGCCGTACAGACTGAAAAGCAGGTTGTTCAGCTGGACACGAACACTAGTTGGGCCGTCATCGCTTTGGTAACTGAGAGTGAAGAATACATCCGGCTGGCCGCTGTCTCTGCAAAAAACACAGCAGCATACATACAGTCACTGTCTGTCGAACAGATATTGTTAAACAACACAAAAACTTTCTAATGAAAGTGGGTAGATTACCTGATGAGGAAGGTACCCAGGGGTGCCCGCGAGAGTATTTCGTGTGCCTCCTCCATGGTCATGGATCCCCAGTAGTAACCACTGTGTTGGAGCCGCTGGTAAGTCTGCTTCACTAGTTTGTACTCTGCTGCGCTGCTGAATGGACGGAGGTGTGTGGGCAAGCTCTCAGCATCAGCTCCAGTGACTGGCTACAGCAAAGAAGATATGGTAAATAAATAGTTTAAATATAAATAAAGTTATTGCCAACGGTCATTATTGTTCAAAGTCGCTACAATTAAACAATACTGCAGAGTGGTTTTTGTCGTCGAGCTGCAAATACAACACCATGTACATGTATTTATGTTTAATGTCATGCTGATGTTAGGATGCCTATCATTGCTTTTTAGGGAGCCTATTGATGAAAACTAGCCTTTTGGCTAATTATGGCACATTTACAGAAATATTTATAAATATGCACTGTCCCCATCAAATAAAGATTAAATGAAAGTAATAAATAAAATTATTAACCATTATTTTAAGAGATGCAGTACTGTATGACTAACAATAATAATGTATTAGTAATATTTATACTAACAATAATAATGCTCTGCAAAGTGTTTAGACAGTTGAAATTTGTCAGAAAGTTGTAATGTACAGATATGTGTCTAAACAATACACAGATTTAAAGGCAGAGCAAAGTGTTTTAGACACTGTGAAACAGAAACTTGCAGATTACATGTGCTGTGTACATGCGCTGCTGTCAGATTTGTCCCAAAAAACGCTATAACGTTTCATTCAAAGTCCAAAGCTAAACTCAGGTAGTCCGGCTATCACCAGACCAGGCCCAGCTCAACAGGTTTGAGATTGAGCGCTGGTCTGGGGAGTCTGCTCTGTATTTTCTCTGCACAAGAGACGTGACCAACGGGCATAGTTCAAATGACTCTGTATGCAACTGGATAGTCCTTCAACCAATCAGACCAACAATCTGGGTGACGTAGAAGCAACAGCGGCATCAACGGGTTCCCGATGTAAGTTGTGTGCAGATTTGAGTTGCGCATGCGTCACTTTGCAACATGTAGCCTACAAGATGCTAACGAGAGACTTCTGTAATGTCAACACAGTAAAAATGGACCAACTTAACCAAGTTGGTTCACTGCTGGCTTAGCTACAAGTTAGCATCAAACACAACAAAGGCTGTCAGTTGAATGGCGTTTTGAGCTAACGTTAGCACTCAAACAATCATAGACAGCTAAAACATTTGTGAAATTATTCCCATCTTCTGTTATTTTTTGTAATGAGAAAAGTTTATTATTTCATGGATTTCACAAATTTTAGTATGACACGTTATGCCGTAAACAGTTTACATCTGAGAATGCGCAACTCACATCGCTTCTCTACCGTCGTCGTGTTAAACCCACCAATAGCGTGCCAGGTAGATAAGCCAGTTTGTGATTGGTTCCCGCAAAATTGTGAACTGAAGCAGGAGAATAAAACGTGCAGGTTTCCAGACCGAGCTGCAGGGAGAAATCACATCGCCAGCAGAGTGGGAGGGGTTTACCCAGTCTAAAACTTTAAAATTTGACTTTCAAATGAAGTTTCTCAACGATGACACATTTCTACACTATATTCTCCTACTCAGCCTGTATTGCTACCTTTACTTTCTGTAAAAGATCTGAGTACTTCTTCCACAATTGGAAGTAAAATTTAAGAATGAAATCCTGGTGTTTGATTTCTGACTTCATCTCTCTCTAGCCACTGTTTAAAAATCAAAGTAATACAATCCACAAACTGTGAGCAAACGTTGAGTACTAACCTGGCACCAGTTTTTATCTTCTTCCTCAACGTGTTTTTTCCAGTGCAGTAAATCTAGCTGCTTCTCTGTCGGCTCTTGGCTCTCTGGTGGAACTCTCTCCGGGCTCTGGGCTCGTTCTGGTCCTGCAGGTTCTTCAGCGGGTTGATTTTGGTTCTGTGTCTCAGCTGCGCAGCTCTGCTTTTGGCCTCGTACCACTGTTCTATCATGATTGTCTCTGACCATCCTACAAAGGAGAATCCTCCTCTTGACCACCTGTTGCACCAGTTCCTCCACTTTTCACTGGCAGATCCTCCATCCCTGACGCCTTTCTGGTTGGTCATCTGCGGCTCAGTGTAATTACAGACTCCATGTTGCTTTAATCAAGATTTATCAACATCATCACAAACTTCTGGAGGGTTAGCTGCTCACCCATCTGTCCTTGACGGACTGTCACTGAAAAATCTGGTGAGCTGAAACACAGAAAAGTGAAAAAATAAATCAAAATCTGAAATTCACATCTTCTTAAACCTGCAATAAGTCATATTTTAAGCACTTGAGGATGATGGAAACCAGTTGGTAACACAACATTGACATATTACATTCCAAGATCCCATGATAGGGCTGCAACTAACGTTGTCTATTAAACTGTTGATTATTTTCTCAATTTATCGATTGGTCGTTTTCTCTATAAAATTTCAGAAAATAGTAAAAATTGTTGATCAGTGTTTTCCAAAGTGTAAGATGACATCCTCAAATGATTTGATGATGTGGGTGCATGTAGGGTCGGGCCTAGTCTCGCAAAGCCAGACCTTCCTCCATAGCGCTGCAGAGGAGGATCTGGTGAGTCCACACAACATTCCGTGATGGGAGAAAAAACGGCTTTGGTTTAATTGCATTTCTTTAAACCAATCACAATCGTCTTGGGCGGTGCTAAGTGCTGGACGGAGGCACGGTGCCTCTGCTAAATAACCTTGGGGAGGAAGCCGTTTTGGGAAAAACTCAGATTGGACAGATAGTCTAGCTAGCTGTCTGGATTTACCCTGCAGAGATCTGAGGACCAGGTAACCATAGTCCTCAGATTGGACAGATAGTCTAGCTAGCTGTCTGGATTTACCCTGCAGAGACCTGAGGACCAGGTAACCATAGTCCTCAGATTGGACAGATAGTCTAGCTAGCTGTCTGGATTTACCCTGCAGAGATCTGAGGACCAGGTAACCATAGTCCTCAGATTGGACAGATAGTCTAGCTAGCTGTCTGGATTTACCCTGCAGAGATCTGAGGACCAGGTAACCATAGTCCTCAGATTGGACAGATAGTCTAGCTAGCTGTCTGGATTTACCCTGCAGAGATCTGAGGACCAGGTAACCATAGTCCTCAGATTGGACAGATAGTCTAGCAAGCTGTCTGGATTTACCCTGCAGAGATCTGAGGACCAGGTAACCATAGTCCTCAGATTGGACAGATAGTCTAGCTAGCTGTCTGGATTTACCCTGCAGAGATCTGAGGACCAGGTAACCATAGTCCTCAGATTGGACAGATAGTCTAGCTAGCTGTCTGGATTTACCCTGCAGAGATCTGAGGACCAGGTAACCATAGTCCTCAGATTGGACAGATAGTCTAGCTAGCTGTCTGGATTTACCCTGCAGAGATCTGAGGACCAGGTAACCATAGTCCTCAGATTGGACAGATAGTCTAGCAAGCTGTCTGGATTTACCCTGCAGACACCTGAGGACCAGGTAACCATAGTCCTCATACATCCACCATGGTTTAAAATTCCAACACAAAAAAGCACAAGGTAACAGACATCTGGCAGAGAAGAAGGACTTAGGGTAGAATTTCCAATGGCACCAAAGCAATCCTGGAAGTGGAAGGTCGTGGATTGGGCCTGATTCTTTGGCCAGATTATAACTCTAAATCCACTACTCATTCTCGTAAAACTCTGTTTTATTGCTTCACCAACTTCAGAGGAATTGTATCTGTTCTTTATGCTCCACTATGTTTACCAGTTAGTTTCTAACTGTGTATGTCTGTTGTTTGGTGCAGCACAGGCAATGTTCAGTGGGTTTTTAAGGCTTTTTTTTGCTCTGCTGCAGCAGAAAATTACACAGTGTGAGTGGGGTGGGTGAACCAAAAAGAAGTTGCGTCTGGATAACAATGAACTGGAACTCACTATAAAGTTCTGGAAAGCCAAACGGGGCTGCAGATGCAGTCAGCTGATAATTCTCTGTAAGTTCATCACTACAAATAACCAGTTTCACAACATCATTTGTTACATTTCTACTATGAATATATCAATCAAAGGCCCTTTGTGTGTGTATGTGTGTGTGTGTGTGTGTGTGTGTGTGTGTGTGTGTGTGTGTGCACACGCCCAATGCATAATCAGGTCACGTGACATTATTATTTGTATCAATCACTGGGAAGGGCGGACGAAAAATAGATGACAGCAAAAACACTTTCACTTTCTCAATCAAGCAAAAACTAAAGAAGAAAGAAAGAAAATCTATGGATTTCCTTTGTTTTGCTCTACATTCATTTGCGTACAAATATTCCAACATGTTAGTATACACACACAGACTGTAATTATTATAAAAAGTAAGTAAAGTTTTAAAAAAATGCATTATTAAAAAGCTTATTTTCCAGAGCAAAGTCACAAAGTGCCTTAAAAAAATACTGAAGTCAGACTGAAAATACAAACACAATAAACCTAACTTAAGTTTTTGTATACTTAAAAATACTATAGATTTATATATTCTATTTATAATAGATTTACTGAATATGTGTAAGTACTATATAAGGATGTAAGTAGAGTTGTCTCTTTTTATAACCTTTGCCTTGTTTTAACGCATTTTACAACGTCTGAAGAAATGCTTTGCTGCATAAAAAAAGGTTTGATATTCAATATTTATTTAAAATTTAGGCTACAAGACTACTTTAAAAGTATCTCTTGGTTGTTCTTTTGATACTTAAAGTCTTGTTTTTTATTTTACTTTTTACTTAACCTCTTTGCTGACATAGTGAAGAGTGCATCTCACTCTAATCTTAATCTGGCTGCTTCACCAAACATTTCAATCTCAGTTTATATCTCATAAACGTAATTGGTCACTTTTGTGAAGAGATGCATCAAACTGTAATCAGTTTCCAGTAAGTCCTGTAACTCCGGGACCTTTTTTCTCAGCTCACACAGTGCTGACAGTCTGACAATATTAGAACATTTTTAACACTTTCTTTTGTTTCGGTTCTGTACGTAATAAAGGATTTAAAAGGAAACAATGACTGTGTGGTTTAACAACGAGAAGGTTTAATGAACAGTGTGTAGACAGCACAGCTTTTGAATCAGGGCAGCTGTGCATGGACACGGCTCTGGCTCTGTTAAAGTAACCTGATACTGACTCAAAGTGAAGCACTTTACCTTCATAGTAACAGTCTCACTTGAGATCCAATGTGCTGAAGCTTAGAAACATCACAACAACCAAAAAAGTCACAATGTGTCCAAATATTCTAAGTTCAGAACAAGAAGTGGGCAAACACCAAAGAAAACGTGCTAAACAACAAACAAAGGAATATGTCATTATAATATGTCATTATAAAGCTAGGCCTATTACTTTTATTTGACACATTATGGAATTTGAATGGGGTGATATGATATGTTAATGGCACTGGGGTCGGTCTGGTTTACTCGAAAAATATGAGTTGATGTGACTGGGAGAGGTTAACTTCCCACCACTAACGGAAATCCAAATGGGTTAATAAGCTTCTTTGAAATCCAATTCCTATTTAAAGTTATGAAGCCTACAGTAAGAGCGTCAGATTCAGATGAATGTGTGTGTTTTCTGGATTATAGTTTGGTACCTGTGGAGTTTACTTAGACTTAGACTCCTCTTTATTAATCCTTTTGGGATGACTCCCGCAAGGAAATTGAATGAAGGACAAAAACCTTTGTACAGTGAAATGTGTATTCATGAAACAGGTCACTTACTTGCAATGACTGACCGTCAGTGTCTAGTCGAGTCCGAGCAGCAGTGAGCTTCAGTCAGCTTCTTCCTGCCGGAGGTCGCAGCTCTTTATGAGAAGAAACATCATACTTTCGGTTAAAGTTGGAGCCGTGCTGGAGGCGGGGCCGCTACTTTCTTATCAAACCCTGACAGGGCTGGAAAGCAATAGGCTACCCATCTGCTCGATCTTACAGGAGAAATTCATTGAGACACACGCACGCGCGCGCGCGCGCGCACACACACACACACACACACACACACACACGTGTTCAGGTGCCGTTGCTTTCGCTTTCACTTCAAGTCGTGGATTCTCTTAAATCACGTGATCTGCTAGCAGAGAGAGAGAGAGAGAGAGAGAGAGAGAGAGAGAGAGAGAGAGAGAGAGAGAGAGAGTTGATGTGCTTTTGAGCCTCTTTAGTTTTGTATGTCTCTAACTTTTAACTAAATAACTTAAAAAGTCGATTTAATGCAAAGTGCATTCAATTTGCAAAATTAAAGATTCTCTCATGCGTTTTATTTTTGAGCTAACCTGTGCAAAAAAAAACCAGAAATGAACTTCACAGAAATGAACTAGCCTATGCAAAACACTTCTTCCCGTCAAAATGAATGTGAAAATAAATTATTGACGCATCGGAACATGTTCAGATTACCAAGAATTACATGTAAACAATTGCTTTGACAAGTGTCAGTTGAGCCCTTGACACAAAAGTAGTTAAAGGCTTTTGCATGCAGCTTATAGGCTTATTTATTTATCTAAATGCAAAATACATTTCATGTGCAGCAAACAAGGAGGCAGTTCACTTTTCAACACGAGTGCACACACTTCCTGTCCTCAAACTACCCCTGCCTATATGATGTAATAAAACAGAATTTAAAAAATAAATAAAATAGTGGTTTGGTTGAAGTTTCTTCAATGGCAGATGGACATCTTGTGGAGTTTGCAATCTTACTGCGCGGACACACACACACGCACAACACACACACACACACGGATGCCATGGTAACCATATCACTGAATAATGATCAGACGGTGTTTAGCTTTAACAAAGCATTTATTAACAATGTAGATTTCAGCTACATTCTCACACTCGGAGGTAGTGCCACGCTGTTTCTTCACATTATAATTGATCATTAGTGAACGTGACTGTTAGAGGTCCATGTTTCAGCCCGTGGAGCTGGACGCCTGCTTTTCTTTGTTTGTTTGTCTGTGCATCCAGTAGGCAGCAGCTGTTACAGCAAAGATCCCGTAAGTAACCAAGACACACTGTAAGAAAGCGGAGGACATATTTCTGACTGAGGGCACTTGACATATAAAAACATAATACATGTTCATTCTGAATGGAGCCTGTGCGTGTATATGTGTGTGTGCTATGTACATTTCTGCGCCCCTGCAGAGTGTAGCTATTAAAGTATTTCCTCCAACCAATCAGTTCCACAGAAGCCGGGGCCTCTTTACCAAACAGCTGCCTCTGAAACATACACAAAAAAACACACACAGTAAGAGGAAGTGCTCCAGACAACTTGATTTTTTATATTCCACGTCATTCTCTCATCGTTTCATTATTAATGTGTGGTATAGTTACTGTAGCTAAGAAAATAATTGCACCAAATATAAGCAGTTTAAAACATGGCAACTGTATTGTCAATTTCGGCAACCAACAGCTGATGCCTGGTTGCCAAGCTGCCAACCACTTTAAAAAGTTAGTATGAATGGGTGAATGTATGAATTGTAAAGTTACCTCTGTTGAAGGTGCTGTAGGTAGGACTGCGAAGATCCAGGGCTTAGCCAAAGAATTTAAAGCCCCTAAGATTGGACAGATAGTCTAGCAAGCTGTCTGGGTCCCTAAGCCCCTCCCTCCCCAAGGGAGAATGAATGCGTGTCCCTGAACAGTGATTGACATAGAGTTTGACCCCCACCCCGGCCCTGATTGGAGAATCTGAACAGGCGCGGTGGATTTTTTGCAAATTGCACTACAGGCTGTATGTGGTACTAGAGGAGCCAGATATTTTTTTTTAAATTATTGCTTCATGTAGTTCTATTCAAACATAGGGGCAGTTTCAGCAAATATGACAGAAAGTTAGTTTTATAAGTTGCGCCTACTGCATCTTTAAGGTAGAAAAGTGCTATATGCAAGCAGAACACCAGTTACCCATGTCAGGTAACCTGAGAGCCATGCATTAACCTAGTAATCTAGACGCACCCTAGCGGCAGCCAGGGTCAGTCTAGCAACTCTCCGTGGGCTTGTGAGTTGGAAAAACCAAATTCTGGTCAGGCCAATCACATCGTGTGTAGAGTCGGTGGGTGGGCTTAACATATGACGGCAGAGACGGTTCCCAGCGTTGCCAAGTCCGCTTATTATAAGCGACTTCAGGCTTGTTTTTCTGTAAAGTCGTTTACAAATATTGGTAGTCACGGTTTTTATGGGCTTGTTTCTAAAGTGTAGTTGCTTATTTGGTTACACACAGGAGACAGCAGAGTTTTATCCCGCCCACTTCCTGCTTCTAATTGGCTCTGACCCAGATGGCAATCAGAGGCAGAGCAATCTGTTTTTTTTCTGGTTAGGAAAACGTCAGTGATGTTTAAATGAAGACACACGTGAGTCGCGTCTGATGGTGACTGGACTGTAGGAGAGTTTTTGGAGGAATAAATGCCCGGGATGAAGTGGGCGAAATACGGGAAGAAATATAACAAAGACTGGGAGAAAGAGAAAGGAGTAAAAGAATGGCTTCAACCCGTCATGGGGGATGAATCAAAAGCACTGTGAAAAAGTGTCTATATTTGATTTCCCATCAGTTTTCTAATGGTAAATAATGTTAAAAGGTGGTTTAACTCCCTCTTGTGGTCATTGTCCTGAAGCTCAGGGGGATATAAATAAACTGTACCGTGTGTACAGTTTACCAATCTGTCCACATGGATGTAAATTGACAATCTGTACCCGCAGTTTACAATCCGTCCCCACTGGTTGTAAAACCGTGCACACAGTTTATTTATTTTTCTCTTCCTGGATCCTAGGGTGGCTCCGTAGAAAAAGCTGCTTGTTTTGTGCTGGTTTTCACAGGCCTGGTTGCTTATTTGTCTCGCGAGATCTGGCAACACAAGTAGCTGCTACTTGAACACAAAGAAGATGGCTGCTGCTGCTGCTAGTGAACAGTGGTCTTTCGAATCGGCTTTGGCTGCGACTCCGGAAGACTTGGAGTTGAGCACGGAAGTCATTCTTAAAAAAGGAAGATGTGTTCGGAGTTTTGCCGACCGGATAAGACAAGAGTTTAATCTATCAGCTAGCGTTGCTCTGGTTGGTTGTAGCACTATCCTATTGCGTGCAGAGGCGATTTGAAAGACAACCATTTATCCCGCCCCTCGGATTGAGCCCTGCCAACGGTGAGTTCCCAGACCCAAGATCTTGATGTGGGTCTGGCTTGTCAGGCTAATGCAGAGTCAAAATACAGTAAAAGTAACACTTGTCAAACATTATAAAACATCAATAATTAAGGCAAAAACACAAACTTAATTTGAAAACTATGTGATAAGAAATTTAGCAATTTCTTCACAAGTGTCAGAGCCAGTTCGAGCTGCAAGCACAAAAAAGAAGTAATACTTCAAATACTTTTGCTTGTTTAAACAGTTTGTTGAGAGGCATGGCGGGGCAGAACTTGGATGACAAACTGGTTTGTAGTCATGTAAGTCACATTCAACCCACACTTTGGAATAAAAATAAACTGAATTATTCATACAGCTCCACCTAATCATCTGGACTTGCTGGCAGCACAGAGCTCATTCTCCAGACTCTACACAGTCCTTTTTGCAATGAGAGTTTGGCTCGTGATAAAAGCTTAAAGCAGTAATTCCCTTTGACTGAAGAGTTTGAAGTTTTTTTTTTTTTCTTTAATGCATATGCTGAGTTTATTAACAAAATATCTAAAATTTGCACCAGACTTTCCTCTTGGACTGTTACGATTTTTTAATTATGTGTCTTTACTGTTATGCTGTGATGCTTTTTATTGTTCTGTGTTGAGCTAATTAACAACAAAGGTGTATGGCAATAAAGTACTGAATCTTCTATCTTTGAATTCTCAACATGCAACAAAAATTCATCAAGGCCAGGCTTTATTCCTAACCGCTGAACACATATTTATCTAAATTCTGTCACTGAAAATTAATAATGTGTTTAAAGTTTTCTTTTAGCCAGGCTAGCTGCAAACTCTGACCAATAAAAGGGAAAAGTGCATTCCTTAAAATGTCATATTAATTACTGTAAAGGATCTCTATGTGTGTTTGTATCGGGACCCAACGACAAGCTTAGAGCTAGCAGGCTACACGCTGAAAATGGCAAGATTTAAAGATAACATGGTTCTTTTGGGGAAGGATTGTAAAGATTTACAAAGAATACGTTTACGGCATTTACTATCTAACTGGGAACCATCGAAGAGGATTGCTATGGACGAAGTTCACACGGCGATACACTGGGAGAGCAAATTACATCTAACCACGTATCAGCTAATTTAAATAGCTCACGTTACTCTATTGTGTGGACAGTTTACTTAATTTAATATTGTATGAGGCGTTTTTCTTTTGCGTGGTGCTGATGTTCGACCAAAACAAGTTCCTTCCTGAGACTGTTTTGCAGAGCCACTGCGTCCTGAGCTCGGTTTCTGATTGGTTTAAAGAAATGCAAACAACCCAGATCGTTTTTTCTCCCATCCCAGAATGTATGTCTGCTGTAGCCACCCCTTACAATGTGAGACTACATGACTAAAGAAAAAAACCCTTGATGGACCCTTGACATCTTCTTACATTGCCCCTGAAATTTAAGAACACTAAATTGTGTTCATCTACTATCTGATACATGATGGGGGACAATGCAGAATATAATGATTCATGTGAAAAGGAGGAATAATTTCCATTCTGAACATTACACTTACATGAAGTGTGCCATGGGCGAGAGCAGAGTGCTGATGAGGTTGCTCTGCTCAGTAATGCTGATTTATTCTGCAGTGGTTATTAGCCGGGTAAGGAGGAAACCCTTTCTTCTCCCTGATACAGATTCATCAACGTGAAACCACGTTGTTGACTAGAGCATGATGGGCTGGAAGACGGTTGTTTAAATCCTTTAGAAAACAGCAGCTTTGCTCATTCACCCCCAATTCTATTAAGATCTTTATCAAGAACAGTTTAATAACATGTAAATCTGTGCCCCACTTTGGCAGACAAACTGAAACTGGAACACCCACATGAAGTGGAAGTGGCCGCCGAGCAGCAGCCCTACAGCTGACGGCGCCTTGCTCAAGGGCACTTCTTAAAAGAGAAACTACACACTAAATCATTTTTTTTAATATTATGTTTCTTTTGCACTGTACAAGCAATCACATTTCTTTGTGGCATATTATGGTAATACAGGTGATTTTTACCAACAAGATACATGCTTTTTCTGCTTCCCTTTGTTGATGGGAAAATCAATGCCACTCAAGGCTGTGTGCTAAATACTAGGTTGGGGCCAGTGGGGCCACAAGGCCATTCCTCCCACAGTTTAAAAAAAAAAAAAAATTATTTTCTTTTAAATGTGTTGGGAGAGAGGATTCAGTCATAAGAGTGTAATAATTACCCTTTATTTCTAAATTACTAAAGACTAGTAACTGACTATCTTATCACCATGGCTACTCTACAATGACGGTCTCCTTTTGAAATCAGATGCTCTAAATGAGCATATCAAAAACCTCTCTTGCAAATCCTTAACACCCACATCTGTCTCTATGGTGGAGTGCTTTGAATCATCACTGGATGGCGGTTCTGCATTGTAATTTTTCAGCCACAATGTCTCAGATCACAATGTTTAAGATATACCTATAATATTGGAAATAGTGATAAATATTTATTAACTATCCTGAAAACTTCCAGGCTTCTTTTCTGTGTTTGAGACTGCTTAGGGAAAACAATCCTAAAGGGAAAAGTCCCCCAGGTCTCATAGCGTTGGCTTTGCCCACAGTAAGCAGCTGCTTCAGTGAAAAAGCCCTATAAACAAGTGCATGCTACATTTACTCAAGTACTATACAAATTTGAGGTACTGGTACTTGCATGAGTATTTCCATTTTCTGATACTTAATACTCCAAGGCAAATATTCTGCTTTTTACTCGCCTACATTTACTTGATAACATGAATTTGTCTACTAGTTAGTCTACTTTGCAGATTCTGATTAATAATACTAAATATAGGCTAGTCAAATACATTGTGATGGCATATTTCTGTTATTATTATTATTTAAACTTTGATTCACAAGCTACCCAGCAGATTTCTAACCATCAAACCATCTGCTACAACTTCACTTCACAGCAGTCGTAAAGTAGCAGTGGGTGTTTCCCACCCTTCTGCAGGACTGAGCCCATTTACGGTCAGGCGCAACACAATGAAGCCAAACTAGAAAACTTACTTAGATAATTGACAGAAGGGCGAGACTAATAAGTCTTTTCAAAAATTAATTTTCTATTTTACAAGACAAAAGACTGTAAGATTGAAGACTAACTGGTTCTTTTGGGAAATGCATTTATGGTTTCAACTGGTTTCCGCTACCCCCAAGTGGCCAAAAAAAGTCAGTTAGGGCACTAATTCTGCACCAAGGCTGAATTTTGGAGATGAGACTTCAGATACAGTATTAGGGACCACTAAGGTCTATATAAAGAGACTTCAGATACAGTATTAGAGACCACTAAGGTCTATATAAAGAGACTTCAGATACAGTATTAGGGACCACTAAGGTCTATATAAAGAGACTTCAGATACAGTATTAGGGACCACTAAGGTCTATATAAAGAGACTTCAGATACAGTAGTAGGGACCACTAAGGTCTATATAAAAGAGACTTCAGATACAGTATTAGTGGACCACTAAGGTCTATATAAAGAGACTTCAGATACAGTATTAGGGGACCACTAAGGTCTATATAAAGAGACTTCAGATACAGTATTAGGGACCACTAAGGTCTATATAAAAGAGACTTCAGATACAGTATTAGGGACCACTAAGGTCTATATAAAGAGACTTCAGATACAGTATTAGGGGACCACTAAGGTCTATATAAAGAGACTTCAGATACAGTATTAGGGACCACTAAGGTCTATATAAAAGAGACTTCAGATACAGTATTAGGGACCACTAAGGTCTATATAAAAGAGACTTCAGATACAGTATTAGGGACCACTAAGGTCTATATAAAAGAGACTTCAGATACAGTATTAGGGACCACTAAGGTCTATATAAAAGAGACTTCAGATACAGTATTAGGGGACCACTAAGGTCTATATAAAAGAGACTTCAGATACAGTATTAGGGACCACTAAGGTCTATATAAAGAGACTTCAGATACAGTATTAGGGACCACTAAGGTCTATATAAAAGAGACTTCAGATACAGTATTATAGACCACTAAGGTCTATATAAAGAGACTTCAGATACAGTATTAGGGACCACTAAGGTCTATATAAAAGAGACTTCAGATACAGTATTAGGGACCACTAAGGTCTATATAAAAGAGACTTCAGATACAGTATTAGGGACCACTAAGGTCTATATAAAAGAGACTTCAGATACAGTATTAGGGACCACTAAGGTCTATATAAAGAGACTTCAGATACAGTATTAGGGACCACTAAGGTCTATATAAAGAGACTTCAGATACAGTATTAGGGACCACTAAGGTCTATATAAAAGAGACTTCAGATACAGTATTAGGGACCACTAAGGTCTATATAAAGAGACTTCAGATACAGTATTAGGGACCACTAAGGTCTATATAAAGAGACTTCAGATACAGTATTAGGGACCACTAAGGTCTATATAAAGAGACTTCAGATACAGCATTAGGGACCACTAAGGTCTATATAAAGAGACTTCAGATACAGTATTAGGGACCACTAAGGTCTATATAAAAGAGACTTCAGATACAGTATTAGGGACCACTAAGGTCTATATAAAGAGACTTCAGATACAGTATTAGGGACCACTAAGGTCTATATAAAGAGACTTCAGATACAGTATTAGGGACCACTAAGGTCTATATAAAGAGACTTCAGATACAGTATTAGGGACCACTAAGGTCTATATAAAGAGACTTCAGATACAGTATTAGGGACCACTAAGGTCTATATAAAGAGACTTCAGATACAGTATTAGGGACCACTAAGGTCTATATAAAGAGACTTCAGATACAGTATTAGGGACCACTAAGGTCTATATAAAGAGACTTCAGATACAGTATTAGGGACCACTAAGGTCTATATAAAAGAGACTTCAGATACAGTATTAGGGACCACTAAGGTCTATATAAAGAGACTTCAGATACAGTATTAGGGGACCACTAAGGTCTATATAAAGAGACTTCAGATACAGTATTAGGGACCACTAAGGTCTATATAAAAGAGACTTCAGATACAGTATTAGGGACCACTAAGGTCTATATAAAGAGACTTCAGATACAGTATTAGGGACCACTAAGGTCTATATAAAGAGACTTCAGATACAGTATTAGGGACCACTAAGGTCTATATAAAAGAGACTTCAGATACAGTATTAGGGACCACTAAGGTCTATATAAAAGAGACTTCAGATACAGTATTAGGGACCACTAAGGTCTATATAAAGAGACTTCAGATACAGTATTAGGGACCACTAAGGTCTATATAAAGAGACTTCAGATACAGTATTAGGGACCACTAAGGTCTATATAAAAGAGACTTCAGATACAGTATTAGGGACCACTAAGGTCTATATAAAGAGACTTCAGATACAGTATTAGGGACCACTAAGGTCTATATAAAGAGACTTCAGATACAGTATTAGGGACCACTAAGGTCTA
Source organism: Percina caprodes (assembly GCA_013375575.1). NCBI lineage: Eukaryota > Metazoa > Chordata > Actinopteri > Perciformes > Percidae > Percina > Percina caprodes. The sequence continues at coordinate 1,242,774 of JABXJD010000072.1, read as the reverse complement.
TATAAAAGAGACTTCAGATACAGTATTAGGGACCACTAAGGTCTATATAAAAGAGACTTCAGATACAGTATTAGGGAACCACTAAGGTCTATATAAAGAGACTTCAGATACAGTATTAGGGACCACTAAGGTCTATATAAAGAGACTTCAGATACAGTATTAGGGGACCACTAAGGTCTATATAAAAGAGACTTCAGATACAGTATTATAGACCACTAAGGTCTATATAAAGAGACTTCAGATACAGTATTAGGGACCACTAAGGTCTATATAAAGAGACTTCAGATACAGTATTAGGGGACCACTAAGGTCTATATAAAAGAGACTTCAGATACAGTATTAGGGACCACTAAGGTCTATATAAAAGCATCCAAGGAGCACTATGTCATGGAACTTGTAAGATTTTTTTTTAGCAAGTGAAATGTGTAGCCTACATTTCATGAATTCATGAAAGAAATAGGCTACATTACCTCCCTAGCAGGGTGGATCCCTGCTGGTCTCACCCGGAATGTCAGTCTAGGTCAGCTGCATCTAACAATTCATGTTTTATTAATTGGGTTTTAAATGAAGTTTATTTTTTGTAATTCATACGTTAAACGATATGACAAATGCCTGTATTTATAAGAACACATATCTATCTAATGTTAGCCTATTTATTTCTCCTTTTAATATTCTTATTTTGGTATCCTTACTTACTTCTGCACATATATTTGCCCAGAGATTTGCTATTTTATGGTTTGCATATGTGTTTTCCTACCTGTAGAATTTCACTTCTGGAGTTCAATAAGGCCTTAACTTATCTTATTTTATCTTATTTATCGTATCAATAAAGATGATACTTTTTCAGGACGTAGGCTAAAAGATGCTCCACATTTGTAAATTCATCAGTGGACAAGAAATAGGAAAGATAATTATTTTCTCGAAACTACAGTCAAACAAAAGGTAGGTTATTAAAGCCTAATTACAATATATAGCCTATACAGGGACATGTAAAACATAATCGATTTGTCAAAACTAATACATTGCCATTCTATTAATCATCTTATCATCTTTAATTTCATCCCACTACAGCAGTCTGAACATGCAAAGGTCAAATCCTGTTCTCACCTTCACCTCTGTTACGAGATGACCCAAACTGGTGAGGGGGATCCGCGTTTTAACAGGAGACGTCGGCATACCTGGAGACAGTTGGAATGACACTGTTCCGTTATACTGTTTATCCTCCCTCACACATTCACTCCACAGTCTATAAGACTTCGTTTAAATGAACATTTAGAAGGTTAGGAGTGGTTCTTACTGCTCTGTTAGTTGGAGACAAACAAAACACGGACAGTAGGCTACTAATATTTCCATGTGTACATTGTGTTCCGGGAGCTCCGACGTAAAACACGCCGCTGTCCAATCAATATGTTTTTATGCAAAGTGATGACCAATAGGACGTGGTCTGGTGGGCGGGCCTTGCAGCTGGTTACACAAACAGCAGATCCACCTGTCGTTCCTCTACTCAGCCACAAGAGAGCGCAAGATTAAAGTGAATAAGAGTAATAAGTAAAAGTACTTTTCACACAGTAACGCTTTGTTTAATGAGTATCCTGAGTTCCCTACTCATTTTCTGGAAATGTTTGTAATTATTTTATAGAGAGCAGCATCTTAACTGTTAATTGTTTGGAAACGATCTGAAAGGGGCTAAGTTATTTGTAGTAGCTTTATTATTGTCATTGTGATAACCTGTTATTTACACCAACATTGAAAACGTCGTATTTTTGTGTGTTGTTGTATTAAAGTACAATTTTAAGGTAGCCTATACTTTTACTTTACTTGAATATTTCCATTTTATAGGCTACTATACTTTATTCTTTAACTCTACTACCATTCGGAGGTAAATATTGTGTTAAATTAAGTGTTAACTATACCGCTCCACTACATTTATTTAACTCCTAGTCTGTAATTACCAGTGGTGGAATGTAACATTTACTCAAGTAGGCCTACAATACTTAAGTACTATTTTGAGGTACTTGTACTTTACATGAGTATTTCCATTTTATGCTATTTTCTAATTCTACTCCACTACATATATTGTACTTTTTACTCCACATCATTTATTTGCCAGCTTTAACTACTTTACAGATTTAGAATTTTATTACAAACTATAAATCAACTGGGCCATTCTGCATAATTAATACTTTTACTTTTGGTACTTTAAATATATTTAGATGGTTATGCTTTTGTAGGGGAGACCGGTGATAGTTGTAACATTTTTTACATTTCTGTCTGCATCTTGAAGCTCTTTTAAGCCAGTGCATTGGAAATGTGCTATTAAACTATTAAACTGTGTAGTTGTTATCTCAAGATGTTACAGTTTACCCCATAGTCCGGGTTATATTAACATTATAATGTAACATTATAATATACACCAGGGTAAAATGTAACATCATGAAATTAGGATGATGACAAAAAACTGTTTTACATTGACACTGATCACATCGGTCTGTCTTTCTTTTCCAAGGCTGGAATTTCATTTTGTGATTTTTTTCCGGGCATTTCAGGCCTTTATTTTCCATAGAACAGATGAAGACATGAAAGAGGAGAGAGAGGGAGAATGACATGCAGCAGAGGGTCGCAAGTCAGAGTCGAACCCGCGGCCGCTGCATGGAGGAGTATACCTCTATAGATGTGCGCCGGCTCTACCAACTAAACTATCCCGGCCACCCAAGACTGGAATTTGAAGAAAGAACATCACACAAGGTAGGGGGAAGTTGTAACATTTTGTAACCCAGACTCTTAATATCTGATAGATATTCATATAGACACACAATAAACAAGATTTTGGTTTGTTGAGTTTAACTACAAAGATGGCAATGCTATCACAAAAATAAATGAGGTTACAAAAATTACTTTCCTACCTAAAAATGAGTTTTTCTTTCTAATATGTGTCGTGTCTGTCACAGGGTGCTGCTTCTTCACATGTGGAAAAAGGACTAAACAGAGCATATTTAGATTGAATCGGATGATTCCAAACGTTGGATTGGAGAAATTGGACGCATTACAACTATCCCCGGTCTCCCCTACTTTTATTTAAATAAGAGTTTGAATGCATAACTTTTAATCATAACAGGGTATTTTCACACTTAAGTATTGTTAAAACATTAATTAACCTTTTAAAAAGCCTATTTTAGCATTTGTAAGTTGGCATTACAAATAATATTGCATTCACTCACACAGACCAGTCACCTGTCAACAAATCACTGAATGATGAAATATGATGGCATACACATACAGTGGTGTGAAAAAGTGTTTGCCCCCTTCCTCATTTCCTGTTCCTTTGCATGTTTGTCACACTTAAGTGTTTCGGAACATCAAACCAATTTAAACAATAGTCAAGGACAACACAAGTAAACACAAAATGCAATTTGTAAATGAAGGTGTTTATTATTAAAGGTGAAAAAAAATCCAAACCATCATGGCCCTGTGTGAAAAAGTGATTGCCCCCCTTGTTAAAACATACTATAACTGTGGTTGTCCACACCTGAGTTCAATTTCTCTAGCCACACCCAGGCCTGATTATTGCCACACCTGTTCACAATCAAGGCATCACTTAAATAGGAGCTGCTTGACACAGTAAGGTCCACCAGAAGATCCTTAAAAGCTACACATCATGCCGAGACCCAAAGAAATTCAGGAACAATTGAGAAAGAAAGTAATTGAGATCTATCAGTCTGGAAAGGGTTATAAAGCCATTTCCAAAGCTTTGGGAATCCAGCGAACCACAGTGAGAGCCATTATCCACAAATGGCGAAGACATGGAACAGTGGTGAACCTTCCCAGGAGTGGCCGGCCGCCCAAAATTACCCCAAGAGCGCAGCGACGACTCATCCAAGAGGTCACAAAAGACCCCACAACAACGTCCAAAGAACTGCAGGCCTCACTTGCCTCAGTTAAGGTCAGCGTTCATGCCTCCACCATCAGGAAAAGACTGGGCAAAAATGGCCTGCATGGCAGAGTTCCAAGGAGAAAACCACTGCTGAGCAAAAAGAACATCAAAGTTCGTCTCAATTTCTCCACAACACATCTTGATGATCCCCAAGACTTTTGGGACAACATTCTGTGGACCGATGAGACAAAAGTGGAACTCTTTGGAAGGTGTGTGTCCAAGTATATCTGGCGTAGAAGGAACACTGCATTTCATAAAAAGAACATTATACCAACAGTAAAATATGGTGGTGGTAGTGTGATGGTCTGGGGCTGTTTTGCTGCTTCAGGACCTGGAAGACTTGCCGTGATAAAAGGAACTATGAATTCTGCTGTCTACCAAGAGATCCTGAAGGAGAATGTCCGACCATCTGTTCGTGTACTCCAGCTGAAACGAACTTGGGTTCTGCAGCAGGACAATGATCCTAAACACACCAGCAAGTCCACCACCGAATGGCTGAAGAAAAACAAAATGAAGACTTTGGAGTGGCCTAGCCAAAGTCCTGACCTGAATCCTATTGAGATGTTGTGGTATGACCTTAAAAAGGCCGTTCATGCTCGAAAACCCTCTAATGTAACTGAATTAGGACAATTCTGCAAAGATGAGTGGGCCAAAATTCCTCCAGGACGCTGTAAAAGCCTCATTGCACATTATCACAAACGCTTGGTTGCAGTTGTTGCTGCTAAGGGTGGCCCAACCAGTTATTAGGTTTAGGGGGCAATCACTTTTTCACACAGGGCCATGATGGTTTGGATTTTTTTTCACCTTTAATAATAAACACCTTCATTTACAAATTGCATTTTGTGTTTACTGGGTCATGACCGAAAGAACGAGGTCCAGGGTACAAGCGGCCGAAATGGGTTTCCTCAGGAGGGTAGCTGGCGTCTCCCTTAGAAATAGTAAGTAAGTAAGTAAGTAAAGTTTATTTATAAAGCGCTTTTCTCAGATAAAAATCACAAAGTGCCGTACAAAAGAATAAATAAAAACAAGCAGTATAAAATGTATATAAATATATAAAATTAAAATGACAGCAAAAACCCATCAACCAAAAGCCTTCTTAAACAGACAAGTTTTCAGATCATTTTTAAAAGAGACGACAGTGTCTGCAAGACGCAAGGACAGGGGCAGTCTGGGAGCAACAGACTGAAATGACATGTCCCCTCGGGTCTTATAACGGGTCTTAGGGACTGCAAGTAGGTTCTGGCCAGAAGACCGAAGAGTGCGGTCAGGGGAATACGGCTTCAAAAGGTCCAGGATGTAATGTGGGGCCTGACCGTTTAAGGCTCTGAAAGTCAGCACTAAAATCTTAAAATCAATCCTGAATTTTACAGGGAGCCAGTGGAGGTCCAACAAGACAGGGGTAATATGAGACCTTCGAGGGGCACCTGTTAGAAGTCTGGCAGCAGAATTTTGAACAATTTGCAATTTGTTTAAAGCAGACTTATTCAAACAGGTAAAAACAGCGTTACAGTAGTCGAGTCTTGTTGATATGAAAGCATGAATTATCATTTCCAGATCCTTCTTTGACAGCATTTTGCGAATTTTAGAGATGTTCCTAAGGTGAAAAAAGCAATTTCGAACAAGCTGTTTTGAGTGTGTCTCCAGGGACATGGCCTGGTCAAACACAACCCCCAGGTTTCTGAGGCTGGGTTTGACAGAAGGGCCCAGGGAGCCAAGCTGCTGTTTGATAAGCGGGATCTTGTGATTTGGGGCAAAAATCAGCGTTTCAGTCTTGTTTGAATTTATCTGTAGATAGTTTGTGGCTAGCCAGTCTTTAATGGAAGTCACACACTCTAGAAACAGAGGCAAACGGTGGAGTTCAGCATCATTAAAAGAACAATACAGCTGAACATCGTCAGCGTAGAAGTGATATGATACATCTTTGAAACAGCGGATAATTTGACCAAGTGGCAAAATGTACAGCAAGAACAAAATAGGGCCCAAAACTGAACCTTGTGCCACTCCGCAAGACAGGTTTGTCACATCAGACTGAACATTATTTACAGCAAGATTGAAGGTTCTGTCACAAATATAGGATGAAAACCACTGAAGGACAGATCCTGATAGTCCCATCTCATTGTGAAGCCTATTGATCAATATACCGTGATCCACAGTGTCAAAAGCCGATGTCAAATCAAGAAGTACAAGTACAGTGTAGCGGCCAGAGTCTGCTGCCATCATCACATCACTAGAGACTTTGGTTAGGGCGGTTTCAGTGGAGTGAGATTTTCGAAAGCCAGATTGAAAAGTATCAAACAAGTTGTGCTGCTCCATAAAGGAGGTCAGCTGGCATGCAACTACTTTTTCCAAGATTTTGGAGATAAATGGAAGTTTAGATATGGGCCTGTAGTTTTTGGGTTCTGAAGGGTCAAGATAAATAGGGTGAGAAGCTCAGTCATCCGAGAGGAGCTCGGAGTAGAGCCACTGCTCCTTCGCGTCGAAAAGAGCCAGTTGAGGTGGTTCGGGCATCTGGTAAGGATGCCTCCAGGGCGCCTCCCTAGGGAGGTGTTCCAGGCACGTCCAGCTGGGAGGAGGCCTCGGGGAAGACCCAGGACTAGGTGGAGAGATTATATCTCCAACCTGGCCTGGGAACGCCTCGGGACCCCCCAATCGGAGCTGGTTGATGTGGCTCGGGAAAGGGAAGTTAGGGGTCCCCTACTGGAGCTGCTGCCCCCGCGACCCGATACCGGATAAGCGGATGAAGATGGATGGATGGATGGATGGATTTTGTGTTTACTTGTGTTGTTCTTGACTATTGTTTAAATTGGTTTGATGTTCCGAAACACTTAAGTGTGACAAACATGCAAAGGAACAGGAAATGAGGAAGGGGGCAAACACTTTTTCACACCACTGTAGCACCGGGGTCAGCCCGTCTCTTTTCCTAGTTTAGGAGACTCTTTGTACCTTACTAAAATGTTTCTCTCAGCAGCTTTGTAAAAAGAGGAAACTCTTAGCTTGAAACTTTTGGTTCTAAAAGTGGAAAGAAGTGATCCTTTGTGAATTAACAGATCTAAACTGAAAGATTCTGCTTTGTGATGCAGCAGAAAGTGAAGACAGAAAGTCTGAAGCAGTGAAAAGCTCATTTCCACTACTTTAACTAAGGAGGTTTTTCCCAAACTTAAGAACCGGCGAGCACATGAAGACTTGCAAAGCTTCACATGTCCCATTATTTTTTTCGTCATCCCACTTCAGCCACCACAGGCCATGGTCATCGCTGAAAGTGTGCAGTCAGAAAAATTGCCTGTGACTGAATTTGGGATCATGTTCAGAACAACAACCTGGACAAGTCTTCACAGAGTCACTTCCAGCTCCACCTGTGTACACCCCGTAAATGCAACCCTTGAATTTCTGCTACCTAACGAGAAACAAGGTTGTAACCTTTCTCGGGGCCATTTCTAGATCACCTTTACCACTGTTGAGATTAATTATTCATCTAGTAGTGCACCTCTCTTGGTTAGCAAAGAGCAGTCAACTGAATCTGTTCTTTCTCTCTATGAACTCCTTCATTTTCTCAACAAATGGGGAAATGAAATTCTTGAGAAAATTGCCAAACAGCTATAAACACCTTGTATTAATACTAAGTTTGTTAACTTGTGGTTGTAGTAAAATATCAGATGAGTAAAATAAATTTGAAATAATTAGGAACAAATCCTGAAGAAAAATTATAATTTGTAATTATAATCTACAGGATACCTCCAAAAAACCTGATCACCAATTAATGCATTTTACATTTATACACAGAATGCATCATACTCCAAGAAAACGTCATGCTATACAAATCATCCCATCTCCTACTTGTGGCCCACGTACACTTGATGTCTCAGGGTCATTTATATATATGTTTTGGGAGTGTCCCAATGTGTTTGCCTTTTAGAGACAATTATATATTTCCCACTTTTAGTGATCTGCTTGCAGTTAAAATTCCATTGTCACCATTCAGATCAGGGACAGGGGTCAGTTAGTGGGTTGACATGTGATGGGGGAGTGTGGGGATGTTTGTTCTGTATTTGTGAGGTATAAGGTTTGTGATGTTTTTAAAAGTCTAAACCTGTACTATTATTGAATGTTTACCTGTTTATTATCAATTATAAAAAAAAATGTGTAATGTAAAAAAACTGACATGACTGACTCACATTGGAAGTGCATTAGGAAGGGTTTACTTTATGGTCCGTATGAACAGGAGGAATGACTGCAGCTCCACATCCTGTTACAAGGTTCATATAGGTACATGATCACATGATGATTGGGAAGATGCAACAAAAAAGCAGAATATCAACTGACATAAGCGGCTTTAAAGTCAGCCCAGCATTATTTTCTAATCTTGAGGCTTTATTGTAAATAGGATTCTTGTATTAAACGTTTTGTGCTCTCTTGTTGCATATTCCTAAATTAATTTGTAGTTAATTGAAAATAGCACATAGAAAGCCAGGGCCAAATGAAAACCTTTAACAAGAAAACATAACTCATACCTCATACACTCAGTGGTTTTGCTTTACAGTAACAGCTATTTAGTTAATCTCTTTTATTAAAAGGGCTTCCAATATATAATGAATTTAGGGGCTGGTGTGGCCCTTTTGAGTGCATTTTGGTTATGAATTGTGTCTTTAATGTCTCTGAAATGGTCATGTTATGTGTAGGAGGTTATGTGTGAATGACAGAAGCGACTATTCCAACCTGTTATGTTCAGGTTTTAATGTGAGAAAGGGGCTTAAAAAGGTGTTCATCATTTGCCACCTGCCCACAACGCCAAGCAGTCATACAGCAATACATTTAATAACATTTTTGTTTTTTACATTACACAGATGATGGCGTGAAAAATCATGCAAAACGTTTGAGTTGGTGCATCAAACACTTTTACACCTTTAATTAAAGTTGTAGCTCTAAAAATAAGAAAACACACTGACTTCCATTCTGCCTTTGTGTATGCCTACCTCCCAGTTAAATACATTTGTAATTTATCAAATTATTAAAACCAATTCAAGGTGAGGCTTTAGGGCCACTGTCAGGTTAGTGATCCAGCCTTGTGTGTGTGTGTGTGTGTGTGTGTGTGTGTCTGTATGTGTGTGTCCGTCCAATAGTGATACTCATAATCCACCTAAAGTATGCAGTAGGCCTACTGTGTTGCTGTTGACAGGAATTGTCTCATAGGTGTGTGAACAACTGCGCGCGCACACTCGTGGTAGTTTTTGACAGGGTTATCAGAGAGAGAGAGAGAGAGAGAGAGAGAGAGAGAGAGAGAGAGAGAGGGAGAGAGGGCTAGAGAGGGAGAGTTGTAAGCAAAAACACATCTGACAGAGAACAGGGAAGCAGCAGGCTCGCGGTACGGAGACCCGCCGGAAGAAGCAACAGCAGCTTCAGCGCGAGCTGGACGCAGCCCGAGTAAACACAGGCAGCACGAGCGACACCGAGGCGGTCAGCGGGGCGCAGAGGAGGAGGAACCTACACCTCGACTCGTTCTCCCCCGCTGCCTCCGTCGTCTCTCCCTCCCTCTCTCTCCTAGCCCCTCGTTCGTCTCGGACCGCCGCCGCCGCTTCCTCATTAAGATGGCTGACCCCAGCAGCGACGGAGAGGTACCGGAGAGCGCGCGCGGCTTCGCCCGTCAGGGAGCTCTCCGCCAGAAGAATGTGCACGAGGTGAAGAACCACAAGTTTATCGCGCGCTTCTTCAAGCAGCCAACCTTCTGCAGCCACTGCACGGACTTCATCTGGTGAGTGTGTGAGTGAGGGGAAAGGACACAGGTGAATCACTTGCTGCGGCTCTGGTCGGCCTCCTGCCACACTGACAGTAAATAGACACCGCAGTGTTTAATTCATTGTCATTGTCAAAAACACTGCGACGCGCCATTCCCCCAGTTTTCCCACAATGCGACAACACCGCGGGCCTGTCAGGGGGGATGCGTTGTCGGCAGCCGCAGAGCAGTCGCTGCTGCTCGGCGTTTACCGCATCGACCCGACACCCATCTCTTAAACTGGAGGTCTGGTGGAGGAATGCAGCTTGACACACAGACACAGGGCCCCACTGTTGTTGCTGCTGCAGCTGTGTGTGTGTGTGTGTGTGTGTGTGTGTGCGCGTGCGTGTGCATGCATGCATCTGTGCTTTGATATCAGTGTGTGCATGCATCATTGTCAGTGCATTGTGAATTCCCCAAATTTCACATCCCTGTCTTCTGTCCACAGGGGCTTTGGGAAACAGGGATTCCAGTGCCAAGGTAAGAGCTGTTGCTCATTCACAAATCCCTCTGCTGCATATGGCTGTGGGTGTGTGGATTGATGTTCACCGTTTGAAAGAGTGTTGATGTGTTTGTTGTGTTTAGGGCCACAGGTCTGCACACTGTTAGAGTGACCTGTGCTGTGGGCTCTTTTGTTGACAGCGTGTTGGTGTTGGCAGGCATGTGTCAAACTCAAAGCAGGTGCTTGCCAACAGTGATAAATGAGAGTGAGAACACTGAAGAGGCTCAGGCTGAAGAGAGTGTGAGCTGTAAGAGTAGAAGAGTCAGTGGAGTGGTGAAAGCTGAGATGTCTGGTTTTGGCTAAGGAGAAATGGGAGGAAGACAGACCAGGAAGTTAGATTTCTCGAGCTTCTTTTCTCCCTTAACACTGAGCCTGACATCTGATTGGAATTGCAAAATGGTGGGCTTGTGTGTGGGTGGTGATGTGTTTTCCCTGGGTGGGCGGCTGCTCGTGGTGAGTGGTGGCAGTCTAGACCCAGACCTCTGCACAAAATGTTTCTTTTAAACCTCACAATATATTGACACCCCTCCATCACATGCATGAGTAATGCAGCAAATGTGGTCGCAGTATCACTTCCTCCTCTTTACCGATCTCAGACACCCATCTAAACTCCTCTGGCGCTAGTCATGTGAGGTTTATGAAGAAAATGACCAAAGTTTCTACACTATGCTCTTACTTTAGACTTCACTTACTGGGAAGAGTTATGCAGAGTTGTGTAATTGTATTAAAAGTAAAAGAAAGTGCCCTCCTCTCTTCAGGCTACAGGCTTAGTGTTTTTTACAGAAAATGCATTGGGGGTGTTAGAGAAAATTTTATGTGGTGAGTGGTGGCAGTCTAGACCCAGACCTCCGGAACTATAGTAAACTAGTGTAGCTTAAAACACACTTTAGGAAGCCCAGACCAATCACAGCCTTGCACAGGTAGAGCTGCTGTCAGGTGGGGTTTCGTAGTGAGTTTTCAACAGCGAAGTTATAACTAGACAGCCTCTTTTATTACAAAGTGATCTATGTATTTAGGATATTGTGAGTCAGCGATCATGTTCACAGTGAAGGTATAGAGGAGTTGATCCACCCATCCATCCATCCATCAATCAAGCTATGCAGTAAGCATTGATTTGTAGGTCAAAAGGTAGATGTCTAGGGTAAAGCTGGGTTAAATTTGACTCAAAAAACTCCGGTCCTGTTACTATTTTTTTTCAGAGTTGAGAACATCGTACTGTAATGCAGCCTTTAAAATCAGGAAGATAAATCACTTTGCCATAGCAATTCAGAGAAAATCAAATATCACCATATTCTTGACCAAATACCTCAATGTCAATATTGCGACGATATTGTATGGTTGACTATTGGTGCTTTGACAAAATGTTATTTACACAATGAGATTTTTGATAAATATTCTCCAGAAATGATTTAATGACTTAGTGGGTAAAGGTAAATAATAGAACAGCTAGAACAGTTGGGTAAGTTCAGAAAATGGCATCACTTTACTGTAATTCAGCCTGTAAAACCAGGAAAACACAACACTTACCATATTACGATATATCCAAAATCTAAGACGATATCTAGTCTCAAATTACGATATCGATACAGCATCGATATTTTGCCCAGCCCTACTTTGCCATATTACAATATCCAAAATCCATGACAATAATAATAAGAATGCAGCGATTAACCAATTTCACTATTAACCATGCTTTAAAATGTCACGGTTAATTCATCGTAAAGGCTTCACCTACGCCGAGTGTTAACTGAGTGCACGTTATGTGTAGGAGTTTGTGCAGTTCTTATTAAATCTCCTTGACAACATAAATGCTTGTGTGCGTGAAATCAGACGCCAGTCATCGTGAGTATTGACTGTCAGAGTAATGTACAACGGCACCCCCGTGGTGGGATACTGCTGCAAAAATGATGGCACTGTGTGACTGATTTACTTATAGTCTAGGCTTGTAACAGTTATTACATAATTGTCTAATCACAATTTTTTATATGTAATTGCTGTTTCGCTGCTGTTTAACCACCATTAATTGCTAACAGTTGTTCTAAGTCCTATAGCGGTATGACTGTTGATGGTAATTATATCAGTGATTGTTGGTCGTACTGCTGAGCTAAAGCTATGCTAGCAGGCAGCTGTCACTTGATGCCATAGCAGCTCTAAACAACCTGGGCTGTAGCTGACGTGTTATTATGGAACCCACACAACTTTGAGGCAAGGCCCGCCCTTCAAAAGCATTCACACGCTACGATTGGCCAGGCATCCATGCTTACGCTAGGTAACGTAACCCGATTTATCAGGTATAATCCATTTATGCACAATAATCGTGATAATCCTGAAACCGTGATTGTTCTTCAGACTAACTAATCTTCAGGTAATTGTACCAACAAAATCTTTAATCATTGCGTCCCCTAGTCTCTTATCACGATATTGATATAATATGGATCTGCTGCCAAGCCCTAATACAATCTAAGATTGGGTATGCTTACCCAGACACGTTCTACACATGCAGAATAGAAATAGATATGATGACGAACTTCTGACGGCAAGAAACAGAGCTCCCTTGTTTGTTGAATTTTTTTGTGTGCGTTGGTGTTTGTGTTGGTGTTGTGACGAATAAAGCCATGGATGGGGAATACAAGCAAGCGTCCATTCTACTGGATGTGTAGTTGGTGCACTTGTAGCGCAGACAGTCTCGACTCTGCCCTTTAGTTGATTAATTCATTGAAAAAAAACTAATTAGGAACTGTTTTGATAAATTATTAACCTTGGATGGTTCAGACATAATGGCTGATAATCAAAATCCATATGGAGAAAATCAATGGAATTTTTACATCTGGAACCACATTGTTGAGCTCTATTGTACCACTCTATGCTGTAACTGTATGTTGACCTGAAAAGAAGAAAAAGTAACACACCTATCCAATCTGCATTCTCAGTGAATGAGGAACATTCTGTTTGCTTTGATCCCTTTTAGTACTATTAGTATATTGTTCAGTTAGATAAAAATAGAAATAGACAGTATTTGAACATGGATGTTGCACAAAGACAGAGTTAGCTCTTCACTTACGACACTGAAACATTGAAGTTGGAGAAATCCTGGGCAATAATGAAAAAAACCTTTTTACCGGAATAAAAGCAGCCGTTTTTCTTTTTTCTGCTATTCAGTGCACAGTTGATTGGAAATTGTGTACACATATAATACCTGAAGTTATGATCATGTCAATATACTGTTTTGAGGATTGTCTGTTTTTGAGAAACAAATTATCTAGCTTAACTGTTGTTATAACAGCATTTAAACAACTTATTGTTTTTTTTATCTGTAGTTATGACCTGCATGTCGATTAATCGATTAGTTGATAGGCCAAAAATTAATCGTCAACTATTATAATAGATTAATCGTTTGAGTCAGCTTTATACCATTGTAAACTGATTATCTTTGGGGTTGGAGGAAACAAGATGCCAACCTGGGCTCTGGGAAACTGATTTGCAGTTATTGTCATTTTATAGTCTAAATGTCTTATTGACAGATTAATCGAGAATGAAAACAATCTTTAGTGTTAGTCCTTTAATCTTTAGTCCTTCCTTCTTTACAACCTTTATATGCTGTTGAAGCAGCATTTAAACTTTGACCTGCAAATGACCAAATCCAGGACCTGAAAATAGCATTTTCCACTGCCTGCTACTGTGGCAGTAAGTACTTATTGTTTCTCTGCCACTCAGGCATTTTATCTGCCACTTTTGAAATCCAAGCGCTATATGAAGGAATAACATTTAGGGCATTTAGACATCATTTAATGTAAAGAATGTCATTGTTAGATATATTTACACAACAGCATTGCATACATGGTAATTCAGTGTTTTGAATTACACTATGGCTTTTCAGGGGAACCTTATTTTTCGGGGGGTTGGACATGCACGCACATACATGAATATGCCCACCTATGTGCAAGAATATAACATCAATACTTTTAAGATCATAGACAACTTTATTGTTAATTTCCTGTCTGCTGTGAGGGCAACCGCAGTCACTCGCTTGCTCAACCAGACACACTACACACTGAGCTATTCCTTCAGATGAAATTGCTATGTAGCTGGTAAAGTTGATACAGTAATGAGTGTGTGCACTTATTTTCATTATTTGGTGAACTTCACCTAACCAAATGAATAGTTATTGTTGCTTTTATTAAGCAGGTGCGAGTGATTTTTAAATGTGTAGCTCTGTCCAATCATACGCTTCCGTTACTAAACATGGTTTTCTGTTGGATGGCCTGACGATTTTTGTCAGTGGTGGATGCAAATTTCAGACCCTCACCAAATCAGATTTCACTGTTATGACAAGTAAGAAACAATGAGAGACAACTTGTTAATCCTATTTTATTGGATTTTCCTTTCCCTAAAGGGTCTGTACTATAAAAATATTGAAAATTGTGTGGATTGCCTCCACAGAGAGAGTGTGAGTTCATTCTCTGAGAACCTATTTTTAATTTGAGTCAAGTAGAAAGATTAGTAAACTTTAATATTAGCATCTTTTTTTATTCAACCAGCTAGCGATGTGTATGCATATCCAAAAACCTGTTGATATCCAAGTCTTTGATGAGGTTTAAAAGTAGCTGTGTTTCTGCTTCTTATCTGGTCTGCAGCCTTGTAAACTGTTGGCTGGTTGGTTTGCGTACAGCAACCATAGCAACGCACAGAGGTGACCATAAGCCTGTGGTAAAAACCCAGATTGAGATGCATATTCCAAATGCGTTTGTCCAAAGAATGCCTCTAAAACACAAATAATACCAGAATATCCCACGTCTTAAACGGAAAATGCTATTTTAGGAAAAAGACCTTATTCGGAATATCCAACTACAACGTGCTGTTTACATGACCTTTTAACAAATTTGGAATATTATCATATTCGGAATAATAGTGGAATATTGGTTTGTATGTAAACGTACTCAGTGTCACCTCAATGAGTCGTGTTTGCTTTAAAGTTGAGATTGGAAGTTCACTCTTGAAACCGCGGTTGGCAAACCGGACTCACCTCAAATTATTAGTAGATGTCCTAAAGATTTTGATGTAACATTACTGCTATTTTCAAGGTGAAGAATATACTTTGAATCGCAGTGGTCATGTTGGTTTGAGCATGTTGTGGCATGAGGCTTTGATCTGGTGACTTGCAGGTCAGAACACAATTGAACTGGGCCCATTTTGGGCCGTTGTTTAAATGGCATTTAATGACTATATTTCACCTTGACCTACTTCACGTTGAAATATGGTCATTTAAATGCTATTTAATCACAAAAGAGTCATCTGACCAGCTTTTGAACCACCAGAAACTGTGAAGAAAACTATTCTATTCATTTGAAATGTACTGTTTACTTTCCCTCTATTGTAGAGGAAAAAAAGTTTGAAGATTTGTGTGAATAGTGGTGTCTTAAAGAGAGTTAGAGAAACCTGGAAGGGTGTAGATACAGTTCAGTATGCATGGGAGGTGCACAGACTCTTATACAAACCATCAACTCACACTTCTTGGTCAGGAGGAATGTCAGGCATGTGGTGGAGACTTGTTCTGACTTAACAGATTGTGGGTGGATCTGTGTTTGGGTGTGTTTTGAATACCTGCTTTGCGGGTTAAGATGTATGCTTCTTCCTTCCATGCCTTCAGCTTTCTTTTTATTGGTGGCCATTTGTATGTGTGTGCACACCTGTGTGCATTGACAGGAAAAAAGGGGAAGTTACTCTCATGTAATTTCCTGCTTAAGAGAGATCCAGATGTATGATTTGATGAGTTTGGACTGAAGAGTTACAAGTCAGTTTTCTTCTCGGTTGTCATATGAGATGAGTTAAGGTGGAGTTACACAAGAAGTTTTCTGATTTTGAAAAGTAAAACCCACTTTCGTTCCTACACATTGAAAATGCAGCAAATGGTAAATTGTTGTTTTTAGAATGAAAAAGATGCAGACAAAAGGCATTTCATCAAGAAACCAGCTTTCAGAAGCGGTTGGTGTTATTACGTTTCTACAAAGGCTTTTTTGCGGCTGACATTTTAACTTCTTAAAGTTGGAAAACTGCACACGTTAACAATAACATTAATAATGATGGCTTTGTCATGGGGTGGGAACTATATAATATTATTGCACCATTTTCTACAAGCAGGATTGGCGATCTTATCACAATTCTTTTTCATGTTGGTTTTAAAGACTATTATGAGGAAGTTTCAACATACAGATATACAGACAGAACGTAAAAGAGATTTCGATAGAAATATCGACCAGCATGTATAATTTAAAGTGAAAGCAATCAGTGTTTTATCATCCAGGATGTGCTTATTTTTGCGTTTTGTTGCGGAAGCTTGTGATTTTTTTTTCCACTTGTTGGCCCACTGGCCTCCAGTCATTGGCAACAGATACAATCTGCTTTTCAACAAGAATAAGAATGATTAAATGTGCAAATCTAGAGTAGCCTATGTGTAAGAGTTTATAACGCCTCTGTGTCCACTTTACAACTGAAAAGACTCAAATACAGAAAGAATGCTGACAATAATCTTAAAAAATGCTGCATGTTTCCTCATCTTGAAATGTCATTGTTAGTGAGTGGATCAAGGCTGTGCTTGACCTTCAATCCTGATCACTGACTGATCAGCGATTAAAGTAGTATCTTTGTTATTGATTAGATGATAGGCCAGCCAGTCTAAAGATATTGATTACAAGATACGTTTGTGACACTGTGGCCAAGAAATCAAACACAAATATTTTAGAGTAGGCCTGTCCACAACCCAGTGCCTGCTTGTCAGTATACTCCTTCACGATGCAAAGGCGATGGATCTTTCCAGTGTCAGTGCTCTGAAAAATGTCAAGATGGGCTGAATGGATGTTAAAATGTCTGGAGAACTACACAGAATGTTGTGATGATGATGATGAAATGAACAAATCACAGCAAACAACAACAGATTGATGTTCAGCAGTTTGATTGATGTTCAGAGTGTTTTTATTTTTTACTGACAGTGATTTGCACAAGTATTCCAATGCGCCTTTAAGTTGTACTTGAGCAAATGGCAGAAATAAAAACCTTGACTTTAAAAAAATAGGTATAATAAAAAAGTATTAGGGATAGACGCATTATTATTTATACCAATCAGTAGGGCTGCATTTATTTACATAGATTTATTTATTTTTACTCAATTTGTGTCATTCATCTTACCAACAGTCCAAAAACCAAACATATTTAATTGACAGAGAGAGTAAAACACAAAAAGCTTGATCCTAAATAAGCGACCAATTAACAATAATCTCGCTCCTGTCAATTATACACACACACACACACATACAGGGTGTATAGTGATTTACATGCTGATAACTGTCAATATGAACTCAACTGACCCTGGTCATGTCACAAGCACTGTGCATGTTACATAGCTGTTAATATTCCGCACTGTATACGGCATAGTTCTGTTAAAAGAAATGTACTTGCTCAGTCGTAAGGTTTATGCTCATTAATGAATATCAAAGTCTAAAGTATCAATGTTGTGTGGTTTATAAAGTCTCTGTAGGTTTTAGGTAGTCTTTAGGTGTGGCTTAAGCTTTGTATGCAAACTAGTATGTTCCTGTTTAAGCTTCACCAGGGGGAAAAACAACAATGAATACACTGTCTGTTCATTGCTTGCAAGTTACAATTCAAGTCAATTTTATTTATAGTATCAATTTATAACAAGAGGTATCTTGAGACACTTTACAGATAGAGTAGGTCTAGACCACATAAATTACAAGGACCGTTCCAGTAGTTTCCTCCAGAGCAAGCAACAGTGCGACAGTTATCAGCCCAAATTTGTTTACATTGTATCTCAGTCCGATTCGCCTGAATGCTTAGTTGTCAATCAAACACGTTCACAAGTCCATCCACTCAGATGCTTAAATGCTCAAGCAGCTCTTCTGATGGATCTCCAAAGACCTTTTTTGTCTTCCTATTAGTAATAAAAATTTTAATTTGCAAGGTCTCGTTGACAGAATCATGTTATTGGCGATATGAACAGGGCCCAGGTGTTTTCTGGTTGGTCTTATAGTACGGCTAGGGATGGGTATTGTAAATTTAATCAATACTGCTATTCTTATTGATTCTCCTTATTGGTTATTTTTCATAACTAAATAATTGCTTTAAAATATATATATTTAAAAAAGAATACACAGAACACGATTGGAATTTATTCATATTTTAAATATAACAACAAAATGTTGTTTCTAGAGCAGGAACAGTAAAGTTTACAATAGCAAAGTCATTTTAAAAACTCAATATAATCTCACTGGAAACAAATCTAAAATGTCAAACTGACATCCCAATTAGGCCTCTACGATTTGGGGAAAAATATGAATCATTATTTTTGGTAGCTTAGAAGTGATATCACAATTCTCTGCCACGATTGTTTTGACCATAAAAAACATAACAAATTGGCAGTACCAAAGTATTTTTTTTTGGCACCTATAGCACATTGGGCATCACCTCAAGCGTGGAAACATAGAGGCTTCAATGAAGAGAAGGGGACCTGATTTGTACAGTGTGTGTTTAAAACTCACAGAAGAAAATCAGAATCTAAGTCATAAAAAGTTTGAAATACAAAAAAAAATCAGTTATTTAAAAATTAAATCGTAAACAGAGTGATTCGAGGGCTCAATTTCATAACGATTAATTGTGCATGCCTAATCCCAATACTGAGTTATAATACTGTATGGGGAGCACAGACATCAGTCAGTATTAGTCCTTCATCCTGTCCTCTGTCCACCTCCCTCTGTCCTCCTCCCTCTGTCCTCCTCCCTCTGTCCTCCTCCCTCTGTCCTCCTCCCTCTGCGGAGACGATTCACTGCCTGCAGGTACGTACCTCAGGTAGAGAAAGAGGTCAAAGGTTTTACTGCACTTAGTACTGAGCGTAGTTGGAGGAGCTCATCTCCGCCACGGAGAGCAAAGATGATGATGCAGCGTGATAATCAAGTACACCAAAACGTTACAAAGTACCGATAACAGAACAAGTAACGCTAGAGCTTATTAATATTATGGGCTTTAATAATTCAGCCCCAGTGCGATATCGTCATTGTTAGAATAACGACTTAAAGGCTGACATGAACATTTTGTCCGACTCGGTTGCTCGTGATTATGGTCTAAACCAGGGATCTTCAACAGGAGGTCTGAATCATTGTAATGTTTTTAAAGTTTTTTTCAAAAATTAAATGTCCTAAAAATGAATGCAACATATAAGTATTATCAAATATGAATCCCCACTGATGATAAGCTTACTGGCCTATAGGTAAGGATGTCACTAAGGCGATCCACAGGTACAGTATAAGGATTTACAGTGCCACATACATGTTTAACATTAAAACATGATTTATAAAAAGGATGAGCTATTTTAATAGCTTAGTATTCTATGCAAAAAATATATATAATGGTTTTAGGTGGCCCCACAGGTTATTGTAGGCCCAGTTTAATATGCAACTTGAATTTATACAATAAATGTAATAGGGGCTCCCTGCTCAATCTCTTTCAGTTTAAGGGGTCCTTGGCTTGAAAAAGGTTGAAAACCCCTGGTGTAAACAGCATGATGTGAACGTTGGCGTTATAGTCTTCGGAGAGCTGTAGCAGGATCTTATCTCTGCGGTTCAGTTTATTCAGGCAAGCTGAGGCCTGAACGATGATTATTACAAGTGTCTCCGTCTGTGGTTTGTGGACTGGTAATCATCCAAGATGGAGGAACTTCCTGATGCTCCTGTTGGTGTGAAAACTCTCGGCCCGCTGTCATCCTGGCAATCCATCGTAGGAGTCTTTTCTTGGGATCGGCCCTGATTTGCCGTTATCGCTGTCAGGTGTGTGTGTGTGTGTGTGTGTGTGTGTGTGTGTGTGTGTGTGTGTGTGTGTGTGTGTGTGTGTGTGTGTGAACTCAACTGTAGGGCTCAGGGTGGTTGCTAGGCAACAGAGCAAGACCTCCTCGGCAGGTCACTAGGCCTGTCTTTCAGTAGTGTGTGTGTGTGTGTGTGTGTGTAAGTGACAGGGCAGATTTATAAACAAAAAGCTATAAAGTGTGGCTGCACCGGCCTTCACTGTGTTTTCTGTTGCTCCAGTTCTCTTTCTGTCTTTCTAACACACTGCAAACACACAAATGAATCCTCCACCCCCTCACATCGCCTCAAACCCAGCTGTGCCCCATCCCTTTCTGCCCACACATGCACACACATGCACGTGTGTTTCTCTGTTTGACTTTATTTTTTTTCTTCACTCTTTCTTTTCCTCTCGTCTTCATCCGTTCTATTTGCGTTTTTATTTGCATTGTGCAGCACTACAGATGGCCAGAGTTCCATATAACATATCTGTTTTTATCTGTTGATATGTTAAGGCCTTAGAGCTGAAACTGCACTAACCTAAATTTACAGGAAGTCCAGGTGTCCACGGATGAGACCCACCCTCTCGTCTGCACAAACACATGCATGAACAAACGTAAGCACGCTGTTGCTTAACTGCTAGAAAAGAAAGACATGGAAAGTACTGCCAGTTGCCACGGTGCCTCATGAAAATGTAACGACAATGTGAATAATTAAGATTAAACTAGATGTGTGTGTGTGTGTGTGTGTGTGTGTGTGTGTGTGTGTGTGTGTGTGTGAGTGTGTGAGTGAGTGAGTGAGTGAGAAAGTAAACTATCGATGTCTTAATTCTTTTTCTGATATTTCAATTCATTGTAAAGTGGAAGTGGTTTAAATCAGCATTTCTACATGACGCTAAACCACAAAGTCGGGCTACAGTACAGAAGATTGATTTCACCCATTTCTATATATGGAGTTCTGGTTTTGGTCATGTTCATGGCTTCCTATGTAGAAAGTGACTGAGTCAGATGGAAATACAGTGCACTCCATCCCTTCAAATTTTGATCAGAGTGCGCCGTTTAAAGGTTTAGTGACTGATCGTCTGATCTTAGCTCAGCTGGATATCTAACAGATCAGTACCAGCTCTGCTCAAAGATATCAAACATACCTTCTTTACCTCTGAACGTTTAATACTCATTAGTACTGTCACTTTTTTTTAGGGCTGCAGCTTACAGGAATTCTCATCAT
The DNA here is from genome assembly GCA_013375575.1 of Percina caprodes. Classification (NCBI taxonomy): domain Eukaryota; kingdom Metazoa; phylum Chordata; class Actinopteri; order Perciformes; family Percidae; genus Percina; species Percina caprodes. Next base: position 1,221,505 of record JABXJD010000072.1, on the reverse strand, counting down.
TGATTCATCTCTAAAATGTCACATCATGTATTGAAAAATGGCAATCACAGTTTCCTAAAGCCTGATGTGATGTCTTCAAATTGCTTCTTTTGTTCAACCAACGCTACGAAATCAAAAAAATAATTCATTTACAAACATATAAATTAGTTTGCTGGAACAATAAAATGTGTGATGTTTTTCATAAATGACTTAAGGGATAATGAAATGAGTTACTGATTCAATTTGTGATTAATCTACTTATAATTTAACAGCTTATACATACTCACAAAAAAACCCTCTTGTTTTCGCTCCCATTTTTCATGAGCTGAACTCAAAGATCTAAACCTTTCTATGTAAACGAAGGCTTATTTCTCTCAAATATTGTTCACAAATCTGTCTAAATCTGTTAGTGTTTGTGAGCACTTCTCCTTTGCCGAGATAATCCATCCACCTCACAGGTGTGGCATATCAAGATGCTGATTAGACAGCATGATTATTGCACAGGTGTCCCTTAGGCTGGCCTCAATAAATAAAAGGGGGTCGAATACCAGTCAGTATCTGGTGTTATGGTTAGGGTTAATCTCTCGCTCTCTCGCTCTCTCTCTCTCTCTCTCTGACTGCAGTTTATTACTGTCGTCGTAACAGACTTGAGTGGGCAAATGCTCACATTCGATGGTGTCCCCCCCCCAACCCCCCAATACAGTAAAACTGCACATTTTAGAGTGGCCTTTTATTGAGGCCAGCCTAAGGGACACCTGTGCAATAATCATGCTGTCTAATCAGCATCTTGATATGCCACACCTGTGAGGTGGATGGATTATCTCGGCAAAGGAGAAGTGCTCACTAACACAGATTTAGACAGATTCGTGAACAATCTTTGAGAGAAACAGGCCTTTTGTGTACATAGAAAAAGTCTTACATCTTTGAGTTCAGCTCATGAAAAATGGGAGCAAAAACAAAAGTGTTTTTTAATTTTGTTTAGTACAGTTTGGAACAGTTTCTGCTGTGGCTGTTTGCACATGAAAACAAGAAGTGGATTTGAGTTTTATTTCGTATTAGTAAAATGTTCTGCTTTAGCTGGAGGCATTGTGTTTGGGTTGTCGCTCTGTCTGTCTAATCTTTGGGAACGGGATAGCTCAGGACTTTCTGGAGGGGATTTCTTCAACTTTGGCACAAACCTCCCCTTTGAACTTAATGAACTGATTAGATTTTGGAAGTCAAAGATCAACGTGACCTCACAAAACGTGTTTTTGGCCATGACTCAAGAAATAATTAGCTAATTATGACAAAATGTCACACAAATGTCTAAAAGGATAAAGTGGTGACATTTAATTTCCAAAAGGTCAAAGGTCAACTTCACTGTGACATCATAATGTTCAGTAAAAACGCTATTCTGTCTATTATTTAGCGCTATACTCGGGAATAGAAGAGGGGACATTTGGTCCGGTACTAAGTTGTTGACACCAGTCTTGAAACTGGTGATTGTTTACGGGAGATCTTCTGTGCTGCTGGTTTAAAGATGTGTGTAAAGCATCCATGTTTTGCCAGACAATACACCTACGTACATAGACCTTTATTATTTTATTCCTTCAAAGTCTTCACTACGTATTGTACAGTATATTACGACTGGACAGACATGGATGTAAACTGTAACAATTGCACTGGTTGGCGGAGGCATTCAACAGAGAGGCTGTCATTCTAGTTTAATGTTATTACTGATGTCTCCAAACGTTTTAGCGCCACATTCAACTGTAATTTATTTGTTAATTAATCGATTAGCTGAGCCACTGAAAATGACAATGCTTTTGATAATTAGTTAATTATTTGAGTCATTTTTAGCAAAAGCAAGCCAGACATTCACTGACTTTAGCTTCTTACATGTGAATATATTTGCTGTCCTTCAGCAAACTGAATCTCGTTGGGTTTTGCACTGTTGGTTGGACAAGGCAAGCTATTTGAGTGCGTCAGCTTGGACTTTGGGAAAATGTGATTTGTTAGATCCAGCCATGGTAAAATTTACAGCGATTAATCAGAGCAGCTTGTCCCTCTCTCCTACTCAACTCCTGTCAACAATAGCAGTTTTGGTTCTGAAGCATTTATAAGACACATCTAATAAACATCTATGTCTTGTCTTAAATGTTCATATACATGATGTATCACATGTAAAATGATGATTCCCAGAAATTCACATGGAAAATTCTGTCTTATTATTTACCAAAACATTAAAAGCACCATGGGATTTTTGTGTGCTCCCATGTAAAACATCTAGAATATTTACTTCCATACAACAAAGTTTGCATTTCAGCCTCTCAGGGCTGTCGGGGTGTGAGATTTGTTTTATAAATCCAATTATGTTTGTTTTTTATTAATTTTTCATTTGCACTTTTCTATGCTGTTTTATAGTTTATATAAATACAGGAATATACAGTCATTTGTCTGCCGCTCATTCTGTTTTTAAAAAATCGTGAGAAAATTATATTGAGAACTTAAAAGTGTGAATCATATCTTTACATCCCTACGATTAAGACAAGATTTGGGTTTTTATTGCTTCGTTAGTCTGCCTGAGCTCTTATCACACAATTAACTGTGGACGATGATGCAAGCGAGAAGTCTGCTGCTTCAGCTAAGAAATGATTAAACTCCCTGACCAACGATTTAAATCATCAACTTTAAGAATGCAGCCCAAGACCATTTTAGAAACATTTATTATATGTACTTCAGTTCAGTGGTGGAACTGAAAACACATTACCTGTTTATTTTAATTCTAATTTCTTTAAATACTGCTGGGCAGCAAACTCTAACAATACATCATCTTTTATTTTATTTTAATTATCTGTGTCTGCAAAGTAACTAGTTAAAGTTAAAACAAATTAAATAACATATTAGAAATACCCAATTTAAGTGCAAGTACCTAAAAATTGTACTTAAGTAAATGTACTTATGTACGGTAGTTACATTCCACCACTGCTTCAGTTCCCGTCCACCTTCTATAATGTACTTCCCTGCTTTTGAGCAAAGTTTCTACTTGATTGTAGCGTAATAGACGGTCACCAACTCGGCCAAATTAACTTTGTCCCAAAACTTTTGTCTTAAAGGGTAACTACCGTTTTTTTCAACCTGGGCCCTATTTTTTTCAAAACAAAAAATCTTTGAAATTGGTGCAGTATTGACCATGAACGCTGTAACCTGGCAGACCGGGCTGCAGTTTAACCCTATGTGGCAGTTTGGTTCACTAAAAGTGCTGTTTTTGCAGCTAAAAGGCTCAGATTGTTATTCTAGGTGTCCAACAACATTATGGAAAGGATCCCTACAGAGATAAAAAACCTCTTAAGACCTTTCTGTTTAACCAGAAACGGTTCTGAGGTCGCTGGTGCTAAACCCACCAGACTCCATTTAAAAAAACAATACTTTCAGCATGTATAGAGCCAACATATCTGTAAACTATGTGCTTATTTCAACCAAAACTTGAGGAAAAGTGGAAACAACCCAAAGTGGCTTTTCATAGTTTTAGTAGTTGCTGTCAACTTTGAATCAAGTGTATTTTATTTAGAAATACAGTCTGGTGGGTTTAGCAAACGCAATTTCACTGATGTTTATATGTTTAATCAGAAAGGTCGACCTCCTTTAGAAATACTTTCCATATCTATGTCAGACACTTAGAATATTAATCTAAGCCTGTCAGTGGCACTTTTGAGAACATAAATACAGGCTGCACCATTGCCCGGTTAACTTACATTGTAGCTTGTTTCGCCGCTGCTGACTGCAGATATCTTGCTTAATACTGGACCAATGTCAAAGATTGTGTTTCCCATCAGTCACATGGACACCAAAGCATAGGGACATAGGGCCAGGTTGGGAAATAAACGGCAGTTACCCTGTAACTGCCAGCAAATGAGCACCCAACCAGAGATCTTTTTGTCTATTTCATTTCCTTTTATAAAAATGATTCAGAATCAGCAACCATGTGCTATATTATGCTGATAGAATGCAGGCTATTTATTTCAGTCCGTCACAACACTGAATGATTTTAGCACAACTTCAAGCAGCGAGCAGGAACAAACAATCACCAGGTGTGTGTGGAGCCTGCTGCCTCTGCGAGACGTTTCCTGTGGCAGCTTTAATGTTATGAGGTGTGATCAGGAGATGTCCCACCATGCTGTGGTTAAATTTAAAATCATCTTAATCTGAAGCTATAAAACTAAACATAGATGTCTGCAGCAAGGAAGGAACAAATGGCAACTGCTGAAATATGAGTAGCCTGTTGTGCAATGACTAATACCACATAATTGACATATTGATTCATTTCTTTGTTGCAATTGTGTTGCTTCATTTGCCGTTGCAAGTAAGCCTGATTTTGACATTTGCTTTCTTTCCCTCTTTCCCTCCACCAGTGTGCTGTTTTGTGGTTCATAAACGCTGTCATGAATTTGTCACCTTTTCCTGTCCGGGGGCTGACAAGGGACCTGCTTCCGACGTAAGTACAGAATATGGGAGTCCACAGTGAAGCTGATCGCTGGTGTTCAAGTTAGATATTTATTAAACACACAGTTAGCGATTATTTTGCTGTTGAGTGATGTTTATTAATAACATAAGCATTGTCAGCGTCCATGTGTGTATGTGGTTGTTGGTCTGTGTGTGTGTGTGGTTCCTGTATTTGCTGCTAGATGAACACATACACAGTTGTGCTCCTGCTGAGCTGTCAGCCCCACATCACATTGAGAAATGTCAGTAAAGAGAGAACATGCTGCCTGGCTGCCCCAGGTTAATGAGACAACATCTCTCATTCATTTACACACACACACACGCACATTTTTTGTGAGTCAGCAGCATAGATTTTGAAGTCGTATAACTGATGTTTATTAATTTCTTAGTCATATCAATCTCTTAAATCATCAAAGCTATTTCCTTATTCCGTATTTCTAAGCATCCACCAAACTCACTCAATCAGTACTGCGTTCTCTATCTCAATAATTTCACTTTTGCTCTCTGTCATAATGGAAACAACAAGGATCGGTTCATCACAGATACACTTAATGGTCAAAGATATAGAATGACTGTACTTCTGGTCCCCTTAGATAAATCATAATGATGCAGAACAGAAGAATACTTTGCACATCTATAACATGAGACAGGTGTGTCAGAGAGGGACAAGTAGATCAAGAATATCAAAATCATAATGACGCAAAATACAATTTTTTTTTTTTTTTTTTTTTTAAAGACAATTAAGAGGCTCCAATTTGATGGCAATAGTTTGGGGAAAACGCTTTCCTTTTTCAACACGACAATACCCATGTGCTAAATCCAGGTCCATAACCCTAACCCTAACCCTAACTTCCCTGACCTCTACCCCATCCAGCACATTTTGGAATGAATTTGAGCCTTATCACCAATCATCAGTAGCCGACCTCACAAATGCACTTCTGGTGTTGTGAAAAGCCTTTCCAGAAGAGTGGACGTTATACAGCTTTATTATTGTTTAGTATGGTAAAGAGTAAGCTGTGCAACACTATCTTATGGCTGAAATATTTTGGTGTCCACATACTTTTGGCCATATAGCAAATCTCAAAACCTGTGCAAATAAAACCAATACTATCTGTATGTTAGGTACCACGAGAGGTAACTGAGAACATGTTAGTTTTGAAACTTTGGTCAACCGACCTTTTGAAAACCGCCCAACAAGATGACTGAGAACAACTGAAACTGCCATTTTTAATCGTTTTAGTGGGGTCTAAGCTCACCAAAATGAAATGACGTGAATTACTTTAAATAATGAATTTCAGTGACTTATCTCTCCTCTCTGTGTTTGTTCCTCTGCAGGATCCTCGTAGTAAACACAAGTTTAAGGTCCACACTTACTCCAGCCCGACGTTCTGTGACCACTGTGGCTCCCTTCTCTACGGGCTGATACACCAGGGCATGAAATGTGACCGTATGTACACAAATACCTGTGAATGTGTGTATGAACACAGATTGAACATGAAAGCTTGTGCTTTAGAGGGCCATAAATGGTAATTGTCATTTTACCTGCTTTATTGACCGTATATATATATATATATATATATATATGCCTGCTGCACAAATGTATACATTGCAAACTATTTACTTGTTAGACAAATACAATGAACTCTTTCACACACTGACACTAAAACTTTAATGTGTGTCTAGGCCATAGGGCAGAAATTGGAGAAATGACTGCTTAAAATGTAATTTGTCATTCCAATTAATACTGTTTCCCTTGCTTGAGATATTTCAATGAAAAGGACACTCATTTACAATAATTAACCTGCTAATGAGTCATAATGACCGACAGTTAAATAGATATTATCAGCTTCTCATAACGGTAAGTAAATGCTGTTGTGTCATGCTTATTGTGGACCTTTTCCCTCTTGTTGGCAACAAAGACATTAACAGGAAGTGTTCTACATCACTGTAATGGAATCGCCAACATCATTTAGTGAGTAGACAGTTCCTCGTTGTACCTGTGTGCAGTAGTACACAATGTCTGATGGACTTTGACTTGGCCTTTTTATACATTTTAAATTTAGTCACCAGATGTACGCAAAGAGGAAAAGGAAATGGGTTGGTGCTGAAAATACTGTGGTGGCTTATATAATACACTTCTCAAAGGGGTTATGAGGTTATATATTAATCACGTAAACATTTGTCTAGGAGCTCTGTGCTTCTTGTAAATTGTATTCATATTAACAAACACAAAATATTGGAACTGCACACAGACATGTTTCTTTTTTCAATATTCTTTGGGTTCTATGGATATTTTCGATTAGAGGTGAGAGAAGTTTGGTTATGATCATGATTTGGCAAAATTTGAACTTGGAAAACAAACCGAGACATGCCTCTTGATGGCTGATCGGAGTTGCCTCTTTCAAGCATCAATATTTATTTTAAGTTTCTGAGTTGTAGAAACTCACAGTGGGTTTCTCACCTGTCACCAACTCGGATCAAGTCCCTACCAACTTTCTGTCTGCTGGCTTTATTCTGCAGGGACCTAAAACTGTGTCCCAAGGCTCTCAATACACATGCAAGGGATTCATATATTTTAGATTTGTTACCATGATGAGTTGTTCTGCCACATCACACACTTGTTTCTGTCCCTCTATAAAGTTTTAATGGACAATGTAGCTGAGTGGAGCCAGATAGAAATGTATAAGTTACATGCATATATTATATATTTCTTCTGTCAGATTGAAATATAAAATACAATTAACCAAAAGACATTTTTATCATCAAGTGCTCCCAGATAGCTCAGTTGGTAGAGCCGACGCCCACATATAGAGGTTTACTGTTCGGGCAGCGGCCTCTGGTTCGACTCCGACCTGTGGCCGTGTTCCTTTTTTTGTCATTCCCCCTCTCTCTCCCCTTTCATGTCTTGAGCTGTCCTGTCAAAAATAAAGGCCCAAAAATGCCCAAAAAATAATCTTTAAAAAAAGAAACGTCATCGTGGAGAGGCACATAAAAAGGATTACCTTCTCACTCTCTACTTCTGAGTGGAGTAAACGGTGGAGCTTTGTATATCAGAGCAGTCTGACATCTAGTGGACTGACTGAGAAATTACATAGTGTTGGGTTATTTTTTTAATTAAGTGCTCATCATGACATACACTATTTAAAGTGTTTTATGTTTCCTGTGTAGCTTTACTCAAGCAAATTAATCAACCACAATCTAAAATAAAATTGTGTTTATCTGCCGAGGAGGGTCTAATGAAACAATGCTATTGAGTTGCATTATAGTAAGTTTAGGATCCAGTATTTCTAGGATTTAAAGTTCAGGTTTCTCAGCCTTTGCTGCTTCATTTTTTTCCCCCAAGCAAAGTGTACCACTGAACTGAAGAGTCTTTAATGTGGTTATATAGTACTGAAAGCATTGTGATAATAACTTGGAGAGTTTAAGGATTGAGGGATGTACTGTGATTTGGGGCTATATAAATATAATTAACTTGTGTATTTCTGTGTGTCTGCGTTCAGACTGTATGATGAACATCCACAAGCGGTGTGTGACCAACGTCCCGAGCCTGTGTGGGACCGATCACACCGAAAGGAGAGGACGCATCCAAATCTCTGCCCAGATCGCTGACAACACTCTCACTGTCACCAGTGAGTGCACTCTGTCTCTTTACACACACACACACACACACACACACACACACACACACACACACACACACACACACACACACACTTTGAATGCCTCTCAAAGCTCTCTATCAGCCTAAGACCAGAACTGGAAAGTCCATTAGGCGATCAATGATCCAACGATTGACCCAAATGGCTGCTGGAACATGTATCCACGTGCTGGCTCATCCTCTCACAGACAGCTGTGGATTGATTATGGAAGAGAAACTAAACTGTTGTTAAGTGTTGTGTGGTGTAGCCAGAGTTATTTAGGGCAGGACTCGCTTCACTAACACCTCTGGAAAGGACAAATTCCAGACTAAACCGTTGCACTAAAGTGTGTATTATCTTGGGATGTTTTCTTTATCTGACACTTTTTGTAACAATGTCCTCGTCAACCCCTTGCAGTCAAAGAGGCCAGGAACCTGGTGCCCATGGACCCCAACGGCCTGTCAGACCCCTATGTCAAGCTCAAGCTGATTCCAGATCCCAAGAGTGAGAGCAAGCAGAAGACCAAGACCATTAAATGTTGCCTAAACCCCACCTGGAACGAGACCTTCACTTTGTGAGTCATATCTCAGATGAGTTTTGAGACTTCAGCTTATATTTGGCATCATTTGATCTTGACTTGTTTAGGTTATAAGCTACTCTCTTGGCCCCATTTTCAGTCTCAAAAGCACAAAGCTAACTGGAGCTCATGAATAAGTGACCCTGTCCCCATTCTTTTACCTATTCTTGCTTGTTGCTACTCAACTGTCACCTGCTGAAGCTTTTTTTGTCTCTCATTTCTTAGCAACTTAAAAGAAACAGACAAGGACCGCCGTCTGTCAGTGGAGATCTGGGACTGGGATTTGACCAGCAGGAATGACTTCATGGGATCTCTGTCCTTTGGGATCTCAGAGCTACAGAAACAAGGGGTGGATGGATGGTAAGAAGTCAGGATATGGTGTATAACTGGAAATATTACACAGATGTAGACAGAAATAACAAAGGCAGAGGAAACAGGGGTGTGCATATTGAAGGGCTATTTGTCATAGTCTAGTGATAATCCTGGGTATTATCTCTGTTTTTATTTTGGGGTTTAGGTTCAAGATGCTGTCTCAGGAAGAAGGAGAATACTTCAATGTTCCCGTTCAGCCAGATGGAGAAGATGGTAATGAGGAGCTACGGCAAAAGTTTGAGGTGAGAAGCACAGAAACTAAGACAAAAATTGACAGGTTTAATTTGTTCTGTCCTTGTTTTGTTTATTTTTTTTATATATAAGGTGTATATATTCTTCCCTCATAATCTTCTTTTCCTGGTATTCCTTTTCTCTCCAGAGGGCAAAGGTGGGGCCAGGAAAGCCCACAGACTCTTCTTCCTCCTCCTCGGTGTGCAAGTATGACAGCAATGGCAATCAGGACCGGGTCAAGCTCTCGGACTTCAACTTCATCATGGTTTTGGGCAAGGGCAGCTTTGGCAAGGTGATGCGCATTGGTAGTGTTTTTTTATGGTGAAATATGGTAGCCAGTGGCTGTAAAACCAAATTAAATCACTGTAAATCATTTATTTGCTTTTTGTTGACTCTTTCCAGGTGATGCTGGCTGAGAGAAAGGGCACGGATGAGTTGTACGCCATCAAAATCCTGAAGAAGGACGTGGTGATCCAGGACGATGACGTGGAGTGCACCATGGTGGAGAAGAGAGTGCTCGCTCTGGCTGGGAAACCACCTTTCCTCACTCAGCTCCACTCCTGTTTCCAAACCATGGTATAGGTTCACATCATCTTGTATTAACAAAGAGAAACAGGCACAAGCAGAAACAGGGCAGCACCCAACTCAACACTGATCATTTATTCTCCTCTTCTTTGTCTTCTAGGACCGATTGTATTTTGTCATGGAGTATATAAATGGAGGAGACCTTATGTACCAGATCCAGCAGGTCGGCAAGTTCAAGGAGCCTCATGCTGTGTGAGTACGCACGCACAGGCACACACTATTTTTTGTGCACCCTTTTCTCTTCTTACTGCTGATTAATTCCCCAAACCCAATCTACTCTGCCTCTGTTTTCTTCGTCAGTTGATTCTATTCAATTTTATTGATAGATGTATGTACCCTTTCCATATTTTGGACTGATCTGATAATCTAAAATGTTAAAGGATGTACTAATTCAGTTAAAGAATGAGTTGGCAGTTTGCTGCTAACATGCTTCTCGCATACTTATTTGTCACATGCCTGTAGCTGCTTTTTAATGGATTCATCTTTATTGTCATTGCACAGCAGAGTAGAGGTACCGAAACTGTGTTGTCTGTGTTTCAGGTTCTATGCTGCAGAGATTGCCATTGGAATCTTCTTCCTTCACTCAAAAGGCATTGTGTACCGGTGAGTCCTTCTGTGCATCAGCTCAAGTCTGCATATACAGTTTAAAATCCCTTCAGAATAAAGTGTGTGTGTGTGTGTGTGTGTGTGTGTGTCTGTCACAGGGATCTGAAGCTGGACAATGTGATGCTGGACGCTGAAGGCCATATAAAGATAGCCGACTTTGGCATGTGCAAAGAGAACATGTTAGATGGAATCACCACAAAGACCTTTTGTGGAACACCAGACTACATCGCACCAGAGGTATGTTTACATGCTGTGAGATAGTTGATGTTGCACTTTCTTTTTTATTTAATTTTTACTCCTGCATGGGACTCACAACTCCACCATTGTGTCTTATAGATCATAGCATATCAGCCTTATGGGAAGTCTGTGGACTGGTGGGCCTTTGGAGTACTACTCTACGAAATGCTTGCTGGACAGGTTTGTATACAATCCTTATAGTTACTTTTTTTATCAAATAATTGTGACAAGTAAAATGATGTATATTTGTGCCCATCCAGCCGCCTTTTGACGGGGAGGATGAAGATGAGCTGTTCCAGTCGATCATGGAGCATCATGTCTCTTACCCGAAATCCATGTCCAAAGAGGCTGTTGCTATCTGCAAGGGGGTGAGTGCACATCTTCAAATGCACATACATAGAGAGACTCAGTGCTAATGTGGACCCTAAACTCTCCATATCCACTCTGAACACTGGAGAGTTTGCCATGTTAAGGGCTCTCAGTTTGGAGTCAAAGTGCGGAAGAATAACAAGGTAGAGCAAGTAGGACCAGTTTAAAGAGTACTCCACTGATTCAGCATTGCACTTCTAAAGCATTCAGTTTAACCAATGTGTGGCATATTATTCTCATTATTTTTATTAGATGTCTCACACTGTATTTTCTGCCAACTGAGCAGTTTTATTATATTTAAAAGGCTGCTCTGCCAAATTAACATTGCACTCATACAATTTTGTTGGACTTACCATGGATAGTAGGGATGTAATGATACACTCAACTCATGATTCAGTACGCAATTTTAAGTTCACAATACATTTTTCTCACAATTTCTTTTTTGAATTTAATATTCCTATATTTATATAAACTGTGCAAAGCGACAGATGTGTCCTCTTATCAAAAGTGCAACTAAAATAGTATTGTATACTGATGCCGGGATCGTGATGCTGGTCAACCATCACGATGGACAACCCGTGTGTGTTTGTGTGTGGGTGTGGGTGTGTGTCAGAGCTCTGAATCAATCAGTATGCAGAGAGGACACTCAGGTACCGAAAGATAAATAATTTTTCAGTACTCATAGGATCGAAGTATTTTGTTTGGTGCCATAATAGTATCGACGTTCAGTGCCCAGCCCTATGCCCTAGGGCTGTTTAAGAATATGCTTTGTGATTCTTTTTTTATTTTAACTCAACTTGTTGTAACACTAACTGACATTGCTTGAGGCCGTTTATTAGACTTCACACAGCCACAAAAGGCTTTACACAACTTTTTACACATATAGACTTTGATGTGTTGAATCAGTGGAGTTACCTATTAAACATATTGGGCTATTAGTTGATCGACTGGTTAAAGTTGTGATTCGGTGTAGCTATTGCCAGTTTATATACAGTACATTGGTTGAAAATTTTGATGCAAGTGAATTTAGGTCAGTAACAGATTAAGAATTTTAGTAATTAAATAAATTCAGCTTATTGGTATCCATAACGGAGTTTACCTGCTTCTTTGCCCCCTCCCCCTTAATGCAATGAAGGGAAACTAGTGTGTAGTGATCAGTTACAGTATACAGTACACACACACTAACACATAAACTCTTTTTATCCTTGTCTATCTGTGTGAATTTAGCTGATGACCAAGCACCCAGGTAAGCGTCTGGGCTGCGGTCCAGAGGGGGAGAGAGACATTAAGGAACACGCCTTCTTTCGCTATATAGACTGGGAAAAACTGGAGAATAAAGAGGTCCAGCCTCCCTTCAAACCTAAAGCTGTGAGTATATTACACACACTCTCTCTTCAGCTGTTGAATACTACCTTCACTGATTAGCTTAGAAATAAGTAATCGTAAGGAAGGAAATAACATCCAACTAGTCAAACTTTCAAGGTAAGTTATAGATTAGCTCGCTCATCCCCCGAACCAAACCATCGCCTGCCATTGGTCACTACTCTGACAAATGCTGAGCTGAGATTTGTGTAGTGTAGTCACCAATGATGACGCTGAGATGTCACTGGCTCACGTGCGGACCAATGGAAATCCACAGTTTCGGCTGTGAGTGATTTGATTGGTTGATGCCATGTTTTAGTTGTATTTCTCTTTTTTCTCTTTGTTTGTTGTCGTTGTCCTTTTTTTCCTTCCATCCCTCATCAAACTCACTCCATCCCCCCCATCTCTCTCTCTCTCTCCACCTCTCTCCTCTCCATGGCAGTGTGGGCGTGATGCGGAGAACTTTGATCGCTTTTTCACACGCCACCCCCCCGAGCTGACCCCCCCAGATCAGGAGCTTATAGCCAACCTGGACCAGGAAGAATTCCACGGCTTCTCATTTGTTAACCCTGAGTACCCTCACACAACTCACTGACCATGCCACATATCACTGGGCTGCACTAGTAATCCCCACACCTCGGAAACACATAAAAAAAATTAAAAAATAATAATCCCTATGATGTCATATCCAGGCAGGGTGAACGGAATAGTTCAACATTTTGGGAAGTACGCTTTTTTTTACTGAGACTTAGAAGAGAAAACCTGCATCGATCTCATGTCTTTGCACAAAGTAAGGAGCTGGAGCCAGGAGGAAATTAGCCTAGCTTAGCATAAAGACTGGAAGCAGGGAGGGGAAACAGCTAGCCTGGCTCTCTCTCTCCAGAGTAAATATGCCTACTAGCACCTCTAAAGCTCATTACCCACAAGGCTGTTGTGTTGTGTTGTCAGGAGTTTTCACTGTAAAAAAACCACATTGATGTTTTTTTCTGTGTGTACGGATTAATCAAATCAAACATCTTAATTAGTAAACTATAGTTCTGGGAGCTGTATTTTTTGAGAAGGGCCAGGTGAGATGCCCCCCCCAGCTTCCAGTATTCATGCTAAGCTAGGCTAATCACCTCCTGTCTCTGGTACAGACAGACATACGACCGTTATCAATCCTCTCATCTAACTCTCGGAAAAGAAATCAAATAAGCATATTTCCCTAAATGTACCAATACTGTTTCTTAAACATAAAGTTCAGATGGAAATGCGGATAGTTGCTCAAACGCTAACAATCAGGAGAATTAATCAGATATTCACGTGTCAAGTTGCTAGTAGGAGACTAGTCTTGTTTTCAGCGGTGACATTGTTTTCTGTGGTTCAGCACGTCATGTGACATTGGCTGCTCCCATATTAGCTCTACTGGTCCTATTTCAGTCTTTAGTGCACAAATGTTGCTCACTCCTGAATGCCGCCTGGCTGCTCACACCAGCAGGTTCATGTCGGGGGCCCACATCAGGGCCGACTCGAACCTGCTCTGTCTTCTTGTCACCCTCCTTGTGATTGCATATTGACCTATCAGTAATATTGATGAGTGTATTATGAGCACATCTTTAATGTTCACACAGTGTAAGTAAAAACTGACCAATTGCTTTGCTATGATTATTTGATTACTAATTAGTTTCCTAATGTTGACTTTATTTTGTCTATAGGACCAAATATTCTACACTTTCTGTTCTGTCAGTGTTGTGGTGAGCTTAAATGTTTTTTGCTGATTTAATTTTTTAACCAGTCAGAGGATAGAAGTCTTACATACACGCGGTCAGCTAGCGTGTAGGTCTGCGTCAAGTTAGTGATTTTTAATTGAAATCTCATTACTTTTCTCCTGATTCATCACTGAACGCTTCACCACATTACACTGTGTTTTTTAAAGACATATCTAAGCTTGTAAACAACTATTTGTTTTGGGAGAATTTCACATATGCTGAGTCTTGTGAAGCTGGTAGTTTGTTAGGATGTCCAAAAGTGCCAAAATAGGATTCAGAATCATGAGGATGAGGAAGAATATTGTCCTCAACAACTGTGATGAAGGGCAGCCATCATGTGCCATTTTGCAGTACATGTATAATTATTAGAATATGCATTATAGCTTATCTGTTCTCCAACAATACAATACAATACCTTCGGAAAGTAATTTTCAGATATAAAATGAATGAAGACGTGTGTTCATTGTGAGGCAGGTTGTATTATCTTTTTTTGTAACTGTGTAACACTGCAGGGTTGTAACAATGTGTCAAATCTTGTTCTTTGAGCTCGTATCAAAAAGTGGAGGCGGCATCATGGTGACGTCAGATACACAAAGATGCTCACTGATAAAGACGCTTGATTCTGCAAGGTGGAAAAAGTAAACATTTATTGTGATGATGGTGACGAATCAATTGTAACATAACAAGAGATATGACAGAAAAAGAATATATATGGAGTTCTGTATCAAAGAGATATTTGGATAAATTGTTCTGGATGAGAGAGATGCTTCTGTGGATTGTGTAATTGTCCTGTATGACTGGAAACTGATAATATAATCACTGGTGCCTACCAGACTACATCTGCTGTGTCTGCCTTGTTACTGCTGCTACATGCAAAATGGGATTATTTGGATTGGCTGAGAGATCGTTGAGAAGATCAGTTCCACTCTCATATGTGGAAGCTAAGCTAAAGCCAGGAGAGACAACTATCTTAGCTTAGCTTAGCATTTGGGGTCTATGGTCTAGCCTCTGTTCCACTAGCTTTTGTAACTTAATGCAATTTCTCATTCAACATTTCTTTCCTTGGTGTTTCTGAAAACATTAAGCGTGTTCCTGGGGTTTACTCTTCATATTCTATATCAAACTGCAGCACTTGCTGTTAGAAATTAAAATGTTCGTTTCAAACAACTACTACTTAGGAAGCACAGAAAAAAACTAAAAACAACTCAGCTCTTTTGTGGAACTATGGTGTTTAGCTGGCAAAGGTGTAGGACTAATGGGAAATGTCTTTTTAATGCCTATCAAATACAGAAATATTAGATAAATGATGGTAAAGGATCGCTTTTCAAAAACAAGACTTTATCTAAACATATGAAGTTAAGCCACACGGCCCACTGTTGAGACGGGATGGAAATGTTAGTTAATGGGAATAATAATTGTTGAATTTGGAGTTCCTCTTTTATGAATGACACGATGACTCAATATTTATTGATATTTTACAGCACACATGAACAAATCCTTAAGGTGTATCAACTGTTTACAAACATGTACAAACCATTTAGCCTTAAAACCAACTAGAAATGTTTTCAAAAATGTGTTCAAAATTCAAGGTCCACTTACTAAAGTAGTATTCAGTTGCATCTCATGGCCTTCATCAATGGGTGGTGTTAGCTCAGTTGCCATGGATTAAGAAGAATTAATTATAAATTATTAGAAAATGTATACATGTTCACCCAACAAAGACTTCATATTTTAAATGTATGTAAAACATGAATCTATATTTTATAATATTACAACATAGTGTCAATCTTTCATTTGTCGAGATTGCTACATTATAATGTGTTCAACTATACCTGATATATAATTATATATTAACTAATTGTCATATACTATTTATAAAAGCTACATTAGAGGGTAACATAAAATGTCCACAAAACAAACCCACATTGCAATGATAAAATATGCTGCATTACACCTGCCTCAAACACAAAAATGAGCTGAATTAGTGATGTGTTCGTGGACCGGTGATAGAGGTGGGAAAGTTTCAAACTCCTCATTTCAGCTGGAAGCCCTGTGAGATGAGACAAAAGGAGGAGGTAGGCAACTAAATGCTGTGTGTGTGTGTGTGTGTGTGTGTGTGTGAGTGTGACATGTGTGTAATACATGTGTCTTGCCTGGGGCTCACTGCTTCACTTTCCTGTGTGAAATCCTTTCCGGTTGTGGTTTGGTCTGCAGCTGGTCTGTTTTATCGATCCTTGTCTGTTCTGTACTAAAATGTTTCCTCTCTCTGGTTTTGGAAGTTTGTCTTAGATCTTTCTGCATTTGTGCTGTTGGAATGTTTCAGTGGGTCTTTATTCATCTCTTGACTGTGTCTCTGGGTTTGTTTGTTTTTTGTCGATTTTTGTAGTGTGTTCTGACTCCTTGTGGTGCAACCATTAACAGATCAGAGATGTGGATTAGACTGCACTTAGACTCAACAATAGCAAAATACTCATGCAACACAACTCACAATTTAACACCATTTTAAAGCTGGGGAAAGCTGTTTTTTTGTGTCACAAAATTCCATAATAACCCTTCAACATATTGTAATTTAAGTGGTTTGAGAGAAAAATACACTTATGTACCTCTGTGCTCTGTTTTTAGGCTTTCAAAAATCTAGCCTGTGATGGGAGACTTTGGCCAATTACAGGTCATTTCAGAGAGAGGGCGTTCTTATTGGCTGTTCTACAAAAACAGATGCATGTGTACATCCCATCAGATGGTGGAACCCTGATTGAATGGTGGAAAATCCTGGAGAAAAAGTTGCTATTACAGCATTGGAAAAAAGTGCCTACACAAAGCAAAGCAATCCAGAAGAAAGGAAGACTGACTTATTAAAAAGACTAAAGACTAGCTAAAGCTCACGACTACGGTTAGCAGAAGGCTAAACTATTAGCAACGTTTCCTCTCCATTTCTGAAAAGCTTTGCCGATATTGACACATTTTATTATTATAAACATGAGCTTAAATCACAGTATGTCATCTTAAAGGGCTTTACAGGCCAAAAGGTTTTCAAAGAAAACAGCCACAAGGATCTAAATCATGGTCGGGATGATTGAAATGAATGACAAGTACGCGTACATGTTACTGTAAGAAGCGTGTGCATGAGCCCATGCCTGTCTGGTGAGGGAGGCGTAGGACAGAAAGGGGGGGGGAATGGAACTGCAGGAAAAGGACTATTTTTTTCAAATTCTGACATTTGTTTGGCCTTTTCTAGAAAAATGCATACCCCAGCTTTAAAAGACAGGTTCACAATTTTTAATCCTACCCAAATTCATTTACATTTTGTATTTAATGTAAAATATAATGAACATTGTATAAGCTTTTTTGATGAAGGGTGGATTGCATGGGAGGACTTTGGCCCATTGACCTCCGTATGTCAAAGTCCTGTCCACGGCCTGAATGCTGGAGTCGAAACAGAATAACACAGCAATGTTTGGACATGTACTATGTACATGTACTATTAACAGTTTTAGTGATTTAATGACTTGTTTAGGACTCTAAACACATATAGGATTTTGACATGAGTCTGTGATTCATAGACTTGTAACTTCAATGACACTTTGTCCCAACTCTGCAGGTTATTGTCTTTCCGTGTGCTGAAACACTTAACCTCCCTTTCCTCTTTCTCTACCCTCCATCTTTGTGCTTCTGTGGGCAAGTTATTCATTTTACTTGTTTTCAACTTTATTTTTCTAACACGTTCTCTCTCTCTCTCTCTCTCTCCATCTCTCCCTCTTTTCCTCCCTATTTCTCTTTCTCTGTTGCAGAAATCGCGCCGTGACGTCGGCAACTTCGACAAGGAGTTCACCAAGATGGCGGTGGAGTTGACGCCCACAGACAAGCTCTTCATTATGAATCTGGACCAGAATGAGTTTCAAGGCTTCTCCTACACCAACCCTGAATTCATAATAGAAGTTTGAGGAGTTCCTGTTGGTTAGACGCAGCCCGAACAAGACTTTACTCCAACCCTAACCGCCCAGTTACATCCATCGAGGGCTCATCCAGCATCTCAGTGCACCACCACTGAAGCTAAAGCCACAACGTCTCATTTACACACATCCCAACCCACAAATAGGAGAAACCGCCACACACTGGCTTTAGCTGCTGGTTGGTCACACTGGGACTGAGTTTCACCAGGAAACACATAGTCAAACAGGCCAGTTTCCAGAAAACTCCAGGGCATGTGTAGTATTCACAGGACCTCGTGGGGACCAGGTCAATGCAAAGAGTCGCAGTGAATGTGAAACTGTGTGTATGTGCTCTTATTGATCAGCAACAGTGTGTGTTTGTGTACTTGATTTTCTTCTCTTCGGCCTGTAAAAGTTGCGTCATAAACATTCCATGATCAATATGTCATATGTACACACACACACGTACACACACGCGTCTCTGCAGGCAGGCTGCCGTTTGGAGGGAAGGAATGGTTTTAAAAGTCCTGATTTATAACCTCATATCTAAGTTAGTTCTGAACTTAGTCTTAAGCACGTCTCGTCTTCCAAAATTGATGCAAAAAAAAGAGTATCAAAAGCGGATATTTAAAAATGTCTCTGTCTTTTTTCTCTTGCTTAATCTCTCTTTCTCTTTTCTCTGGCACTGTGTACACAGTGGGTAAGTGCTGTGTAGGCCTATAGAGTCTTTGTGGTGCAGCTCCTCTATGCATGCCATATTTGTTGTTAAAGTAGTTCCCACACTGTGGAAAAGGGAAAACCTGATGTCTTGAGTTTATTGATGCAAGTCAGTTTTGAAATACCCATGCTCAAATTTGAGTTTCCACTCCGAATGCTGTGTACGCCTTCTATTAATGTTGATATATGCTAAGAAGTTTGCTTTAAAAAGCACGAAGCAAACACCATTTTGCTGTCCTTGACAAGAATATGAGATTCTGTGAAATGAATATATAAAGTAGATGTAATAATTCTGTATGACTTGTGTTTCAGTGTATGTGTTGATAAGAATGGGATCTAGAGCTAGAAGTGGTTTTCATGTTGTAATACACTTCTATCCTCCTTCACAACCTCATCTCACTTTCTTTCCCTGGTCTCAGCTGTAACTTTTTACTTTTGTTTTCCCATTTTTATATCTCCCCTTCTCCTCCTCCTCACCTGCCCCCAACTCACATTCACATTGGTACAATTTAAGGAGGAAATGAACTGGGAAATGATATAAGTAGGACAAGAGGGAGATGGGAAAAGAGAGGAGAATAAAGTGTTTACTATGCAAAAGGCAGGAGAAGAGGGCAACTTTTATAAAGCAACCTGAAGAAATTGTGTAACAGGACAGTGTACATGTGTTGCATGTGCCACCTTTACCTGTGCGTGAGAGACACTTACAGTATGATACTACATTAAATTATCATAATACCATTTCAGTAACTGTGGCTCTTGTGTTTTACGCTGTTTTACATTTTATATGTACATTTTATTTATATATATATATATATACTGGGGAAAAAATATATAAATATAATCCCTGACTAAAATCCTTAACTTTCAAGGCTTAAAGTGACCTGTGTTTGACACAAAAAAAGACAAAATTGGCTGCAACTCATGTTTTCATTACATCATTATTGTATTACATAAGGTTTTGATTAATTGTTGAGTCTGTAAAATGTCAGAATATAGTCAAATTGATTGCCGATATTTTATGGTCAAGTTTTCAAATGTCTATTTTTGTCTAATAAACAGATTAAAACTATACTTAATCAAAGAAAAATACAAGTTTATATACAAGTAAATGAAAAGGGGTCAAAGCAATCAGCCATCACAGTTGAGTTAAGTCAGAAATATCTAATCAACATCCAACACTTCAGCACTTCATATTTGGGAAATGGCTGCTGGTTTTAATCATTAAGTATTTGTAGTAACCCTCAGTTTGTTTTACCAACAAAATCTAAGAATACATAAACTTAATACAATTTAAGTTATTGGAAATATAGATAAATGAGCAAAGTGTGGAATATGAAAACACATCCTTTTAACTGAAATAGAAAATGAAAAGTCTGGGGGAAAAAGATGTAAAAATTCTCTTTGCGCTTTTGGGTAAAAACATATTTTAGGCCTAGTTGGTTTTTTCTTATTCAGCAATATGCCTAATTGTCCTAAAAAGACCCTAGTAGTGATTATTAATCAAATATAATGCAGTAAAACACAGTATCAGGTTTCTATCAAGGAAATTCTAGATGATTAGTGCGTTATAATGGATTTTATGATAATGGATAGCATGATAACCAAATGAATCAGAATTTATGATGTTATATATAAACATGTCTATAAATGAAGACAATAACATGCTCTGACCACTGTGCTGCTGTCCATGGTGCTGAAGTAAACTGAACTGGTTTAGACTACTGATCCAGACTGATCCATTATGCTTAGTGACACACACACACACACACACACACACACACTGGAGGGTAGGGTAACCCTGCAGTTGTGCCATGCAGAGTTGAGCTACAACAAACTAGATTGCGTCCACTGGAGCTGCTGCTGCTGTTTTTTTCTCTGACCAAGGATTTGTGGCTTTTTCCCACTTTTCGCCCCTCGGTCTGTTTATCCTCTCTGATTTATCAGTTTATCTACTACCAGCCAACTGATTTCTCTCCTGCATTGACATGGAAACATCCCAACTCACTGAACCAAGTCTGATGCATGTAGGCTATGACCCATTCTGAAACCTGCACTAATCCAACTATAATAGGCCTACAGAGTGTCCGGTTGCAGAAGATGTGCACAGAATCGGAGTTTCCTTCAGCTGACTGGATCCACACAAAGTTAAGGCACAGGGGGGAAAGTTTCTAAACCCTGCTGGCCTCCGTCCACTGTGGGACTCCTCGGTGTGGAGGACGCAGAAGAGCCCGGGCCGACATGAGGCTGTGTAACCGGGGTATGTTGATGCTGCTGACCACGGCGGGGGCTTTCTGCGCCTTCAGCCTCATGACCATCGCAGTGGGCACGGACTACTGGCTGTACTCCCGCGGGATGTGCCGCTCCAAGAACCTGAACGACAACGAGACCGTTCGCAAGAATGAGGAGGTCCTGACCCACTCCGGTCTGTGGAGGACCTGCTGCACTGAGGGTAGGATACGACTCCTGTCTGGGCTGTACTGTTACAACTGCATAGGCTTACAGGTTCCCACAAGATAGAGAACATACCCCGTGTCTCCATTCCAGGTGATGAATGCTATTTCAGAAATCAGAATCAGACAATCAAAAATCAGAAAAGGCCAGGTTTATTGTCAGATAAGTAACACTTACTAGGAATTTGCCTTGGTGGTTGGTGCAAATATAAACAAACATATATATAGCCTACATTATAATGATATTATAACTATGCTTATAATTGTTATTATGCATTATGGGAGAACACTGTATTTCTGTCATCACAGCCAAATTTAGGCTCTTGCAGAATTGCCTAAATAAGATTATTGTTAAACATTATTTATAACACCCAGTTGTGGAGGAAGTTTTCAGATCCTTAACTTACTAAGTAAAAGTAGTTATACCATAGCGTAAGAATACTCCATTACAACAAGTGTTTGAGTATTATTGGCAAAATGTAGACTACTAATGGTATCAAAAGTACAACTACTTGCAACTACATGCAGACAAATGACCCCTAGGGGTGTTACAGTATTATAAAGTATAGGCTATCATTGTATGTATGTATGTGAATCAGTAAAGTCACCAGTAGCCTAATGAAAGTTGTGAAATAATGCAGTTTGAGTATGAAATAGAAATACTCAAGTAAAGTACAAGTGCATCACAATTGTACTTAGTACTTAAGGAAATGTATTATTACACCATTTTTAGCACACAAACGGTGGTAATAAAACCTAAACAAAAGACCAGATAAATGATTTAAAAAAGAGACAAAACAAAGTTCACAAGCAACTTGCATTAAATGTGTAATAAGTTAGTAGGTCAAATGTGTTTTCTTACTAGCTTTGACAACTAGAGTTACAAAGTGTGTCACGACTACCACACATTATATCATTTGGGCTAATGGTCAAACATGAGAGTGAAAACAAAATAAAGCTAAAACAATAAAAGAAAAAAGGGCTAGTTGGGTTTTTAAAGCTTTTTAAAAGCACTGATAGTGAGGGAGCGCTAGTTCCTCAATTTTTGAGCTAAACGGACATCAACTAGCCTTTAGCAACCTTTTGAGCCAAAAAGTGTAATATGAAAAAAGATATGTGGCTACGTCTTTGTTTCTACCTCTTCATGCCCAGTGAATAACTGTTTAGTTGGGCAGGGTAAGCCATCATAGCTTAAGCTCAGATGGATTTATGGTTTGATATAGATTAATGTTTGCATCTTGAGGAGGGAGAGGAGTGGTCTAGGAAAATGTCATTTTCATTATTCATTGCTTTTAATAGCACACCTCTTCCTCTTCACCCATATCCTCTGTTTGCTTTGCTAATTTTCTGAACAAAATGGAAATGTTCAGCTTTCTCTCTCTTTCTCTCTCTCTCTCTCTGTCTCTCTCTTGCTCTCTCTCTCTCTCTCTCCTCCCTCTGCCCCTCTATCTCTAAGCTCCAAAATGGTTTAATCGAAAGGTAACAAAGCATGCAGAGGACATCAATGATTCAACCATCCTGTGTGTGTGTGTGTGTGTGTGTGTGTGTGTGTGTGTGTGTGTGTGTGTGTGTGCGGCAGGATTACATGTGAGAGCAACAATAAATAGTGACATGACAGGCATAACAAAGACGTGATACAAAATAAAAATGCACACGGACAGACAAGGTTGGCGTATGGTTGCGTGCACTCATCAAACTCAACACTACAGACAATAATAATGGGATAGTATCTTCCAGAGTGGAGGTTATTTTCATGTCAAAGCTACAAAAACAAAGTGACACCTTGAATGAAGACTATTGGTGCTAAGTTGGCAGACAAATATGCTGCATTATACAAGAAGTCAGAAAACATCTATTCTTGCTAAGAGTGAGAGAAATGATGCAAAACAACATGTGACCTCATCTCTCTTTGCCTCCTGACAATGACTTGAACACATGCTCTCTCAGTAGCTCTCATCTCTGACCTGTTCACGGCGGCTGAGTTGTAGCTTACTGAATGAGTTTTGTTTTGGTAACCATGGCAACCGAGTCACATCATCAATACTGGTCAATCAGTGCAGTGCATAAGGGCACATTTATCAATACATCCCTGTGTGTGCAAATGTGGAAAGGCACTTCTAGGTCAGAGGTTACTGAGAGCAGAAAACATGTGTAGCAGATTTTTGTAATCTTTAAAAAAAAAAACGCTCAGGGTTGTTTTTAAAAAAAAATCACAATCAACTCGGGCGGTGCTAAGCTCTGGACTCTGGACTCTGGTCTTCAGCCGCTTATCCGGTATCGGGTCGCGGGGGCAGCAGGTCCAGTAGGGGACCCAAACTTCCTTTCCCGAGCCACATCAACCAGCTCCGACTGGGGGATCCCGAGGCGTCCACAGGCCAGGTTGGAGATATAATCTCTCCACCTAGTCCTGGGTCTTCCCAAGGCCTCCTCCCAGCTGGACGTGCCTGGAACACCTCCCTAGGGAGGCACCCAGGAGGAATCCTTACCAGATGCCCAAACCACCTCAACTGGCTCCTGGAGCAGCGGCTCTACTCCGAGCTCTTCTCGGATGACTGAGCGTCTCACCCTATCTCTAAGGGAGACGCCAGCCACCCTCCTGAGGAAACCCATTTCGGCCACTTGTACCCTGGATCTGGTTCTTTCGGTCATGACCCAGCCTTCATGACCATAGGTGAGGGTAGGAACGAAAATTGCCCGGTAGATCGAGAGCTTTGCCTTCTGGCTCAGCTCCTTTTTCGTCACAATGGTGCGATAAACGAAATGTAATACCGCACCAGCTGCTCCGATTCTCCAACCAATCTCACGCTCCATGGTCACTCCCGAACAAGACCCCAAGGTACTTAAACTCCTTCACTTGGGGTAAGGACTCACTCCCTACCTGAAGAAAGCACTCCATCGGTTTCCTGCTGAGAACCATGGCCTCAGATTTAGAGGTGCTGATCCTCATCCCAGCCGCTTCACACTCAGCTGCGAACCGATCCAGTGAGTGCTGAAGGTCACAGACCGATGACGCCATCAGGACCACATCATCTGAAAAAGCAGCGATGAGATCCCGAACCCACCGAACTGCAACCCTTCCCCGCCCCAACTACGCCTTGATATCCTGTCCATAAATATTACAAACAGGATTGGTGACAAAGCGCAGCCCTGGCGGAGGCCAACCCTCACCTGGAATGAGTCCAACTTACTGCCGAGAACCCGGACACAGCTCTCTCTTTGGTCATACAGAGATTGGATGGCCCTGAGAAGGACCCCCTCACCCCATACTCCCGCAGCACCTCCCACAATTTCTCCCAGGGGACCCGGTCATACGCCTTCTCCAGATCCACAAAACACATGTAGACTGGTTGGGCATACTCCCAGGCCCCCTCCAAGATCCTTGCGAGAGTAAAGATCTGATTGGTTGTTCCACGGCCGGGACGGAATCCGCATTGTTCCTCTTCAATCCGAGGTTCGACTATCGACCAAACCCTCCTTTCCAGCACCTTGGAGTAGACTTTACCAGGAAGGCTGAGAAGTGTGATACCCCTGTAATTGGCACACACCCTCTGGTCCTTTTTGAATAGGGGAACCACCACCCCGGTCTGCTACTCCTTAGGCACTGTCCCAGACTTTCACGCAATGTTGAAGAGGCGTGTCAACCAAGAGATCCCCTCCACACCTAGAGCTTTCAGCATTTCTGGACGGATCTCATCAATCCCTGGGGCTTTGCCGCTGTGGAGTTGTTTGACTACCTCAGCAACTTCCACCAGGGAAATTGACAACAATCCCCCATCATCCTCCAGCTCTGCCTCCACCACAGAGGACGGCGTTCCTCAAAGTGCTCCTTCCACCGCTCTATTACCTCCCCAGTTGAGGTCAACAACGTCCCATCCTTACTGTACACAGCTTGGATGATTCCTCGCTTCCCCCTCCTGAGGTGGTGAACGGTTTTCCAGAAGCACCTTGGGGCTGGCCGAAAGTCCTTCTCCATGTCTTCTCCGAACTTCTCCCACACCCGCTGCTTTGCCTCTGTCACGGTAGTGGTTGCAGCCCTTCGGGCACGTTGGTACCTTGCAACTGCCTCCGGAGTCCTCCGGGATAACATATCCCGGAAAGACTCCTTCTTCAGTTGGACGCAATGGAAACTTTGAACATTGTCCACTCAGGTTCAATGCCCCCAGCCTCCACAGGGATGCCCAAAAAGCTTCCTCTGGTCAGGGTCCAGGTTGATTTATCACAGGATTTTCAAACCATTCTTTGTCTGGCCCCTCCCCTGAGACCACTTTACCATGGGAGACCCTACCAGGAGCACAAAGCTCCAGACAACACAGCCCTCATGTTCACAGGGACACACAAACCTCTCCACCACAATAAGGTGATGGTTCCCGGAGAGGCAATACGGTAACGTGAGCTATTTAAATTAGTTGATACGTGGTTATATGTAATTTGCTCTTACCAGTGTATCGCCATGTGTACTTCGTCCATAGAAATCCTCTTCTATCGGTCTCAAAACGTCCCAGTTAGATAGTAAATGCCGTAAACATATTCCTTGTAAATCTTTACTATCAGAACCAAGCAGGACTTTCTAATTGCACAATCCAAATTGTCTTCAAAACTTTCCATTTACACCATGTAGCTTGCTAGCTTGTTGTTTCCTGAAGCAAATGGCTACTCACAGAGTTATCCTGGAAATGTACTTCCCTTGATCCAGACTAAAGACACTTCTATGTAATATAGGTACACAGTTTGTGTGAAGTTGTAAAATAATGCAAAGCAAAATGACACAGAGCCTAAGCAGTTTTCATATGGATGTAATGTAATTCTGTATTTCTTTGTCTTCCCTGCAGGGACATTTCGGGGCGTTTGCAAAGACATTGATCATTTTGCTGAGGATGCAGACTATGAGCAGGATGCTGCAGAGTATCTACTACGTGGGTAACAAAATGTGCACAACTGTGAGATCTAACACCAAACTCTCAGGTATTCAAATGTTGCAAATAGCCCATTCTACTCTCTTCTCCTCAGGAGCAGTACGAGCCTCCAGCCTCTTCCCCATCCTCAGTGTGGGATTATTGTTTCTCGGAGGTGTGTGTGTAGCTGCCAGCGAGTTCTACAAGTCACGTTACAACGTCATCCTCAGTGCGGGTATACTCTTTGTCTCTGCAGGTCAGAACACACACAAACTTAATATGCATGCAAGTATTTACAGTGTTTATCACGCATCTGACCCTCTCCATCTCTCTAAACTCTTCCAGGTCTCAGTAACATTATTGGCATCATCGTGTACATATCAGCAAACTCAGGGGACCCTAGCCAGAGCGACCATAAGAAGAGCTACTCCTATGGCTGGTCTTTTTATTTTGGAGCTCTGTCCTTTGTGCTCGCTGAGATGGTGGGCGTCCTTGCAGTTCATGTGTTCATAGAAAAACACAGACAGCTGCGCACTAAAGGCCGTCCGTCCCTCAATAAGCCGCCCATCTCTCGCAGCTCATCTTACTACCGGAACCGATGCTACCAGAACCGCTCACGCCGATACAGTTACAGGGGCAACAGTGCAGGGGACTCAAGCTCACACTCCATTCGAGCATCCTTGGTGCGAGACAGAGAGCCGTCGTTCTCAGCTGAATCCAAAGCCATGGAAAGTTTGCCACCAACAGTGAGAGTGGGCTCAGAGTTCATGCTCTACACCTTAACCTCCCCTTTCAAAGACAGTAAGATTGACATACCTGTGGATGATTTAACTACTGAAGCTGCGCACAACAACGCAGAGATGCTGCCTGGAAACTGTGCTTCCAACAGAAGGACCACGCCGGTCTGAGAGGAGGATGTACAGAGATTAAATTCAAGAGGAACTTCTGTGAGAGAAGAACATAAAATGAAAGGAAGTCCTCGCAAACTCTTGGTACAGAAAGAGGAAAGACTTCAGAGACCAGAATAGGCCTGCATCAACTAATCAGTCGAAAATGGTGAAATAAATCACAATGACAATTCCCTTGAGCCCAGCTTGACTTTCCAAAATGCTTGTTTTGTCTGACCAACAGTCCAAAAACCCAAAGATATTCAATTTACAATGATACAAAACAAAGACATTAGGTTAAACCTTGTGTTTGAAAAGCTGGAATGGGAGCATGTGGATTTTAGAGTGAAAATACCTAATTTGGGCTTTTTGTATGCTATTCTGCTATGTCATATCTACAGTATATCTGTAGTGTGTGTGCGAATGAGTGTGTACAATAATGGGAATGTGTGTATGAGACAGAAAATCATGCAGAGAAAGACAGGAAAGGAGGAGCGGTTCATGAAAATAAGAAACTAAAAGATAGAAATACAAGACACACATAAACATACATCTGGGAATGACATACTGTAACTAACTATGTCCTGTTCCTGTCATTCTTTTTGTGGACCTAAGCTCAAAATCAAAACCCCATTAAACGCATTAGAGCGTCTCTTGCCGTGTCTGTTTGTGTGTTTAAGTGTGTATTGAGCATAATTGTGTCAAAATGTTCTGCCCTTACAGTTCACTGAGTCTCTGTTTACATCAAATAAAGCTTATAAATCAACACAACATGTCCTTGGGAGAGATGTAGTTGTGGTTCAAGGTTTTGTATTGATGCTTTTGTGCTGTACAGGGCACATCTTAGGTGCCTGTGTGTGAACATTCAAATATCTGCCCTTGCATAAGTGGGCACAGAAGCAAATGTCCAAGCAAAGAACAAATATTTAAAAAACTGTTATTCCCCACCCATCCATGCTGAAAAATATTAAGGCCTTCATATGTGTGTGTGAACCTGCATGAGTATGCTGTGTTAGAGATGATGATAGGACAGTATTAACAGCTTCAAAGGTCTACAACAGCATAACAGCAAGCATACTGAAGCGTTACCATGGCAGCAGCAGCATCATGCAGGCGAACATTCAAGGCAGTTTGATTAATATTCTCAGTGCCATCATGTACTAACCTGACCACGCATAATATTATCATATACTAGGGTACAGATGCCATACATCCTTGACGATGCATGTGTTTTTTTTGCCACTATACTTGTCCTTCCACTTTCTTTTTGTTGGAATTTTAAATTGGATTTATGAGGACTATGCTTATCTACTGTTCCTCAGATCTCTGCTGGGTAGCTAGACTGTCTAAGTTTTCTGTTGCATGATTAAACAACAGTAGAACATACACGTTTCAACAAAACAAGTTCCTTCCCGAGGCTATTTTGCAGCGGCTCCATGCGGATTGGTTTAAAGAAAAGCTAATAAACCAGAGCATGTTTTTCTCCCATCCAGGAATGCTATGTGGACTAGCCAGACCCTCCTCCGCAGAAGACTGGCAAAGTAAGACTACCAATGCCATATTACTTGTAGCGCACAAACACATTTTAAGCAAAGATTTCAAATAGGTTTATACTTTTCCCACAGTGTATATTATCCACAGGTGGTGGCCAGTGTTCTAAATTAGAAACTGATATTGTTTTAATAAATAATCATAGCAAAATATTGGCAGCGGTGGGATTTGAACCCACGCCTCCGAAGAGACTGGAGCCTTAATCCAGCGCCTTAGACCGCTCGGCCACGCTACCGGTGACGTCAAGAGAAAGACTCGTTTTACTTGGTCTGTAGGGGAGTTTTAAACAGATTTTAAGTGAAACATATATTATATATCAAGCTGGGGAAAGCAAATAACTGTATGAGGTCATAGAAGGATTGTGTTTTCCGTTTTATTCGCCTTTCCCACCGATAACAACCCTGTAGACAAAACTAGGTTCATTGACAGAGAAAGGTTAACAACAACAACCCCTGTAGGACAACGCCATTGAACATCCAAAGAACACCAGGAAAACAAGATTTAACATTTATTTTGAAACCCCTTGCCCTGCCAACGCCACCCAATGGATGTGTTGGTACAAAGGTACAAGGAGTTGGTTACGCTACACATCGTAGCTGGATCAATTGATTTATGAAATAAATAAATACGAATTAGTAGTGGACACCTTGTATGTGCTAAATCAGATACAAGCCGGTTTCCGTCAAAAAAAGGGAAGAAAAAAAATATTTGTAATGTTTTGAAACTGTGCTTCCATTTTGATATACATCTTTCATTTATGTGTACTCTTTGGAAGAACCCTGGCTAC
Source organism: Percina caprodes (assembly GCA_013375575.1). Lineage (NCBI taxonomy): Eukaryota > Metazoa > Chordata > Actinopteri > Perciformes > Percidae > Percina > Percina caprodes. The sequence goes on along the minus strand of JABXJD010000072.1, from coordinate 1,192,106 downwards.
ATCCGGTTCCGCCCTGCGCCATTTTGATGAAACAGCGAGGAGAGAGCAGATGCAGTTTGGTCACCGAAATGGATTTTATGGATTTAAATTGAAGATGAATGTGGATACACAACTTTCAATGTTTCGTGATGAAAGATAACCGCGTACTGAAGAGGAACCTTTGCGTCCTGACTGCCTAACTGGTGGATTTGTTAGATAATTCGACAGTTAGCTAGCTAACCTGGGCAACATTATTAGCCTAGCGCCGTTAGCTTTTGTTAGGGAAGTAGTGTTTTCATGTTGAGTGGCGAGGTGTAGCATGTTAGCCTTGGTATTAGCTAACTAGCTAATATAACATTTACACGGTAGATAACGTTTTCGGAATAATCCTTTTTAGGTCCAACAGCGATAACGTAACATCTGTGGACTCGTGGCGGAATCTTTCGAGGAGATTTGTGGACTTTTTGCGGAGCTCGGTAGAGTTTGTCTTGACTTGAAAAATAAGAACTGTCTCCAGAAGGCAACACATTCGAGGACTGATGCTCGCGAAATCCCAGGCCCGCTGTTAGCTACACTAGCGGCTTGTAGCTAGCGCGGCGGCCCGGGCTTTCCACCCAAAGACAATTCACTACGGACTTGGCCTCCTTCAAATCCCTGCGCTAGATTTACTTTGTGCTGCTGCATGGACTCTCTTGGATTTGGTGGCACCCTGTTATGTTTTATTGGACTTTAAAGAACTGACGAGGCACACGGCGCCTCTCAATGGCGCTCTGGTCTCACAACTCGATTATTTTTCTTTGGCAATAACAAGGACTCCTTTCGCCATCTGCGAGCTGAACCCTTCCCCTATTTTAGTACTTTCTTTGTCTACATTGTTTCAGCCAATATAAAGAAGGTTTACCTAATTAAAGTCACCACATTTAGCTGTGTTCAGTGTTGACGCTGTTTTATTTTGTTATATCAGGCCTGTGTTTTTTTTTCTTGTGCTTGATTGACCTAAGTGCTTAGACCTGTTAAAATGTCGTGTGTTCACTATAAGTTTTCTTCCAAACTGGACTACAACACAGTTACTTTCGATGGGCTGCATATCACCCTCAACGAGCTTAAAAGGCAGATTATGGCCCGAGAGCGCCTCAAGGCCACAGACTGCGACCTGCAGATCACCAATGCGCAGACTCGAGAAGGTATATGATCAGCTGACACATTACCAAATGTGTCACGACCATGTCATCCCTTGTTTTGAGTAATAACTGTAGATAACGGGCAGTGGAACAGTAAGGATTGTTGAAAAAAAAAAAATGCCATGCATCATATTTAGACTATATATTGTGCTACAACACTCCACGGCTGGAAGTAATGGTTACTTGTTAAAGAATCTGCTAGTTATGTTTTCCATTAATTATTTGGGGGTATAGCACGTCATAAATAAGGGAAACATGCCTATTGCGGTTTCCCCAGAGCCCCAAGTGGCGTCATCAGTTTGCTCGTTTTGTCTTACCAATAGTCCAGAACCCTCAAACAAATCTGATTACCATCACATAAAACCAGCAAAAAATAATTACATTAGTACAATTTCCAAATAGTTGCAGAAACATTGTCTGTTGGTTGTCTTAGCTCTATACTAATTGTCTAAATTAACAATATCAAGCTTCTCCTGGGCCAGGTTTCTTTAGTCGAAATTAGAGCTGGGCAATATATTGATATCTCGAAATGAGACTAGGTATCGTCTTAGATTTTGGATATTGTAATATGGTGTTTTTACCTGGTTTTACAGGCTGTATTACAGTAAAGTGATATAATTTTCTGAACTTGACTGACTGTTGTTTGATTATTTACCTTTACCCACTAAGTCATTAAATCATTTCTGGAGAATATTTATCAAAAATGTCATAGTGTAACAACATTTTGTTAAAGCACCAATAATCAACCATACAATATCATCGGCATATCGACATTGAGGTATTTGGTCAAGAATATATATCACCCAGCCCTAGTCGAAATACAAACTTTCTAGTATTAGGGTATCGACAACTACCCAATTTGAAATGATTTATTTAAAAAAATATATACTAAACAAAACAGTTTATCAATTTATATGACCTTTTTCACAGTCCTAGTTGAAATTATGAGATGATGCAAGCCATAGTAAACACACGCTCCTGGTTCGGGACACTGTAATTAACTTAACATCTGTTCTGTTTTCCGGACCCAAGTTACTATACTGCGTGTCTTACTGAACAATGTTTGTGTTGTGATAATTTGTGTAATGTTTTGTAGAATACACAGATGATGAGGCCCACATCCCTAAACACTCGTCCGTGATCGTCCGCCGCACTCCGCTTGGAGGAGTAAAACCTGCTGGCAGGACGTTCATTGTGTAAGTATAATTAAAATACTACTGGAATCTTGATTTGAGTGGTACATTGTCTAATAATTCAAGATATTGGTTAACCAGATTTTAAGTAGAGATCAGAGGTCTTTCCGTTAACGGTTACAGTTGAAAACTTTGTCCTGTCGCTCCAAGTTTGCCCTTGGGTCATGTCAATAACTGATGTTTTCTTTCTGCAGAGATCGTTCTGACACAGCTGTGGTGGGATCTTCTAGACCCGTATGTAAAACAAACCCAAAATCAACACTCTCTCCTCCTCTTACCTCTCTCCCTCTCCCCCTCTTTCTGACTTTAGTCACCTTTCTCAAGAACATTCTGTCAGCAATGATTGAGTTGCGTGTATCCTCTGTTCACTGTGTGTTGGCTACATTTGTGTTGAGATCTCAACCTCTATGTGTTATGTGATGTCTTTTTGGGAGGGTTTCCTGGCGTCACCACATTCAAAAAAAAAAAAATAGTTTGTTGTTTCTCTCTAACAGGGTTTCTGTTTTGAAATAAGCAGATTAAAGTTTAAATTTGCTGAATGAGATGAGTTTAAAGTGAGAAACAACAGACTGGCCACAATTGTTTGTTTTTTTAATTCTCTGAACTGACCAATTGTTGAACTGTTGCCACTTTATAATTGATTGAGAAATCATTTAAACTGTTAATGACTGTATTTCATAATGAAATGGTTTTGTAGCCTGCTTCAGGCCAGGCAAATGTATTTTAAAGGGGTTTGTAAACAGAAAATGTGGTATTTTTGTATTGATAATTCATTGTCATTTTATTTTCTGTGAACATATTTAATTTTGATGTGGTTTAAGAACCCAATGAAGAAAAGTGTGGCTGGGATTGATTGTAATTAACTTTGATTACAATTACAAGACTAAAGTTGTGTGAGTGAAAGTGGAAGAAATTCACCAGTTGTTTTTTATTTTAAAAGCTTATCCTGCTGAACTTTAATATACTTAAATCTGTTGTTCAGTTACATTTGACAATGTCAGTTGTTTTGTCCTGTACAATTTCACCATGAAGATGTTCTATTCTGCATTGAGTATGGACTGCACATAACCCTTAAACCTTAAAAACTCACAGATTTTATCCAGATGAGTTAAATGCTTTGAATTAATTCCGATTCCTCAGTGTCTGTTTTACAAAGGAACAGGTGTATTGTTTACTGTGGTTTGGGGGAATCAGTAAGAAGCTAGTTTTAATGCGTGAGATGCTGTGCCTCAGCCACTGACCTATAATGTGAGGTGATCCCAAAGTACTATGACACATCATCAGTAAAGTAAATATCTTGTTAATCTCTGGAGGCCTTCCATGGTTGCTGCAGTGAGAAGTATACTGGTGTAGTGTGTCCTGTAAGCTGTAAGCTGCAGAACCTGTCAATAAAGTTGTTCAGTGGTTCAGTGTCAGAACCGCTTGCACCAGATCCCTGTGTGTTCCCTCCACAGCATTCTGCAATACCTAGTCTTTTCTCCGAGCCCTGCATATCATGATTGACAGCCTGCCCTGCCCACTTAAATCTTTTTTAAGTATTAGGCGGGGCAGGCATTTTTGTTTGTCGTTGTAGAATATGGCTTTTTTTTTTTTGTTCGTGCATGAGACTTATGCTTCATTTCCACTGCATGGTTTGACTCGACTCAACTTAGTTCATTTACGTGTTTTTTTTCTATTACGTTTTCTACTGTGGATAGTACCCCCTCAGCGTTTGTGGGATTCTCAGCTGATCGCCCTAGCGATGGCACGTCTAACTACCATGACATTATCTGTTACGTGACACTCTACATGGATCCTTTTATCTGCACTTTAATTGTACGAATGTAAGGCATAGTGTATGATGCCGTTTTGTGGGCTGCCATTTAAAAAGTAATTAAAAATAATAAATATATGGGGCGAGTGACATTGGCTATTGCAAAATGTCATGTTTATGTAGGATGTCCAATGTGACGCTTCTGTCTGATCAATCAGTGGTCTGTAGTGTTTTTAACTCTTACATAACCTTTTTAGTGTCAACTCAGCCCATTTGTAACCTCAACTGAGGTGGTACCAAAAAGGGTACCATGTACTATCCACAACTTTTGCTAATGGAAAACCAAAAAAGAGCAAGCCGTGCCATACCATGTAGTGGAAATGGGGCATTAACTCTCGTGGTTCATTGACTCCTAGAAACATCCCTCCACTTGCTTTCAGCATTCACTCTGTAGTGGTGTAGGAGCTTTTAGGGAACATTTTGAAGGAACACTTGACGACTCTGGTAGTCTTTTTTTCATCTTTTTTTTTTTTTAAAAAGCAACATTTCTACAGTTGTATTTAATCAGCTCTAAATATTTGACACTTTGCATTCTTTACTGAAACAGCTTGACGCCACTCCCTGCAAGCTCATTAGTTTACAGAAAGCAGGTTTGACTGGTTTCGTTCAAAGCTTCTAACGGCTATGACAACCTCTTTTTACAAGTTGGTGTAAAAACTGCATGCTAAAATTAAATGTCAAGTATTCCTTTGAGAAAATCCCCCTCTCTACTGTAGCAAGAGAAGCATTAGGATCTCTACAGAGGGATGTGCCAGTAGAGTACATTTTTGAATTTGCTGATGGTGCCCAAATAGTGAGGACAGTTTGAAGTGTTTAAGCAGATGCTCTTGGACATTACCATAGTTATGACTTAAAGACTCAGAATAGAAGCAAGGTCTAGACTTGTAAATATGGAAGAGTTGTTGAGGACAAGTTTGCTTTACTTGCTAAATATTAATGCAGTTCTGTAGTTCTCTAGGACTTCCATACAGTGACAATTTTGATTTGATAATTCAAAATGGTAAAACTTGCCACGAAATGTGCAAAAGTTGCATTTTGTGTATGAGCTGTTATAACTTTGACATGGCCAGTGAATAGACAACACTTTTAGAATGGATACATTAAAATAATATTAAAAAGAGAGTTGCTTGATGGACACACCTCATTATTTGTAGATTACATTCCATTGTTTGGTTAATTCCCTAATTTTTCTCCAAACAATTTAGATATCTTTGAAATAAACAGCTCTAAATAGACACACTTTGTTTTTTAGAATTCTTTTTTTACTTAAAACTCTTATGACTCAATGCTGTCATAGGGATGAACATCTCGTGCAAGCCTTGTAAACCATGTCTTCAGATAGTATTCCTTTGCGATAATGCCTGTAGATACCTGCAATGTTTCATGCTCAAAGTCCTCAACAAAGACTTTAATTTTGGTGCAAAGACTTAAATGGAAACTAAGGGACTGGACACATGTGGTGGGGAACTATCTGGGCACTTATCTTCCACTTAATGTCTATTAGATACTATGTTTAAACCTTTTAATATCTGTACTTTGATTCTCCTGCAGACGGACTCTTCTCCATCTATGTCCCTCGCCCAACTCGCCAAGGTACTGTTTCTGTACATGCTGGCTGTACTTCCAGGAAATATATCCTCAGTTGAATAGATGTTTTCTTTTATCTCGTGGGGTTAATATCCTCCTTAACTTTCCCCCCTTTTTTTTCGTTGTGTTTTAGACTGCTAACCTGGTTGACGCGAACGCTTCAGAGGAGGACAAGATTAAAGCCATGATGTCACAGTCCAATCATGAATATGACCCGATACAGTTAGTACACACACACGCTCACACACCCCATGTTCTTGTACTTGATTTTTGTTCCCTGTTTTAAGCTTATGTAGCTGTGTGTAGTTTAAAGAAAATGAATTGAACTTTTCTCTAAAGTTACTCCAAGAAAGCAGTGGGACCTCCACCTGCTCACTATACCTGCTTTCGCTGTGGAAAGGCTGGTCACTACATTCGGCAATGCCCCTTACTAATGGTAATCACAAAACTTTTTCATCATAATATGTGGTGGTACATTGTGGTGTAACTACAAATAAAGTAAGGATCTAAGCTTTTTGGATGATTTGTTCTTTTTTTTTTTCCTCTCTTTTTTTTCTGTTAACTTTTTAGGTCCAGGATAAGAGTGTAGAGGGTCCCAAGCCAGTAAGGATTAGTAAGGGCATTCCTCAGAGCTTCATGGTTAAAGCAGAGCCAGGCACCAAGGGAGCCATGTTAACCAGCACTGGAGAATACGCTATACCTGCAATAGATGCGTATGTGTCAACCAAGGACACTCACAAATACAGTGTTTAGTATACTTGTATAGCACATGGAGTAGTGTCACATTTGTCTTTGTCGTAACCCCTTTTGTATCTGTGTCCTCCCCAAACCTAGGTTAACTACTGCAGCTGCTTTCTTTTTTTGCTATTACAACTAAAAAAAACATCTCTGTTAATACAGGGAGGCATATGCACAAGGAAAGAAGGAGCGCCCTCCATTTGTTCCACATGACCAGTCATCTTCTGAGGATGATACAGACCCCATCCCTGATGAACTCTTGTGTCCGATCTGCAATGACCTGATGACAGATGCTGTAGTCATACCCTGCTGTGGAAACAGTTACTGCGATGACTGTGAGTTCTTAATTGTATTGTGTGTATGTGTGTGTGTATGTATATACATACATACATACATACATACATGACTAAAAAAGTAAAACAAACTAATAAAAATAGGGAGTCCAAAGTAATCTTTGTGGAGCACCAAATTATCTCAAACATATTAGTCTGTGTTTTGGTCAACAGATGCATTGGGAAAAAAATCCACCTTTTGAAATGGCAGAAATACCCATATAATCAACAGTTGCCTCTCTAAAGCACTGCATCCCCAGGACATGCTAAATGTTGAGTAGTTGTTGAAACTCATTTTTATGTTCCACGGTGTATTGGAATGATTTCACCCTCAATTTCTGGAAAAGTAAAGTCATTTTTGGAAAAATTAGAACACTGCTCTGAAATATATGTAGACTGGGCAGGTTGAGAGGAAGTTATTATCCTATCACAAAGATGAGTTTTTTGTGATTGCCAAATGAATGAACCTTTGTCTAATTCAGGACCGTTTGTTTTCAGGTATCAGGACTACTTTGTTGGACTCAGAGGAGCACATCTGCTTCACATGTAAACAGTCAGATGTTTCACCTGATAATCTCATTGCCAACAAGTTTCTTCGACAGGTAACCCCTAAATCTAGAAAAATAGCATTCATATATATATATATATATATATATATATATATATATATATATATATATATATATATATATATATATTTTTTTAATTTTATTTAAAACTGCATATCTGTTTTTCTTCATGCAGGCTGTGAACAACTTTAAGAATGAGACAGGATACACCAAACATGTACGCAAGCAAGTTCAAAATGCAGCCCCGCCTCCACCGCGCCCTCAGTTGGTCAGGCCACTGCACTCAAGACAGCAGGACCCACTGTTGGCCAATGTCACTCACCCTCCTCCTACAAGCACACCCTCTCCTGCCCCTCAAGCACTGACCCCGTCCCCTGCTCCTGCTCTTGCCCCTGCCCTTACTCCTGCCCCTGCTCCTCCGCAAGCTCCTGCGGCTCCTTCTGCTTCTACCCCTCCTCATGCTGCTGCTGTTGAAGAACAAGATGATTCACCAGCCCCTGCACCTGTTGTTGACCCCCATTCTCCTATGCTCTCTAACAGCCACGGTGAACCACCCCCACCGGGGTACGTTTAATCTAAGATATCATTTATACACCAACATGAAACCACATACTTAAGTGATGTTTGAAGCAAAGAGCCATTTTCACTAATCCTAATGTCTTTATTTATGCTTTAGTGAGACTGATCCAGAACCTACTGTGACACCAGACTCATCAGGAACCTCAGAAAGTGGATTACAGGTGAGTCCGCCTTTAACGCCTGAATAACGGGCTGCTTCTTGATAACATCTCACTGAGTTTTAACAGCATTTACTACAGCAAACGATTTAACCTGGCTGTACAGATTACCTGCTTTTTCTTACTAATTAAAAATGTATTCTCCTTATCAAATTTTTGATAATAACTAAGATTAATCTTACAAATGCTTAAGTTTATTTTCTAATACAACAGTTCTAGCCCTCAGAGCCCTCATCATCCCTAAATTAAAGAATACGTTAGTATATTGTAAACTAGCCAGGTTGGATCCTGCATGTTGGCTGTTTTACCAATGGTAAACAGCATATTTTACCCTAGGCTGTTGCATTGATTAAAGGAAGCATATTTAGTATGCGCAGGGTTTCCCAGCACTTTCCAGTTAAGGCGGCCGCCTTAGCAACACCAGCCCGCCGCCTTTACTATGTTGTCAGTTTTTTTTTTATTTTTTTTTTTTTATATATATAAATCTGTTGGTGCCATTATTCGGTTCCAGAAGCGTCTGTGTGCGTAAGCGCGAGTTTATCTGTCCTCTGCATATTGACAGACCGCGGCAAGGTGCTGGCAAACTACGTCTGCTCTGCAGTTTTGTTGAAGTCACAGAGTCACGGCAATGCTGATAAAGTGGTGTAGTTAGTTTTTAAAAACTCACGCAGACAGCAATGTTAATGTTGAGGCAAAAGCAGTCATGGTTACGCTTCCTCTGAGACAAGAGGGCACAGTGGTTTTCTGTGCCCTGATATCTGACTGACAAGCAATTTTATTATTACAGCATCTTTTAGCTACAAGGCAATTCAATTACATTCCTTTGCACTTCAGTTAGTTCTCAATTATGGTAGTTCAATGTTGACAACAGGGCAGTCAACAACTCTATTGTTAAAGGTTTGTGTCATCATGGAGTTTGCACTTAAACGTCTTTGTTCTTTACATTCCTTTGCATTTTAGTCAATATTAGCCTGTACACAATGTGATTTATTAATATATTATTTATAATATGTTCATATTGTGGCAAAAAGGTTTGTCTTTGTTAATTTTGGCTCAGTTGGTATTGACCAATCCTGAGTATCTGACTGGCCCACCTATATCCAAGCACAACCAGTATTATAAATGTTACTCTGAGTGAGCAGTGTTACCAGAATTGTTTTTAATGTTAACTGTTTTGATTCACAATGAAGGTGGGAAAAAAGTTGTGTTTAATGTATTTTTGTTGATGTTGAAATGGATTTTAAAACGCATGTTATCAAATCCATCCCCCACACTTTTGACCATCCTTTGCACGTACTTGTGCATCCCTGAAGACGAGAAACTGTAACCTCTCTTGGATGTAACTACATTTTCCTCACTGTGATTTCTCCTACAGAACTACCATTTAACTGTTATTGGCCACCCCCCACCTATAAGGCCGCCTCATCCACCAGGTAAGAGGATACATTTAGATCATTTAAGGAAATTAAGTGAGCCTTAAGAAATGACATTGTGTAACTTACTCTCTCTGTTCTATTAGGTCACCAGTCACGGCCACCGCCCTCTCACAGAGGTGGAGGCAGACCCTGGGACAGGTTAGACCCATCTGTGTGGATAATCTGATCTATTAAAAGTTTGTGTTGGTATAGGTCAGTTTCATACTGGTTTTTGTCCTACACTTTGTACCAGGTTTTACAGAGGTAGAGGAGAGCACCCCTCCACTCACCTTCAGAGAGCTCCACCTTCTGCACCTGGCCCTCAAGTGTACCCGACGCCGTCCATGTATCCGCCCCCACCACAGTCCTACCCTCCTCCGTACACCACTGGCCCTGGACTTATGCCTCCTGTCATGGGTTACCAACCCCAGCCGGTTTATGCCCCTGGTCCACCAGGGCTCAACCCTCCCTGGGTTGCCCCTGGTACCCAGCCCTCTCTTGTCCCTCTAGCCCCCCTTGCTCAGCCCCCCCTCTCTAAGGAAGATTTCTACAGACAGCGGCACCACCGACAGGACAAGTGAGTTGTTTCTTTTTCTTTTTGTGTCTTCAAACAGCAACAGTTTCTAATTGCTTATGTAAAATTTATATAGACTATTAACATAACTCAGTTTTGGGATTGTGAATTCACTAAGATAAAAACTATTGAAGCTTCACACTGGAGTAGTTTTAAAAAGTTTCTTTGTATTCACAGAGTTACATCTAAACTGGATGAATTTACTAAAGACTTCCACAAAGAGCTTATGAAGTACAGAAATGCACCAAAGAGACGAAGACCGTCATATTCAAGGTAATTTCATGAAGAGAGGTTTTTTTCATTAATTACATATGCATACCCTTAATGCCATTTGTAAAAATGTTTGCATAATCTGCTTGCTTTCTCACCTTGTTTCCATCTTCTCAACCCTTTCCTTTTCAAGATCCCGGTCATACAGCCGCTCTCCATTCAGCCGCTCTCCTTATTCGCGCTCTAGATCCAGATCAAGATCCAGATCTTATTCTTATTCTCCCAGTCGATCTCGCTCCAGATCGCGCTCCCATGGCCGGTTTTATCCCCGCTCCCCTTATTCCAGACGTAATGGACGCAGTTATGGCCGCTCCCGGACAAGGTCCCGCTCTCGTTCAAGGTCTTATGGATATCGGCGTTCTGGTACCCCACGGTCTCCTCCCCCCTACCGGCCGGGAGGCTGGGAGGGAGCAGAAGGCGTGGGACCCTACAGGTCCCGGTCTCGCTCCCCTGTCCCTGCTGGCTTCCGGAGCCGCAGCCCTGGTGGACGAAAGCCGCCTCCACGTGAGCTCCCACCGTATGAACTGAAGGGTTCAAGTCCTGGAGGTAACGAGCGCTGGGAAAGAGACAGATATCGGCAGTGGGAGAAGGAGTATGCAGACTGGTACAACAAGTACTACAAAGACTATGACAACCAACATCCTCATCCCCATCCCCCACTTCATCACCGAGGTCACGGCAGCAGAGACAGGGAGAGGGACAGAATGTCTCCATTACCAAGAGATTACTCCCCCCAGGGGAGAGGGAGAAGAGGGAGAGAGGAGCGAGGTGCTCCCCCTCACCATCCTCCATCCTCTTCATCAGGGACCAAATCCAGCACTAAAGTCCTGAAGACAAAGAAAGTAAAAAAGAAGAGGTCTGGGGAGGAATCGGAGTCATCGCATCAGTCGGTAGACAGAGGTGATGCTACTCCTGTCAGAGACGAACCAATGGATGAAATCCCTTCACTTGTTACAACTCCTCCCGTGTCCTCAAAGACTTCGCTTGGAGCCACCACCTCCAAGGCTCCAGCCTCTAAAAGCACTGCTGTGCCCGCTAAAACCTCAACTAAGTCAACATCGAAGACTCAGTCTGATAAGACTAAGAAAGAGAAGAGTCAGAAGGTAAAAGCCAAAGTTAAGACGGAGGCTGTGAAGGTAAAGACTGACAGGGTGAAGAAAAAGACTGGGGATGGCGTGGTGACTAAAAAAGACTCATCGTCCTCCTCCTCCTCCTCTGCCACAAAACCGTTAAAGACTATTAAAAGCAAACCGGAAGATACCCCCATCTCAACTACTCCTAAAAAGGAAAGGGGTAAAAGCTCTGCAGTGAGGCCACCGCTGCTTAAGACCCCGCCGCTGTCCTCCCAGAACCTGTCTCTACATCATGCCTCTCTTCATGACGGCCCTCGACCTGGCCACGACATGAGGGGCAGAAGAGATCTTCCACAGGGTTGTGGTCTCCTTCCCCATCCCCATCAACACACAATCCTCCACCGACCCCCCTCCCCGGACAGTCGGAGGAGGATGGGAGAGGATGGCCGCTCCTTACTCAGACCTCCGCCTGGAAAGCTGAGAAGAATAGATGGCTTAGGGGGTGGAGGGGATCTCATCTCCCACTCTCACATGTCTCATCAGCCCCCGCTCCACAGACTCCCACCCCCCTCAGACAGGCCTGGTCTTCTTCCTCTACCAGGGAGCCGTGAGATGGGCCGGGGAGACGCAGATCGAGGATCTATCAGACCTCTAATGGACCTTCAGGTGGGACTGTCACTTGTGTTTATCCACTCAATGAAATTGTAATGTGATCTTTTTCTTACATTGGTTCAAATCAGACTCACTTAGTTCTTTTCTTGTATTAATCGAGTAACTACACACCATCACGGGGGCTGCTGAAACTAGTTGATTATTTAATAATGGAATGTATAAGTTCAACAGCAAAAAAAAATTGCTGCTTTTTGTTTCTCAAAATGAAAACGCATTACTGTTTTTCTTTGGTTGTAAATTGAATATGTCCCAGTTATTGACTGTTGCTTCGACAAAAGCTGTTCAATATGTCAGGATGTATGTGTTGGGTTTTAGTTTGGATTGGAGTGATGGACATTTTTAACCATTTCTGGCATTCTATAGACCAAGTGATTAATATAGAAATTAATCTTAGTCCTAATTCATTTAATAAAGTTTTCTTTTCTTCAGTTAATTGAATAATAGTTTATAAAATGAAAAAGTAAACAAAAGAAAAAATGGTTAAAAACATTGAAATGGATTTTTTTTTCCTTTGGAAAATCCAAATTGCTGTTAATAATCCTAGCCATTAATCATTTTAGAACTTTTTACCTTAAAAGTTATGATTAGTTCTTGGTTAACCCAGAACAGCGCCACAATGGAGGGTCTGACAACGCATTCCTGGATAGGTGAAGCACATGCTCTGGTTTATTGGCATTTCTTAAATCGTCATGAGCAGCACAACATGTTTTGGGTGGAAAATGCGTACGTTCAAAAGTTGTTTTAGTCGTGCAACAGAAAACTCAGATTGGACAGATGGTGTAGCTAGCTGTCTAGATTCACCCTGCAGAGATCTAAGGGGAGCAGTTAACCATAGTCCTCAGAAATCCACCAGAGTTCCAACACAACGAAAGCGGAAGGTGATGGACATGCGGCCCAAAAGAGTGTCATCGGTGGAATTTCCAGCAGCACCGGAGCTATCCCAGAAATTGAACGTCATGGATATAGACGAACTCCCTTGTAACATTTTGTATGTAATTTGGTCTATTTCCAGGTGAATCCCCTGGCCCAGAGGAGGATCAAGTTGAACAGAGATCTAGGGAGAAAAAGCAGCACTGAGACGGCAACTTCGGACAGAGCACCATCGGGTCCTGAAAAGACGACCTCCACCTCGGACCGATCAGCTGCCGCTAACATCTGTGAAGGAGACCGACCCAGCAGTACGGCAGAAGGTTCTGGAAGAAAAGATCGGGCAGCGTCTGCTGAGAGGGGAGTCCCCAGAGAGAGACCAGGAAGTGCTGGAGAGAGACTGCAGGGCTCAGACCGAGAACAGAGCAGAAGCTCAGGACTGGACAGAGAGCAAGACAGGACTTCAGGCTCAGACAGAGACCGAGGCAGTGCATCTGACAGACAGAGGGACAGAGTCTCAGGCTCACAGAAGATAGCAGTTACGGTGGAGAGAGAACCCGAAGGAGAGAGGTCCGTGAGGAGGGAGCGAAAAAACTCCAGTGGTGGAAGTGCAGGAGGGAGGTCTGTTTCTCTGGATAAAATGACCATCGCGGAGAAAACGGCAATCTCCAAGAGCGTGACAGACCCTCAGGAGAAGCCAAGCACATCATCAAAGGACAGAGGCGAAGTGTCAGAACGGTCTACTAAATCTGACAGGTCTGTTCAATTTGTTTCCCCTGCTGCTTCCATATCCACGATCAAAAGAAAAGATGATATAGTGGTTATATAGTGTGGTTCGGTAAACACAGTTGTTAATGTGTAATTATATCCTTATTTCCCAGGAGTCTTTCCAAGGACAGAACAGAGAGGAGTGTCCCCTCAGGAGAGAAACCACTTGCTGCTCACAGAGAAGGTAATTTGCAACATAAACTGTACGTGTCCAGTTGTGTGTGAAGAAATAACTTTAATTGTGCCATCTAATGAAGCATTGATTAAACCCGTGTTTCCTTTTTCTCTTTCGTCCTCTTCCAGCAGTGAAAGATGGCGAGCAGTCTGTTGTGAAGAGCAAACCCAGGATCAGCCGAAAGGCTCTGACGAGCCTTGCGGTGAGCTCCACCAGGTGAGTCTCTTGTACCAATTTTTGAGACCATTTGGTTTTTAATTTATTTACTAAACTTATTTAGTCATGTTTATGTAATTCCTTCATGTTTGTGTTGTACATTTTCATTGGTGCATCCTGTGAGTTATTTGTTAAATCCCTTGTTGATCAAAGGATCATTGTTGGAAATACAGTAGCTTTACATCCAAGTTTATTGTCTGTCAGCTGTTGATTAGTTAGAACAGAAAAAGGATTAAAACCTGGACAAAATCTTTGGCTCCCAGTAGGGCTGCATGATTATGGCCAAAATGATAATCCAGATTATGTTTTATCAGTATCGAGATTACGATTAATTATCACGATTATTTTTTGATTTTAACCAAAAAAATTGCCACATATTTATATCTGCTTTCACATCCATATTTCCATCCATTTGAATGTTGTATACACACGCACACACTGATTCTTATCAGATCTTCCACTAGTCCAGGACTAAAAATCATACCTGTATTTTATCGGCTGAATGGCGATCCAAATATATACCTCTGTATGCTCTTTTATTAAAACAGATTGGTGAAAAATAAAATGCAAAGACAGCGTTTCCTTACCAGATAGAAAATATACAGCTCCAATACATGTAAATGAAAATGATCTGAAATAAAAAACCTAAGGTATGTTTTAAAAAATTCTCTCTGAGAAAGCTCCTTCACTTGTTTCCATCAACAATAACAGACTAAACGAGGGAGAGAGGAGGAGTGCGATGGACTGAAGGTATATGCTACTCACAGAGTGACTGCTGACTCATTATGAATGGATCCAGCACGGGTCGAATGGCGGGTCAGCGGAGTTACACACCTCGTGTGTTTTCAATGTCTGTATCGTCACTGCACTGCATTTTTATGAACTATGATATTCTGGCCATGGGGGGGACATCTCTCGCCCATGTCCAGCAGGCTCCGTCTCACAAGCTATTACTCTACGAACTGAAGTTGGTTGCATTCAGTAACTTCTGTTTTTTTCCACTGTGGCGGCAGCAATAGCAGAGTTACCAGCGGAAACACTGGTACAAATACAGGTTTCCCTCTCATGCTTAACAATATACAGCTGTGTTAATAACAAAACTGTGGACAAATATCGCCGCTGTGTCTCTCCATGTTGCTTGGAGCCGTGTGTGAGTTAAGGGGGGCGGGGCTGCACGGAAGGTTCTTGTTTAAATTATTGCTCGATTACGCAGGTTTGATCCTGGGAATTGTGCAGCCCTAGTTCCCGGCTATCTGTAATCTCCAGCTCTAAAGCGGATAAGTGCGTTTTCCCAAATGTTGAAATTTGACGTAGGCTTCTTTTTGTTTAATGAAAAAATAGAGCTCAAGCAATTTCATTGATTGACAGAAAATGAGTCTCGCTTGGCAAGACCTTCCTCCACAGCACAGCATTCCGGGATGGGAGAAACCCATGCTCGGGTTAATTGGCAATTCTTTAGCGCCGTACGAAGCAATGGTGCTAAGGAACGGGTTTTGGTGGAACATGTTTACGAAAGTTGTTTTAGTCGTGCAACAGAAAACTCAGATTAGACAGATAGTCTAGCTGGCTGTCTGGATTTACCCTGCAGAGATCTGAGGACCAGGTAACCATAGTCCTCAGATTGGACAGATAGTCTAGCTAGCTGTCTGGATTTACCCTGCAGAGATCTGAGGACCAGGTAACCATAGTCCTCAGATTGGACAGATAGTCTAGCTAGCTGTCTGGATTTACCCTGCAGAGATCTAAGGACCAGGTAACCATAGTCCTCAGATTGGACAGATAGTCTAGCTAGCTGTCTGGATTTACCCTGCAGAGATCTGAGGACCAGGTAACCATAGTCCTCAGATTGGACAGATAGTCTAGCTAGCTGTCTGGATTTACCCTGCAGAGATCTGAGGACCAGGTAACCATAGTCCTCAGATTGGACAGATAGTCTAGCTAGCTGTCTGGATTTACCCTGCAGAGATCTGAGGACCAGGTAACCATAGTCCTCAGATTGGACAGATAGTCTAGCTAGCTGTCTGGATTTACCCTGCAGAGATCTGAGGACCAGGTAACCATAGTCCTCAGATTGGACAGATAGTCTAGCTAGCTGTCTGGATTTACCCTGCAGAGATCTGAGGACCAGGTAACCATAGTCCTCAGATTGGACAGATAGTCTAGCTAGCTGTCTGGATTTACCCTGCAGAGATCTAAGGACCAGAATTTAGAATGCCAACAAAAGGGAAGCCCAAGGTAACGGATATCTGGCCTAAATCAGGGTCATCTGGCGGAATTTCCAGTGGCACCGGAGCAATAAAATCAAACTATCTGGATCTATTAAAACCTCTCTGGTTCCAACTTCTTAGTTATGGGCATTTGCTGCTTTTCTTTGTCTCATGTGATAAGAGTAAGCAAGTGCAGACAAGCAAGAAGTCAACTTGGATTTAGCTATTTTCTGTCATTTTATAGATCAAACAATTAATCAAGTAAATAATCCGCCAATTATTTGATAATAATGAATATAATCGTTACTTGCAGCCCAGGAGAAAGTGTTTTTTTTATACCCAGCTTTATTGGTTATTGTGTTAAGTGGATGTATGGAGCACTGTTTTTCCACATTAAATATGTGTAAAAGTAGTTTAAAGCTTTGTAGCCCGCTCTTAACTGGAGACTTGCGGCTCCGTTAGCTACTACTAGCATAAAACATTCAAATCTCCGACTGAACTGCCAGCGGCAAAGTTGCATTATTGGTAATGTACGCTGCAGGTTTTTTTTTTACAAGGAAGAAGAATGCTCGGAATAAAAAAGGTGACATCTGGTTCTGCTGCAACATTTATTTATGTATCATTGTCCACAGTGATTGTAGTAGTGCAATGCTGTACTCTTTTTAAACACGTCTGTTTCTCCTTCAGCACTAGGTCAACTCAAGAAACAAAGCGAGACTCCGACAAAGATCAGAAGAGTGTATCCGCCAAACCCGCAGAGCAGCCCCCATCGAGCCCCGGGAACAGCCGTGGCCGTAGCCCGAGCATCAGCCCAACACCCAGCCCGGCCAGGGAGGAGCCGCTCATTCAGCCTCCTCCTCGCTCCAAGTGGGAGAGAGAAGATGACGAAGAAGGCCAGGAAAACGGACTTGGTGCACCCAAAGACCCGTCACCGGTGCCACAGAGGGGCCGGGGCAGGGAGGGGCAAACTGAAGCACCTAAACCTGCCAGGGGTGAAGGCCGGGATGCTACAAGGGAGGAGAGGAGAGGAGTATTGAGAGACGAGAAAAAAGGGAAAGCACCCAGGGAAGAGGGTAAAGGTGGTAGGACAGCACAGACAAATTCTGACAAACCAACCAAATCCAAACTCGTGAGAGAGGAGGGGAGGAGGAGGAGGAGGAGGAGGAGGAGGAGGAAGAGATGAGGGGCGAGTAGTGACAGGGAAGGAGGAGAGAGGTGCAGAAGGCAGAGGTGGAGGAGGAGGACGAGAAGAGAGTCGTGGCCCAGAGCCCAGGAGACAGCGTTTGTGTTCAGACCTGGGTCGCGAGACAGACGAGGCGGCCTTTGTGCCCGACTACAGCGAAGGTGAAGGCGAGGGCTCGGAGCCGGACAGAGGAAGAAGTGGCAGCCCCAGTCCGTCCCAAAGCCAGCCCTCCAGCCCCAGCCAGAGCAACCACAGTGGCGTGGCGGACAAGAAGAAGAAGAAACACAAGAAACACAAAAAACACAAGAAGCACAAGAAGCACAGCACCCATGACAAAGAAGGAGAACAAAAGGACCACAAGCACAAACACAAGAAAAAGAAACACAAAAAGAGCAAAGACAAAGATGTGGAGGTAGAAGAGGAGACGCTGGAGAAAGCAGTGGAAGGGGCTCCATGCTAACAGGGGTTAAGTCAAGACTGCTGCCCAAAATCTGTAACCTTCTTTTTGTTAATAAGGAGATAATGATGTATCGAAAAATATTGGCTAACACTGGCATGCTGCTTCATGTGCCAGGGAATAGATTAAACAAGTCTTTGGCTGTCCATGAAGCTGGAGGGCTGTCTGGCTGTTATTCACTTAATGTCACTGCAAGTCCTCAAACTTACTTACGGTACTTTGTTGTGCTTGGATTGCAGCCTTATGACCGCTGCTAAGGTTCATATTCAACGTGAGCCTCCTCTTCGTGACTTTGGGTCAGGGAAATACTCTGGAGTGATGCTGTGCTGCACTATTGTGATTGACCTAGAGCCGGCCAGGAAGGACTTGACGACGATAATTACATAGCAGTGAATCTAAATGATAGGAATAACCAACACTGTACTCAGGGATGTGATTGCTTCTTTGTAGAGGAGAATTGCTGTTTCTCTGCCTCTGATTCATTTGTAAGTAGAGATGAACTGTTGCTTCACACAATAATCATTTTCGCTCGTTTGTTTTGCTCACATCCCTGTGTGCTGTTAAAGGCTTAAATGCTGAATAACCTTGCTATGAGGGCCGTTGTAAGCTCTTTTTTTTTTTTTTTTTTAAGGACCGTACTAGCGGTTTTGCATGTTTAGCACATTAAGTACAAATAATTTATACTTTCCATTACTGCTAACCGTTCTCAACATTTATAATCTCATTTTTCAGCTGTTGGTTTCAAATCGTGCCAGTTTTGTTTTAAATTCATGTCGCTTTAACATAAAGGCAGCAACATGTTCTTGGATAGGTTACCTATCTATGCAAGGTTAAATAGCTGAAAGTTGATTTTCTTACCAAACTTTAATATGGATGAAATCCAGTTGAAGTTCGTTTTGGAAATGGTAAGCATTATAATATTTGTGATTAATGTGCTAAAACTTGCTGAATAACCAGTATGTTCCTAAAGTTAAAAACAAACATTTATGTATCCATGCTACACTGGATTCTATAAATCTAGGTTGTGTTAATAATAATGTCAAATCAGTCGGCATGTTTTTGTTCCAAAGGTGCTGTCGAGCGTGCGTGCGTGCGAGTGTGTGTCTGTGTGTGTGTGTGTGTGTGTGTGTGTGTGTATAAAATGTGACAGAAGTGGGACAAATTGGAGGACTGGTGTTCTTATAAATGAGTTATTCCTTTTCTTTTAATTAAAATGTTTTGACCTCATGGAAGTGTCTTGAGTTGTATTTCATCAATGGTTGAACTCCTTGTTGTCATGACCACACAAGTGACGATTAATTGCACTGTGTAAATTGACAAAGTTTAGGCTAAGTTTGCGATTATATTAAGTTACTGTCAAAAGGTGATCACAGCCCACACCGATTTAAAAAAAGAAAAAAAAAAAAGAAAAACGTGCATTCAGAGAAAATATTGTCTGTTGAAATTATAATGCAAACGGTGTGCTTAAACTTAAATGTTTTACATAATGGTGATAGTGATGTACAGTTGTGTTCAGAATAATAGCAGTGGTTATAAAGTGAATAATGCTAAAAATCCTTATAATGGCTAATAGCTTTTAATTCCATAATATCAATGCATTTAGAACACTGCACGTTCAATTCCAAATCAAAACATGACAAAATGTATCAAGTTTGTGTTATACCTTTACAGAAAGTGAAGAAAAAGGAACATAAGGCTGTTTAAAAAATAGTATTTACATTTTTGCTTTTCTTTGAATCACTGCACTAATATTTAGTTGCATAACCATTATTTCTGAGAACTGCTTCACGTCTGTGTTGCATGGAGTTGACCAACTTCTGGCACCTGTGAACAGATATTCCAGCCCAGGACCATTGAACTACATTCCACAATGCCTCTGCATTGCTGGGTTTGGCCTCAGAAACCCCCTTTATGATGTCACCCCACAAGTGTTCTATGGGACTGAGGTCTGGGGACTGGGCTGGCCGCTCCATAACATCAATCTGGTTCATCTGGAACCAAGACTTTGCTCACTTACTGGTGTGTTTTGGGTCGTTGTCTTGTTGAAAGCCCCATTTCAAAGACATTCCTCTTCAGCGTAAGGCATCATGACCTCTTCAAGTATTTTGATGTATTGAAAGTGATCCATGATCCCTGGTATGTGATAAATAGGCCCAACAGCACAGTATGAGACACATCTCCAGAACAGGATTTTTGCACCACCATGCTTTACTGTCTTCAGTGTACTGTGGCTTGAATTCAGTGCGTGGGGGTCGTCGGACAAACTGTCTACGGCCCCTAGACCCAAAAAGAACAATTTTGCTCTATCAGTCCACAGAATGTTGCGTCATTTCTCCTTTGGCCAGTCAATGTATTCAGTACATGTCTGTTTTTCAGCAAAGGGACTTTGGGGGGGGCTTCTAGCTGATAGCTTTGCTTCACACAACCTTCTTCTGACCCTAACAGTACTCACAGGTACTTTATGTCTTCTTTGATTTTCCTGGAGCTGATCATTGGTTGAGTCTTTGTCATTTTGGCTCTTCTTTGATCCAATCAAATGGTAGTTGACTGTTTTCTCCCACGTTGTTCAGGCTCTGGATGCCACTTCAAGGCATTTGAAATCATTTTGACTGAGCAGCCTATAATTTTCTGCACTTCTTTAAATGTTTTCCCCTCTCCAATCAACCTTTTAATCAAAGTCCGCTGTTCCTCAGAGCAATGTCTGGAACGACCCATTGTGCTGAGTATTTCAGTGTGAAATGCACTACAACCAGCATGCACAACAATTACTTCCTCCCTTAAATATGGTCCATAATTGGAGCATGTACAAGTGTAGTATAGTTTAGTAGCAACATGGACATAACAACTCAACCACATTTTTAATTATATTCTAGTGTTGATATTTGTTACAAGAAGCCCAAAATACAAGTGGGACAAAAAAATATAGAGACATACCACCCGATAGGCAATAAAAGAACAGAGATGTACTGCAGCACGTCAAGAGTGTCAGATATATTTGGAAATAAGGATGAAGTATGTCCTCAAATGCCGTTCCTCAAACAAAATTGCGAGTTTAGGGTCTTTGGCAGCTCATTCATTTTCAAACATGAATAATTAAAGTAAAACATCCCACAAGGAAACGAGTGCAGTGAGACAGACTGAACACTGTGTGGAGCTGTAAGTCCTACAACTTTTAGCATGGGAGTGGAAAAGATTTACAATAAAAAATCTTCTCTCATATGCCTCCGCTCCAAAATACAACCCCACATGTCACCACCTGTCTCTCTCCAAGAGCACACAGCAATAAGGTTCATGTTGTTTGTGTTTGTGCACGTTGTAAGTGTTTGTACCCAGTCAGAGAGATAGATCACAGAGAGAAACCGGCTGAAAGCAGGAGATGGTTTCACAGACAGTCGAGGGAACGCTGACAAATGAGAGCAGCAGATGTATTCTTCCCCAAACAGCAGTACATAAAAGTACATTCCCAGCTCAGTCCATGCATTGTGTCTGTGTGTGTGCGTGCGTGTTTGTGTGCATCTTTAAGGTCATCCTTAATGGACTCAGAGCTCAGTGAGACCATTAGAGAAGATTAATATATTGTTTGTTTGAATCCCAGCCCGGATTATCATGGCACCATGTTAGTCCTCTCATCTGCCATCCTGCAATATTCACTCTGCATGTGTGTGTCTGCGTCCATGTGTGCACCTGTTATCTGCCTGTGTATTGCCTTACAAGCATGACATCATATCCTGTCATCAAGGCCAAAGGTTGCTAAGCAACTTCACTTAAGTCGATTGTCAGAAAAGATGCAGCTCCGCTACCTGGCTCACAACCTAATCACTCCCTTATCCTGTCATAAAAGTAATGTCTGAGGATGACGCTGGCTGTGTGTGCATGATTGCTCATGCCTTTCTATGGACCACTGTGCAGTTATGCTTTGCAAACACGATACAAGAAAAAGCTAAGAGAGAGAGGAGAGTAAGATGCTGATATTGTCTGATAGATTTCTGTGACTCCTAGAGCTGATAAAAAGGATGTCAGTAGTGTAAGTGCAGGTGAAATCCCTCCAGGTAAATACTAAAATACAGCTAAATATCAGAGCAGCCTATTATGCAGGTGAAAAAGATGCTTGCATCTTTGATTTGTGAGTCTAACTAACTTTGTTTTATACATGAACGTCTTACTGTGATTACAAATGTAAGTAACGTTTTAGATTACACAATGCAGATTACAGGGTAAATATTTTGTATATATCAATAAAATGCTTGTTTGTACTTGTTTGTGAAGAAGACAAGAAGTTAGGAAACAAGGAGGTAGCAACTTTGTGTTGAAGACGTACACGTGCATGTACAGTATGTGTGAGTTTGGACTTTATATTAGGATGTAGCCTCAGGTGGTTGCTATGGCAATTTCAATGATTGGTCACGCTTATTGATCTGTAATCGAATTCCCACAGTGTGTTTGTGTGTGTGTGTGTGTGTATAATTGTGACAATGACATGGGATAGAACACTTCCCTATATATAATGTTATGTGATGGTCACCATGGAAACACACCCAAGGGGCACCTACAACACAGTGATAATAATGTTTGGCCTAGATACCCATCCTCAACTGATAACAGAGGGAATGTATTTCTGCCTCTGTGTGTGTGTGTGTGTGTGTGTGTGTGTGTGTGTGTGTGTGTGTGTGTGTGTGTGTGTGTGTGTGTGTCAGTGACCAATGTAAACCATCATTTGAACACACCACAGTGACGGAGATGGAGTAAAAAATGCATGAAATTATTCCGTGGAGCAGAAAGAGTCTTGCATGAGTTACAAAGACGGTAAGTGTGAGCAGGATGAGACGAGCTGGAAGGAGAGAAAAAACGAATAAGAGTGGGAGTGGAAACACAGCCAGAAAGACCCAATGACAACCGATTACTACCAACGCACATACACATACACATACACTCACAAACAAACACAAAGGCGTTCAATGATGCTTATCAATTTTTTTCTCTGGGAGGGCATGAGGTTAGCCATGGAGATTTGTGTGTTTGTGTGGTTGAATGTTTTATAGATATCTTTAACTCTGTTGTTGAGATACACTGACTGCTGGACGTATGCTGCTACTGTAACAGTTGTAATGGCTGTGAGGAGTCTTTTGTGTTGTGGGTGTTGATTGGGTATTGCACTGTGTTTCCCTACATTGAGTAAAAAAATCTAATTTTGGTTTGTTGCCACATTAGTGGTAAATCCGTCCATCTGTAAATCCAACACTTTGGTCCACAGCTAAATATCTCCAGAGTCTGGTGCAGGCATTTCCCAATCAGATTGACTTGCCCTGACTTCCTATCTAACACCTTCCACAGATAACAATTTCCACTTGTCCACTAAAGATAAGATAACATATGACAGATAAGAAGATAAAGCTTTTTTTTATCCCTAGGGAAATTGATGTGCAACAGTTGCAGTACAACGTAGGAAGAGATAAAATATCAGTAAAGATGCAAGTACAGAATATCAGTTACAGATATAAACAGGGTTAGTGGTAAGGTTGCTTCTTGGATACTATAATATTATTATTATAATAGTATTAGAGCCCGACGGATAAAGGATTTTTAAGGCCGATACCTACGGAAGAGGATTAGGGCCACTGGTGAAAAATGTATGTGAGTTATGACTTTATTCTCAGAATTCTGAGAATAAAGTCATAACTCACATAAATTTTTCATACATTTTTCACCAGTGGCCTTAATCCTCTTCCATAGATACCGATACGAATATTTGGTTTTTAAAAATCTGATATGCCGATATATCGGGCGATATATATTATATATATTTTAAATCCAAAAAACGTTACAAAACATAAACAGATTTCTCTAACATTAGGTATTTGTACTTATTTATGAGTTCTCGCTAAAATAATATGATAATGATTTGTTTTATTGTCTCAACAGAACAAAGAAACATCAAAATATATTAAAGTTCTGATAAATAAAATGTATAAAAATACAAACTTAAGATATGAAACTTAAAGTGCTTCGAACAAAGACACATTAACAAAAAAAAAGAGAAAACAGTGTTGCCATCATGGACGTTGTAGAGCGCCCTCTGATGGACAACGCTATGCAACGGCAACACACCGTTTTTATTTTTCATTTATTTGTCATTATAAATGATTCTGATGAATGAATATTTAAGTTTATATTTAAAAATTGGCCATTATAAATGCCAATACCGATAGATCGGGAAATGCCTAATATCGGCCGATAATATATAGCTACTGTATGTATGTGCAATATCAAATTTCCAATGCAGGTAAAATCAAAATGTCCGATGATTATATCCATGATATTGCAAGTAATATTTAGTACAGCTGAGGCTGTAAAGTAATGCAAATCCAGGGAACATGAAGCAACGTGCAATATTTATCCAAAATATCCTCTGCTTAAGTTTACCAACACAAGCACTGACCATGTGCGTGGATGGG
Source organism: Percina caprodes (assembly GCA_013375575.1). Taxonomy (NCBI): domain Eukaryota; kingdom Metazoa; phylum Chordata; class Actinopteri; order Perciformes; family Percidae; genus Percina; species Percina caprodes. The sequence continues at coordinate 1,167,648 of JABXJD010000072.1, read as the reverse complement.
GCCTTTTTGAGTGACACCAACCTCATATCTCCGTTGATATCCTTCAGTCTCGCTCTCTTTTTCCTGATCAGATCTTTTTGCTGAAGTTGAGATCATATGAGATGTGTTGAAAATGGCCACCGCACAGAGGATGAAGCCTTTTGATTTGGGTAACAACATCGCTTTTCCTCCAACACAGCACATTTAAATGTTTTGCCCCGCTAGTAGGGCCTAAGAATAGCAAAGCTGTCTGTCTATTTTTAATGCCTCCAAATTTAATGTAGTGAGCATTAGCCTCTCGAAGCTCCTACCGCAAGACTGGTTTTCTGTTTAAGGAGTGGAAACATCCCCAGGAAATTATTGGGAGGCCATATATTGATGATAAAAAAGTGAACAGGAAAGCATTTAAGACTAGTGCTCCCTGTGAGCTGTTTGCTTTGACATACTGTAAACTTGTTCTAATAGTAGTTCCCAAAGTGGGATCCAGGGACTGCCAGTGGGCCTTTAGAGAATTGGATGGAGCCCCCAGAAAAATGAGCAGTAGTTGATGTTTAGCTCTATTTTAAGACATTAATGATGCCTATTCTGCTTTTTATTCATTCTGCCTTGTTGGTATCACCTCAGTCTCATACTATGAAATATACCTCTTTTAATCAACGAGGCTTCATAAGAAACATGTTATTTATAAAATGGATGTAATTTAACTGAAGTTAAAATATGGACAATGCTGGTAAGTAACTAAAGTACATATGTCACCATTTTGAGTTACTTGTACTTTACTTGAGTCTTTCCCTTTTATGCTACTTTATCCCTTTACTCCATGGGGAAATCCCTATTTGACATAGTTACTAGCTACTTTTCAGGTTACAATTTTGATCCAAAACATATAATCATCTAATAAAATAGTATACATGTCATAATATGTAGGCTATATAAAACATGAAAAACGCTTTTCTGCATTAGTACTTGAACTTTTGATAGGCTTACTTCAGATTTCACAGATACAACTTTTACACATTTACTTCACTGTGCAGAAATTCGAATGTATAGCCTAATTTAACTTTGTAATTGAGTATTTTGACATCATGGCATTGCTACTTGTACTTAAGATCTGGATACTTCTTCCACCACTATTACTGAAATTCTAAATATACAGGAGGCCTATAGTATGTCTTGCTCTCTGAAACATGACGTAGCTGATTTCGAGGTATTGTGTTGGAGCTCTGCCACACCTTTGGGTTTAGTGAGTCGACATCCCTGATGAGCATGACTGTGGAGCATCATTTTTAGGCATATGACAGCAGCATCCTCCGCCCACACGCATCCACACAGTGTGGTTGTGAGGTAACCCCCAGGCAGACTCAGAGACAAAAAGAAAGAGGGATATTGGGTGCACTGCGAAGCGGAGGAGTGGGGACCAGTCACATGCTCTGACTTGCTCCGTCAGTGTCAAGTTATCTGGTTTTAAGAATTAAGCTCTCAAGCCAACATTTTCAAAATAAAACAGTTATTGGAGTGTACTGATGGATGGAGCGGTTCCACACTGGATGGAAGCAATGAGGACAATAAAATATTATGCTCAACACCAGTGACTGAAACTATTAAATCAAAAGTCACAATGAAATGAGGAAAATTACCTGATTAAATATATGTTATTGATGGCAAACATTGTCAAACTTTTGCGTTTCTCTTAATATATCCTATACTTACTACTTATCCACCTGGTTGCCAAGGTAAGTAGCCTAACTGTTTTTTTGAGGTAGAAAATATGAATTTGTATTTATGTTTTCTACCTAAATGAAAGCTAATTTTATAACCATACGTCATTGTATTCAAATAAGTAGCCTAACATTGATCTATTTCCTAGACCTAGACCTAAAAAAGAAGACCTGACCCGCTCAACTTACATTGAAACTTAAGACTTAGAAGACTGGGTGCTGGATCCTTAACGTGGATATTAACATATAACTGTAATTTGGCACTCCAGTTAATAACCCTACTTTTTATTTCCACATGGACGTTTCGGGCAGGGCTCCCTTTAGCGTGTTTCACCGGCTATCTCATCACGTTACATGCCAAGAAGGTAAGCTGTAAGTAAACCTAAGTCTTTTTCAACCGTTATTTCATCAAACTGTCGTTATTTCAAGGTTGTGGCATTCTGTAGAGTGTAGCTTCCGGGACTGGACTGTCTTATTTTGAAGGTAAAATCCGAGTATATCCGGTGTGCCTCACTCCGTCTGGCTTGACGCGGCTCTCCCTGTCCCCGGTGCGCCTGAAGCCCGGTACATGACACCGCAGAGCGCAAGGGGGGCCGCCTGGTCCTATTTAACTTTTTTTTTTACGGTTATTAAAACTTCTGCGACACATTATTCTCAATTTTTTTCTCTCTCTTTTTCATCCTCCCGACTGACGGACTGAGTTTGGATATCGGCAGGGGGGAGGAGGCAGAGGACCAGGGGCTGCTCTCAGATGGAGCACCAGGGCTCCGGGAGCTCGGGGCGCACGGCGGAACCGGAGTGAATGACGCTGGTGGATGGACGCTGCTCCCCGGTAAGGACGGCAGATAAAGTTTGGGGGTTTTGTGGTATAATAGGCTAGACTTTGTTCTTTGCTCTCCTGTCCGGGCCACTTGGTAAATTCCCGTGGCACAATAGAACATGGACACATTCTATGATGTCGCTCTTTGTCAATGGCGGTGTCTTTCACAAAAAGAAAGAAAAATAAGATAATAGTCTTGTAAAGGCAGTTATAAAGTGCCTGTAGTAGGCCTACTTCATAATAACTTATTGAAATATCATATATCAGAAAAAAGGGTGAGACTAATTTTGAGATGATTGGATACACCATTCTACAGTTTAATATAGGATTAATTAGACTGTTTTTGCTCCGAACCAGAGTGATGCTGGAAAATGCTATGACCTCATAGATATGTGAGTAAAGGCTATTGGGCCTTCAGGATGATGTGTATAACTCTGTAATATTAAAAGTAAAAAGAAAATGTTTGAATTTCTGGATATTTGTAGTTTGCTCTGGTTTTATCAACCATGACGCTTCTGTAAATTATTGGTAAAAAATGTAGGCAATGTATGCATGATGAGTGCACCGCAGGCATATAAAACTTGATGGCTTTTAGAGGTCTTACAGAGTTGGGAATCTATTTGTGTTCTGGTGACTGGCATTCAGTAGCATGATTTCATTTCCACATGGCCTGGCTGTTAGCGAGGGAGGCTCTTAATTAGTTTTCAAGTGTTTTGAAAGGACTCATCAGCAGGTTTTTAACTGTGTGCAGAATAATGGCTTTCTTTTCCCCCCCAACGGTGGATTGATGTTAGCCCATCAGCTACTCTTAAATCACAACAAAAAGCCTTAAACTGTGCGGCCCTGGACTCCTCACACAATCCAGGCGATGTGCCCATAATAAAAAAATGCACACACAGGAAAGCAGGATACTGGCAGATTCAGTCTCATTATTTTCATAAATTGCACACACATAGAAACACTCCTCTCTATGCTGGAAACTTGCATGCCAGCTCTTCTCTTGTTCTGTCACACTGTAGGCACAATATATGCCTGCACAGACTCGTGGTTGGCCCAGACTTCTATTATCCGGATTCTACTTTATGTTCATTTTCCACAAAATCCAGCTCTTTGGAGCAAATTGGTAGCTTTGGAATAAATTTGCCAGAATCTCTGGGGATCAATAAGCAATGGAATGAGAACACAGCGGATCAGTGGGGAGCATTCGCTCTGTACTCGAGACAATGTGGACTGTGTCACATGCTCTAACTCCCATCTTTTTCTGCCAAACTCCACTGCATACTGCCCAATATGCCGAAAATGTGATGAAATTAAAACAAGAAATCAAAAGCAATGAAAAGAAATGAATCCGCTCTTGTGATATCCCGAGATTGTCATTCAATTTGACATTTCCTACATGATATTCCAATGCTCCAAGAAATTCCAGCCAGTACTTCTAAAAAATTAACCTCAGGCTTCTGTAGCTCGACAGTGTCACTGCGTTTCATGAGATTTTATGTTAAATTACAGCTCAAGGAAAAATTATAACTCTGAGGGGAAATTGATTGTTAATGAAAAAAAAATCCCCACACTTTATTCTTTTCATAGCAATATGAACAAGCTGTCTAAGCTACTTTCTCTCTGTATGTCCAGATTGTTTAAAGCCAGTCTGGATTAAAAGAATCAGCAGTAATGGCCTGTTGTCATCACTGAATTGTACAGCTGTGGGATTATAATGAAGGGGTCTAAGTGCTGCCTGCACTGACTCTGTGTTTGCATGTCTGTTAGTTCTTTCTGTTTAGGTTTTTGTAGATTTATGTTTCCTGCACAGGGCTTCTTGCTGGCTGCGATTCTTCATCTGAAGGTAGCTTATTGTTTCGAAGAAAAACAGAGAAGTGTTTATTTTTCTATGCTGCTTTGCAAGAGGGTAAAGGGTCTCGTGGACAGGATGGCAGGTTTGACAGTTCTGGTTTGTTTTAAGGAGCTGCAGTGCCAGCTACAAGGCTACACAGTAGACACACACACACACACACACACACACACACACACACACATGCATCCATATGTTGCCGTGTCCTGAACAATTTGCCGGTGCCCCTGCGCCCTCTTTTAGGTTCAGGCTGTCCACAGCACGGCCATGATGGGTACCCAGGACCCAGACCTGCGTGAGCAGCACAGAGGACCAACGCAGGAGGAAGGGGAGGAGGAGGAGGAGGGGAGAAGGTGCATGTGTCAGTTGAAGGAGAGGAGAGGGACCAGGATAGGGAGGAGGAGGAGGAGGAAGAGGAGGAGGAGGAAAAGAAGGAGCTGCCGTACCCCACTCTAGCACCAGTGGTTCTTTTGGCTCTGACCCAAACCAGCCCACCCCGCTCCTGGTGCCTTCGAGCTGTCTGCCACCCATATCCTTTACCGCCGGGAGGGCACCTGAAGCACTGGAAATGTGTGTGTGTGTGTGAATCTGTGTGTTTCTGTTCATAATGTGAGAGAGACATTGTTTGTGTTTCAGCTCTGTACTTTCTCAAAGCTGTCGAGAGGTTTACCTTACGTTTAAACACAAAAGAGACAGGGAGAAGGTCACTATTGTGCACGTTTGTGTGTGCGTGCTTTTGGTAGACCTCAGGTATTTCTTTGGACCCATTAGTTGTAGGAAAAGATGGGTAACATTTTTCCCTGATTGGACGTTTCCATAGTGACAAGCTCTAATGAATCTCCAGGGTTACAGTCTCCTGTCAGTAGCATTGTTACAGGTCTCCTGGTACACAGCAGAAGGAGTCACAAATAGTAGGAACTCATGTCGAAGCGTGCTCTGCTTCTGTCTTCAGTGTCTCACCTCCCATTCCCCTCCCTCTCTCTCACTCTCACTCTCAACCTCTATCCACTTTTGCTGTCGTTGTGAAAGTGTGAGTGTGTGTAGGTATCAGTGCTGTAGTGTGTGTGTGTGTGTGTGTGTGTGTGCAGCTCTGAATACTCCGAAGCATGCCTAAACGTCAGCAACACCTCAGGGATTTGTCAAGGCTTTCAAAATTGAATATTTTCCACTGCTTATGGACTCTATGTTTGCGTGCCAATGTGTGTGCGTTCCTCTGCTTGTGCGTGCGTGTGTGTGTCGTTGTGCATTTGTCCGTGCAGGTCTGTGGGTATTTGCCACCATCAGCACTGTGTGTACTCTGTGTATTAAATATAAATACATAATTGCTAAATAAATAAAATGTACACTAAGAAGAAAAGGAAAAAAAAAAAATACAAATGCTATACACAAAACTCCTCTGAAGCCTGCTGCGCTGTTACCATGGTCGCATCCCAGAACATTGTACGCTCACTGTGTCAGCACTTACTGGACACACTCACAATCACAACCTCACAATCACACACGCACGCACACCCGCACACCCACACCCACACACACACACACACACACACACACACAACCAAGCATGTGAATGCCCTCACACAAACGAGGGAATCTCCCATGGAGAGGCTCTTTAGAGGAATCACCTGGTTGCTTGGCAACAGCGTAGCACTGCCCCAACGGCCCGGTTACTTCCGATTGCAGAGTTTGTTTGTTTTTGTGTGTGTGTCAGCCTTCCTCACAGCACAGCTACTGACATGTGTCCTATTTTACCTTAAGTTATATACGCCTATTTTTCTATACTGTATACTATATGTTTGTGTGTGTGTGTGTGTGTGTGTGTGGGGGGATGTTACTGTGAGTGATCTGCGGAGGAAGTAATGTGGTTGGACGTTGTTCGACAGGGACGTTAATGTGAGCGCGCTGGGGGTGGGGTGGGGTTGAGTCCCATTTTTCCTAAAGTGACCCCTCCTCCCTTTCTGCCTTTTTTTGCACTCAGTACATATTACACAATTATTTCTTATCTCCTGTCCCATTTCCTCATTCTAAGAATCCCAGTTATCCTCCTTTGTGCCATGTTTACAACATACTGTACACCTCTCCACCCTACAGCACATCTAACAAACATATTTGGAACAAAAACAAGACTGGCTTTTGCTATTATATAATCTTCTCTTGTTTTCCTTCCAAGCTACATTGATTTCTGTAATTTCCTGTTTCTTTGGGGGGAGACCTTCGAATCATTGTAAGTGTGGAAGTGCTGAGCTTTTCCATGTAACACATGAGACACATAGAACGCACATGTGGGCAGGCGCACGCACACACACACACACACACACACACACACACACACACACACAGAGGACATAACTTATTCAACAGTGCATTAAACATTTAGAGCTTTTCCTTTTGTTTAAAGATGAGAAAAGCTGTATCTGTCACTCCTATACAAGTACCTTTCTCTGCCTGCCTTTCTTCGTCTGCGTTCTTTCACTGCTCCCTCTTTACTTAATATCAATCCCCTGCCTTCCTATTTATCTCTCTCTTTTCCTTTTTCTAAACTGCCTCTTAATTAGGTTGAGGTGTGTGTGTGTGTGTAAAAGGGGGTGATTAGGGAGACAACGATGGATAGGAGGATGTCTTACTCAAAGTAGGGTGAGCTGTCAGAATACTTTTCGCTAATTAACATGATTCCAGCAAGTGTTTCCATGGTTACCAGCTGTCACACTCTAAGGGGGTGGAGTCAGAGAACTTGACAACTTGACAGTAACTTAACTTGGTCCACTTTCATACTTTCATTTCAGACACTCTCTCCCTCTCACACACACACACACACACACACACACACACACACACACACACACACACACACACACACACACACACACACACACACACACAGTAGGTTGCTCATTCATACACAGTAGTTCACATTTGAGGATTTCCATCCAAACCACATGTTTTTAGATCAATACCACTTTCTACTAAAGCACCCTTTACCCTTTAAGTTGTATTTAGTCATGGTTAATAAATAATTTACCAATGTATTACTTGCCATTAATAAAAGAACCTTTGGGTTGCCAGTTTGTGAGAAATCCCTTTGGCTGGTGTTGAGCCTCGTCTAGCATTACACTGGCTTTTATTTATTTTATTTTTTGAAAGTTGCTCTTAAATTCATCAGGAGAACCCCTATTCATGACATACCAATACAGTGCACACTGCACACTTGATGACAAATTTGCCACACTTTGTTAATGACTTACTAACATTTATACCTGCTCTTAAGTGTCAGGCAGGCCATGAGTTTATCACTTTTTAAAATCAGGTCTGCAATTATAAATGCGAGTTAGGTTTTTTTATTTTTAAATCCAATGTATTAATACTGATTTAGTGTCTTTGTCAGACATACAAAACACAATCAAAAGAAATACAAACTTATTAACTTAACTTTATCACAAGAAAAAAGTTACAAAAAAGTAAAAGCAACTGGATTTATGAAAAGGAAAGCCCATGAAGTTCATGAATGAAACACTCATCTTTTCAAAGTTCTTGGGTTTTCCCTTAATCAAAAATGTTCATTTTTCAATAGAAACCCAGCTTGATAGACCTTTCAACCATAGAGGCGAAGTCCCTCCCCTTCCGGTGGACCTTATGGGACATTATTTTGGAAAAAAAAAGGATTATAGTGAATGGGGAGATACTAATTATTTTTTTTATCCAGTTTGAATTGAGCCATGAATTACTCATGTGATGTTTATCAATTTTAAAAATAATTTTGCAAGTGAAGAAAGTCAGTTTGTTGTAGGTTTGCAGTGAACATATCTAGTCTCGCACAATTTACTTCACCTTGCTTGATGCTTGGCTTGCTTGCTAGGTAGTTATCTTAGCTATGTTCCACAACATATGTTACGTTATCTTACCTAATGTGTTTTATACAGCAATATTTTATAAGACACTGTAGCTTCAGTGAGATGTCACCCATGCGACTTTGAGGTGTCTAGTCATTCTAATTATGTATTTTCAGTCTTAAACTTCAGCAGTTTTGTAACAAACTGAGACATTCTTGACATGCAAAATTATCTTTTAAATCGACGAATATCATTACAACATGTAATCCATGGCTCAGTTCAAACGGGATGAAAATGTAACACTACCGTTCCTATTTTTTCCAAGAAAGTCCCATGGTGGTCCACCAGATGGGGAAGGACTTTGCCTCTCTATTGACTAAGAGTTGTTTTTTTGTAGGTTTTTCCAAAACACAGAAATGATATTTTTGCCTTCAAAGGTAGAATATGTAGTAATTTTCGCTTACTGTTCGTAAACACACAGTGTTCAACGTTGTCCCCTCCCTCCTTCCAGATCCAGGAAGAGAGCAAAGATGCAGCAGTGGTTTGAGCCAGCTAGAGAGTGAATGCAGAGAGGGAGCCTGTAGAAAGCAGTGAATCAGAGTAATAAAACAATATTTTCGGATAGTTTCACAGTGGTAATGTTCTAAAGCACTAATAAACACACCCTCAACTGCGCTGCAAGGTGCAGCATTGTCGGCTTATGAGTGAATGCAGAGCTTCATCCGTGTGTGTGTGTGGGTTTGTGTGTGTGTGTGAGATTTGTTGTCGATATCAGGCGCTGAGGGGCAAAGCAGCGGTTGCACAAACTGCACGCCATTATTACCCACTTGGGGCACAAAGGCTCTTTGTTAACGCCCATAAACATCCCACACAATGAAAAATAATAAAACAAAAAAATACAGTTAGAGGGCAGGGTGTCTGCAGATTCAGACACCCCCACCGGGATCTGTGTGGAGTTTACATGTTGCATTGCTATGAAGACGGCATGCATGCTAGCTAACTCTTGCCATTGCCCTTGATATAGGTTCTGCCTATAGATACTGTATATATACATATATATTTACAGTATATACTTAACAAACACATATATGTTATTTATTATATTTAAAGTATTTCATCATAAAGGATAAATTAAAGTTTTGACCTGATGATGGCACTACATTAAAAGTCGCCCAAGTCATTAGGATTCATCTTCTGGGTACTGTGAATATCTATACCAAATTTAATGGCAATCCATCCTGTAGTTTTTGAACTATTTCAGCACTCAGGTAATCCAGATGGGTTGCAATTATAAATGTTAGTCAGTCCTTAGTGAAGTGATTTTACAACAATCCATCAAGTCTGCAGTAAGTAAATGACAATAAACTGGTAATAAATGGGTTTTGGTCCTCATTCTCAAGTGGTCAAATGGTCCACCGGAGAAATCTTCCATAAATTTAAGAGTTAAGTAAAATGACAAGGTAAGTGTCATGCAGGAGAAGGATATAAACCAGCCAAATGGAATTTTACAACCTGGCAATTAAGTTGTTCTTCTTAATGGTTTATAACTTATACATTAAGCTATTAAAGTAACTACTTCTAATCTTTTATAAAGGGTGCCTTCTGAGAGTGGTACCACATTGGTAAATCAAAAAAAAAAAATGCACATACATGTATTCTGCTGTATCCAGATGGCCTGTGTTTCCCTATGGTTGATCCTTTTAAGTTAATGAGCATTGCATAGAAGACGGTTGCCCCATGCTGGCCTTAGCACCGCCGGCCTAGGGAGGAGGATGATGCCAAAAAGATCAGGGTGATGTGATCTGATTTGATTTATAATGTGTGCCTGACCTTTACTACCTGTGTTGGCACTCGAAGAGAGAAAGTTCGATACGGGGAGAGCATGAAATACAGGGAGGAGGTGGTGGTTCTTGGCAAGGAACGAAGAACGTGACCAGTTGTTTACACTTTAAGCTCCAGTCACCAATGTGTTAACCTCTCTCATTTCACTGTTCAACTGTGCTTTTTTCACTTAGGCATAAAGCCATTTTTTTTCACCTCATCTGTAATTTCACTTTTTTCTTGCCCTTTCCTTTTTCTCTCCTCCACCTCTCCCTAACTGAATTTACATATCTATTTCTCACCCTGTCTGTCCCTGTGCTTCTCCATCTCTCTGACTATGTTATTTATTAAGTATATTTGTAGTTTATCTGTTGGCTGAGATTCAGGTTTCTGACTGAGAGACTTACCTAAGGGCAGTCATACGTGGAGAGGTGTAGAAACAGAGAGGGAGGGCACGGAGAAAAAGCAGTTCGTAGAGAACGGGGAGTGTATGTGCACGGGAGAGGAGAGAGGCAAAGAAGGTATGAGAGAAATTATACGGAATGAAGATTGGAAATTACACTATATAACGGAAGAGGGATGGACAGAGAGAAGGAGGAGTGGAGGAAAGAAAAATAATTGGGCCAGAGATGGGGAAAAGGGCTGTAGAGGAAAATGAGAGATGGTAGAGGGAAAGGTTGAGTGTGAGCGTAACAGAGGGACAGAGGAGAGGATGTTTGCCCTGTGTTTCATCACTGATGTTGAATAATGGCCCAAACGTGGAAATACTCCCATCTCATCCATCACTCACACCTTGACCCTGCCCCGATCATTGTCTTACTATGCGTGTGTGTGTCTGTGTGTCAGGGTGATATAAGCTGCTGTAATTTATACAGATAGAACAGGATTAAAACAAACCTCCTCAGGATTGAGCAAATGAAGAAGGGAGCTGCTGTGTGTGTGTGTGTGTGTGTGTGTGTGTGTGTGTGTGTGTTTATCTGTGCGTATTAATTGTGTTGTGTTCCAGTCCAGACAGGATGCAAGCGGATTGTGAAACTCAGAAGTCAGTTCCCACGGTGAGATGGGGGTTCCCATGGCAACCACAGCAAAGGGAGGACACTGGATTACCCTCACTCATTCCTCTCTCTTTCCTCTCTCTTTCCCCTCTCTTGCTCTTTCTCTCTTGGTCTCAAGGGTGATAAAGGATTGTACTCTCATTAATTTTTCTGCCCTCTCGAGAGCAAAGTGTCCAGGAAGGGGACTCTGTGTGTGTGCATGTGTGTGTGTCTATGTGTATGTGTCCATGTGCATGCGCCAGGCTTTGTTATATATGCGTCCTTGGTTCTTGAATACGTTCCTGTCATCCACTCAGCAGTTTTCACATTTGTGCTCAGATTTAAGTGTGTGTGTGTGTGCATTTCTTTGTTTCTATGAAGCCAACACAATCTTTCCTTTAACGTTCTACTTCAGACTATTTCTCTCTTTAAACCGCTCTACTCTCCACTTCTGAGCCGTGCTCCATCTTCCAGTTTGACAGCTAGGAAGTAACACAGATGCACAACCACACACCATATGCAAGTTTAAACTTAAACTGACTTCAAATGTCTTACCAACTGTTTCATGGTAGCCGTTTTTCCTTTGTAGTTGCGAAAATAAAACTTGTCAAAATGTATTGTCAAAAGTTGTGCTTGCAAATGAAAGTTGATACATTTAAGCTTATTACAGCAATATTCCACCCTTGTAAAAGTAGTTTTTTTGGTTAGTACATTCAGCACTGTTCATACAAATAAGATTTTTCCATCTGTGAAGCGCACATTCACCCATGTGTGTATGCGCAGAGATATTTTGTAAGTCCAGTTTAGTAAATTCTGTACACTGCAATATAGACATGGCTGGACCTTTAACGTCTACCAGTCAGTTTCATCAGGGTTTCCTCTCGGTTTCTACAGACATTACCATTGGCTAGATACAGATGGGTGACAATCAAAGAAAAAAATCTGAATATTTTAACAGAGAAACAAAATGAATGCAGATGATTCCACACAGGGCACGAGAGGTCACTGAATGGTTTGATGTGAATGAAAATGATGTGAATCATATCTCAATGGGAGATGTTGACGTGACAAGTTAGACAGTGCTCTCCAATATCTTTTGGAAGAGTCGTGTTCATCAGTCCAATAGTTCCCTAGACTTGTAGAAGCTATGACAAAGAGCACTGAAGCTGTTCTGGGTGCTGGTGGTGGCCCAACACCTCAAACACTTTTTGTTGGGTTTTCCTTTACGTTGTCACTAGGGCTGGGACGATATGCTTTTGTCCCGATTTGAATCTTTTCACAATGCATGGGATTTGATTTGTATTGCAATTTTCACTTATTGCGCTTAGTTTTGTTTTCTAAAATGAATGCACATCACATCAGTTAGTCAGTCTGAAATGTATTATATCTGTAAAGAAGTACATAACATGTATTTTCTGTCCGTTTTTCTGGAAATGGATATGATATAGTCGCTGTTGGGATATATATATAATACAACCAGGAAATATTTAGGTCAATCTTTGGGAAAAAGTATTTAAAAAATGAGTAGGCTTTTCCTTTAAATAAAGGACTTAAAAATGTAGACTTACAAAAAGAATCTCTCTCAATCATCAATTATGAACCACTAGAAGTATGTGGCCTGTGTTTGCAGAAACCCTGCTCTCTGCCTGTATTGTGTTATCATTTTTGCTGTGTTAGGGACATTTATGGGCATCACCCTCTATAAAAACATAGCGACTACAGTAGGTGCCAGATCGTAAGCACGCATCCAAGAGGAAGCTACGAAAATGGCCGACAATGTCGAAAAAACGCAAATATAGCTAGGGGAAATGCCAAGAAAACAAAGCTCGTTCCAAAACCAGAATCTGGTGATGATACAGCTTGAATTAGGATTTGCTGCCTACCAACTTCTTGACAGCTACTAAAGCCAGAAAATTTTAATTTGGGCTACAGGGAGGACACCGGGATTGAACTGAAGTGAAAAGTGCAAGAAGCAATCTACTTGGCTTGTCATGATTGGCTGTCAATCAACCCTAATTAGCTAAATTTGCAGCTTCAGGAAATGTACTAATATTGATTATTGTTGTTGTTAATGTTCAAACTCTTCGGTGGTGTTGCTCCTTAACCTTGTGTCACATGGTTTGAGCGTGTGAGCATATTGGCCATCCTGCTAAACTGTGTAACTCTAGGGATGTTCCAGCCCTGTGGCCACACACCTTTCCTGTTGCAGGTAAGGCACACACACACACACACACACACACACACACACACACACACACACACACACACACACACACACACACACACAGAATCTGAAATTACAAACTAATTATGTTCAGCACTGAGACTTTATTATCAAGGGACTAAAAAGTTTTTGCTTTAATTTTCCCCCCACTTAATCAGTTTACACTAATCCTCTGTGTGTGTGTGTGTGTGTGTGTGTGTGTTTGTGTGTGTTGTGTGTGTTTGTGCGCGTGCGCGCATAGGCTCTGGATGATGGGATCTTTGCATTTTTTGCCGGGGAAATGGTGGTGAAGATGGTGGCTCTTGGGGTCATAGGTCAGAGCGGTTACCTAGGCGACACATGGAACAGATTGGACTTCTTCATTGTTATAGTTGGGTGAGTGTTTGACGGTTGCACACAACCACTTGCACACGTACACACCCAAATCTGACATTAAATATGAGCCAATATTGTGTGTATGTGTGTGTTTTGTGTGAAGCTTAGACACTTGTTTAATGCCAGTTAAATGTCAAACGTGTGTGTGTGTGCGTGCTTAGACGAACCGGCGGAAGTTTGTGTGTGCGTGGCAGCTCCTCAGAATGACAATGGCATCATTACATTGGGCCCTGAGAGACAGACGCCTCGGTGATTGGTAGTTAAAAGGCTATGTATCCCAGAGACAGTGCATTGCGTTCTGCTGGATTCCCTGTAGGCGTTCAGGGTTTGCCAAGGTCAGGCTGATCAAGATGTCAGTGACACAGAGGTGGCTTTCCCTCTCCGCAGAATGCTGGAGTACTCGCTTGATGGACACAACGTCAGCCTATCAGCCATCAGGACCGTCCGGGTTCTCCGCCCCCTGCGAGCCATCAACAGAGTTCCCAGTGAGTTTTTCTCCTTTTTACTCAGTACTTAGTATTATGACCGATTTTCTTTTGGCTCTGTGCTCAAGTATATTGGATTTTAAATGAACCAGTGGCTGTGAGGTTAAAGAGCTGACTCTTAACTTCTCAGAGTGTTCACATCCAAATTGGGTGAATCGTATAGGACTCTCCTGACTTTAGAATAATGCAGCAGGTCAAAGGCTGCAAAGAAAGAAGAAAGAAGGCAATTACGAAGGTTTTTATGATCAAAACATATAAAGTTCTTGACGGTTTGACTTGCTGAAGACCAGATTAAGGGCAAAAAGCCCTCGAAACAAGCAAGAAGTGAAGATGACTGCAGTACAGGCTTGGCAGAGCATCAGCAGGAAAGATACCAAGTGTCTCCACAAGTCTGTAGGTCACTTCAGAAAGCCACTGACTTAATATTAAATAGGATGACTGTGCCAGACTTCTTTCAGTTTCATTCCAACCAACTTCCTGTCCCCTATAATTGGTGCACAATGTATAAAAAGGGATGCAATATCTATGTTGTTCATCTGACATGGGAACACCCTCAGCTGAAATTCAGCAATCACATTTATAGTCAAGGCAATAAAAAAAATGTGTCCTTGTACTCTGGCTGCACTGTTTACTCCACTTCATTTCATCGCCATTAATAGCTGCATCTTTCCTTTTGATGGACGCATGTTTAAGCAAATCAGGACACAGTGGACAAAGTCATGGTCATTTGGATTCTCGAGTTGTTCTTGGCCAGCCAACTTCGTTTTTTTTGTTTTGACTACACTCTAATTTTGGCACAAGTGTGTTTGAAGTAGCCAATTCTGGAGGCAGTGAAGAAAAGGAATTTGTATCTTCAGCAGAGTGTAAGGGAGGCCAATTAGTATTATTAGTGTTTGAGACCCTAATTGTTTGCCATTCAATTAATTGCACTGCTTCAGTTTTGAGCAGAATATATTCAGAGAGTTTTCCTGTCTGGCCAATACTTCCTGTAACTGCCAATTTACAGTTACATGCAGATATTTGTTGCCTATGGTGTTTGTGCTGTATGTGTGTGTGTTGGCAGGTATGCGTATCCTGGTGACCCTCCTCCTAGACACACTTCCCATGCTGGGCAATGTGCTGGCACTGTGCTTCTTCGTCTTCTTCATCTTTGGCATCGTTGGCGTGCAGCTGTGGGCGGGGCTACTGAGGAACCGCTGTTTCATGGGAGAGGATGTCAAGATGTGAGTTACCATAGTAACCTGCAGATGTCACAAGGGATGCCCTGACCTCATTACTGTTGTTTATTTAAACAGTAGTAACAATCATTACCATGGAACTTGTGTCAAATGTTTGCTCACAATTGGCTCAATCAATTATGATAAGCTACTCTCACTCAGCTATTATTTCTAAGAGGGGATCAATATCACTGATCGTCTGATCTTGTTGGTTCTCTAATCAGCTGTGTCTGGGAGGAAGTAAATGTGTTTCCTGCTGGAGCCTCCAGCCTTAGAGTCACAAATCAAGGGATTAAAATGGCTAAGTGAAATTTGTGTGTTATTTAGGGACTCTCTGTTTCAACATGCACCCTCAGTTTCACTTTCACTCCAGTTCTCTCCTTCATGTAAGGTAACGGTACTTTCTTGTCACATACACATACATGTAGCGAATTTCGTTCTCTGCATTTAACCCATCCTTCAAGGGAGCAGTGGGCAGCTATTTACAGCCCCCGGGGACCAACTTCAGATCTGAGCCAGTGCTTTGATCAAGGGCACTGACTCGAGAAACTAGTACATGTTATTTAAAAATGTTATGGTGGGGGAAACACCACGCAAACATGGGGAGAAAATCTAAACTCCACACAGAAAGGCCCGGAACAAACCCACTGTGAGGCCACAGCGCTAACCATTGGGCCACCATTGGGCCTGTCATGCTCCATCGCTGTCAAACTGACGGCGTTACACCATCGCTCTCACTCTCGCTCCTGCTCACATGTTCACAAACAAGATCAGATAATATCACATAACATCAGATACCATCATGTTCACCACCTGACCTTACATCTGCTCAACCATCCCACTCAGATAACAATTCCTGACAGTTGTGCATGCAGAGGTGGGGGTGCATCCTAACAGCTGTTGTATTGTTTTACTGTTTTGGAGTAGTCAGATACAATTATTAACTTATAGTGAATGTACAGTTACTACTGTAACTTTATACTATTCTATAATAAATAATAGCTAATACTTATGATAATAATAATAACATTATATACTGCATATAATATATATTACATTATAATAAATAATATTGAAATAGCAGAAAACAAATCTGCACCACCATTAAATATATGTAGATAGAAAAAATATATACTCCCAGTACAATAAAATAAGATTAAACACAGAAAATAAATAAAACACAGGACACAAACAAATTTTTATTTTCATAATTTCGAACTATTTTATATCACAAAGTCAGGAGTCTGTGATTGCCTTTCTAACATCCTACAGCTGTATCAGGAAAGACAATATCACATAGTCTTGTGTCAAACTAGTCAAGATTCCACTTCCACACTTCCTCCGTTTGCTGAGGTCCCGCCGGAAATTCCACCGGATGTTCCTCTTTTTGGCCGGATGTCCGTTACCTTCCGCTTTCTTTTTTATGGAATTCTTAACTCTGATTGATTTCTGAGGACTATGGTTACCTGGTCCTCAGGTCTCTGCAGGGTAAATCCAGACAGCTAGCTAGACTATCTGTCCAATCTGAGGACTATGGTTACCTGGTCCTCAGATCTCTGCAGGGTAAATCCAGACAGCTAGCTAGACTATCTGTCCAATCTGAGGACTATGGTTACCTGGTCCTCAGATCTCTGCAGGGTAAATCCAGACAGCTAGCTAGACTATCTGTCCAATCTGAGGACTATGGTTACCTGGTCCTCAGATCTCTGCAGGGTAAATCCAGACAGCTAGCTGGACTATCTGTCCAGTCTGAGTTTTCTGTTGCACGACTAAAACGACTTTTGAACGTACACCTGTTCCACCAAAATAAGTTCCTTTATTGAGGCTATTTTACAACGGTACCATGGCTCTATCAAATGTAATTGGTTTAAAGAAATACCAATAAACCAGAGCAGGTTTTTCTCCCATCCCAGAATGCTGTGTGGACTAGCCAGACCCTCCTTCGCGGCACTGTGGAGGAAGGTCTGGCAATACGAGACAAGTGTCACATTAGTATGCTGTCAAAGTAGCCTTTACATTTTTACAAAACTAATCCTTCTCTAGATTTTATTTTCAGTTTGTAATTTGGATTTTTGTCTGCTTCATAAACAGCAATATGACTTTCTTAATAAGAAAGGAGGGAGCAGTGCTCCTCTGTGACCCTCCTCTACACCACAGATGATTGATTGCTTATCTCGCCACTGCACCCTCTCTTTTTTCCCCTTCATCTGTAGTTCTCTCTCTATTTCCTCATTTCCTCCCGAAGCACCCTTGTGTATTATAGACTGTCAGTCTGTTTTTTTCAGAAAACAGACCTTTTGTTTGTTTTTCAAAAAATCTTTACAAGTTGTTAAAAAACTTTACATGATTTTGTCCAGAAACATGTTGTCTGATTTTGTTTTGGCAGTTTAAGGCATAAGACCAGTGATATTCTATGTTTTTCCTATTGGACAAAAACAGCAATGAACTGATTTGACTAACAAGTATTATCTGTGCAGCCAGAGTCCTTATTTCTCTGTGCTACAGTCCAAAAATCTATTAAAAACACATCAGTAAGCCACAGCGTTACACTGGGTGTCATGTCCCTTCCTTTTAATGAACATGGGCACTATAGTTAATTAGTTAATCTCACATTCACGGACGGTCCTGTTGTTGTGATTACCCACTAGCTCACCAAATGTCTATTAATCCATGGCTGAGTAAACTAAAAATGACAGTATCCAGCTGTTAATGCAAAAATACAACTATATTTACATTTTGTGACCCACTTTTAAAGATTAACATTAAGGATTAAATGGGCTTGGGGCTGAGTGCCACAGACAAAAAAAAAAGAAGTTGTAAAATTCTGAGAAACAGACTCAAGCATTGTTGGTTTTGGTCTTTTTGGAGGATTTGCTGACCGTCAGGAAACATACAGTCAGTGGTGAAAGAAGTATTCAGATCCTTTACTTAAGTAAAAGTACTAATACAACATTGTAAAAATACTCTGTTACAAGTAAAAGTCCTGCATTGAATATGTTACTTAAGTAAAAGTATGTAAATATCATCAGAAAAATGTAAATAGAGTATTAAAAGTAAAAGTACTCAATGCAAAAAAATCCTCACATTTTATAAACTGGAAACGGAGAAAGCTTCAAAAGAGTCAAAAACAAATGATGTGTTAAATGGTCTAATCATTGCAGCGTGACTTGTAGGCCGTTATAGGGGAAGTTTAATTTATAATACTGCTGTCAAACGATTTAAATATTTAATTGCAATTATTCGCATTTATGTTATAGTTAACTCGCAATTAATCTCAGTTAATCACACATTTTTATCTATTCTAAATGTCCCTTGATTTCTTTTTGTCCCATTATTGTTTTCTCATTTTAATGCTGTTATCAACATGGAAAAGTGGATCGGCTTGCTTTGTGCAAATGTTTTTTTTATTGAAAACAACATATTGCCTATATGGCATAAAGCCTACTGTAGTGTTCACACGTAACATTCTCACTTGGAGCAAAGAATCTCTCACACAATGTAACACTGTCCATCAATAAAAGGGTGAAAAAATACTTTGAAGAGGGTGGGGGTGGGGGGGGGGGGCAGCTGTGTGCTTGTTTTGTTTGCAAAAATGTAGTGGAGTAAAAAATACAATATTTCTTTCTGAAATGTAGCAGCACTGCATACAGTGGTGTTTGGTTCCTGTGTTACATTTAAATACTGTATATTAGTTAATAATACAATTGTTTTTATACATAAATAACTAATAATATAAAATGTTTGTTCTCTTCTCCAGGAGATATAACGTCTCCTTCCTGAGTGGCTACTATCGGCCAGGTGCCACCGATGACCACCCCTTCATCTGCTCAATGGAAAGGGAGAATGGGATGCTTCGATGCTCTGACGTGCCTCGCCGCCGTGTAGGCAGGACTTCCTGCTTCCTGGGTGCTGAGGAGGCCCTTTCAGAGACGGGAGTGGATGAACCAGTGTCATGTGTGAACTGGTATCAGTATTACAATGAGTGTCGAGCCGGGGAAGTAAACCCACACAAAGGAGCAATTAACTTTGATAACATTGGATATGCATGGATTGCCATTTTTCAGGTAAATGTTTGAAGTATTTATATAAAGGGATACATCTTTAATCAATAAATGATGATGCACGCTGCGTGCCACACATTACTGTGATTACTCTGGGTGTGTGCTTTTATACAGGTAATTACTCTAGAAGGTTGGGTAGACATCATGTACTACGTCATGGATGCACATTCTTTCTACAACTTCATCTACTTCATCTTCCTTATTATAGTAAGTGCACAATCATGCACTCACACACACACACACACACACACACACACACACACACACACACACACACACAAACACACAAAACAACTAGACAACATTTACATGTGTACCATGTGTTACAACATTGTGTATTGTGTGCCTTGTCATGACCAGGTGGGCTCCTTCTTCATGATCAACCTGTGCCTGGTTGTCATAGCAACCCAGTTTTCTGAAACGAAGCAGAGAGAACACGCCTTAATGAAGTCAGAGCAGTGCGCCCGGCAACTCCACCAATCAGCTTCCACGCTGGCCAGTGACAGCCAACCAGGAAGCTGCTACGAGGAGATCATTCGCTACCTGGCGCACCTGGGCCGCAAGGCGTGGCGACGACTCTTCCGCTGCTATGCTCAGGCACAGACACACTTTCACTGCGTTTGCGTGTGCCAGAGAGACAGAGGAGGTGGAGCTGGCAGAGGGAGCGGAGTTGGGGAAATGAACGGACTTGCCCACCGGCACTCAGGACACGTTCCAAATGACCTGTCGCACCTTCACCAGCTTTATCACCATCACCATCACCATCATCAGTGTCATCAGCAGCCTCAGCAGCCTCAGTCTGAGCCTACTGTCAGAAATGGAGGGAATGGTTTTAATTATCCCTTTATATCGCCCCTTATCAGTCACATGGATGTAAAGGACCAGGACCAGAAAAGGATGGTTGCCACGGAGAACGTTAACCGACTGCCGCAGCTGGTAGTGGAGCATGGTGAGAACAAAGGGTGTGTGTGTGTGTGTGTGTGTGTCTATGTGAGTGTGTTGGTGTGTTCAAAATCACATACTAACATAGCATCATACTCCAAAGCTGCTGTTGTACTTTCTCAGGTGACATAAAACGCATTACTCAAGCTGCTGCGCGCTAAAGTCGAGACCACACTATTTTGTAAACATAGCCAAACTGAGAAATACAGAGACAGTTTTGTAGAGTTTGAATGTAACAGACGTTCATCATAAGCATAAAGCAGTCGTGCACTATAGCTTTAAGGCACAGTTAAGAGAAAAGGCACGGGAGCACACATAAACGATGTGCTGCAGAAAACATATTTAACATTGAAACGTTTAATCATTTTAATTTGCCTTAAAATAATACTTGGAAATATCACATTTGTGATAAACAGTTTTTATTCAACGGTAGGTCAGACCGATAACGTCGTGATGGATACAGTTGTGATGCATATGGGACGTATTGCTGCTAATGGCATACTTAATAGTTCATTTAGTAGGCAGTATGCAGTACATACAGACTGAGTACATAGTATGCCATTTAAAACAGCCTGTGAGTGTGATTGGGCTCAAGGTCATAGCTTGTCAACCTGGGCCCTACAGGGGTGGATGCACTGGTTTGGAGGACCCCTGTAATTTTAGCAATGTTAGCAGTGTTAATTCTTTGGGTCAAATGAAGAGTTGTCAGCAAAGCTTTAATGGGCCTGATTGCGTTTGTCAGAGTGATTTGGGAAACTTTTCTATTATTTCTTTTAATTCCTTCTTTAAAGAAATAATCTTTGAGGCTCAGTTCCCCCAAATTACAACACAGTGTATTTTCCCACTCAGGCTAAGCAGCATTTAGACATGTAGATCATCTGCCACCCCTGACAGTGGATTTAAAAAAATGATGGTGCTCAAAGCATTTTAAAAAGAAGAAAAGTTTCTGCACATTTTTCTTGAATACATTAACAAGCTTTCAGTCATAGACCTTGATCAGACCTACAAGGCAAACAGAATGCAAGATCCCTGTGGTGTATTTATACATTAAGGTAATTAGCCCCAAAGCAACACATATGTTTATCCCTTACATAAGATCACACTCTGTATTGTAGTCCCAAGGGATTTGTGGACAACAAATAATGAAACGATGCATGAAACGGAAGGGAAACACATATACAGCGGTTGCATACATAAACAATGTGAAAAACATCAGGCAAATGCTGTCATACCTCACAACACCATTTAAAATGGTGTCAAATTAGAGCATAATTCTCAAGTCAAACTTATATTTCAGGCCTAAAGGTTGAGGTGTCAATAAATGACAATTGATCCAAAAGATTTCTCTCTGACCTAACCTTTTATCCAGCTCTCCTTCTTTAGGCTTGATTTCCTGAAATCTGAGGTGAGGTATAGGATAAGATGAGAGTTAGGATGTGAATATTCATGAAAAGGATTTGCAACAGGATATTTGAGATATTTTCACAACATCCTTTGCATCACATGGGATAACAACCCTGATTGAAAATATTTTATTTGTGAAACAAATATATTATGAAAGATATATTTTTAAATTGAACAGCTGCATGTTTGGCCAGAGACCATGTCAAGTTACTCTGGATAAACCACACACCTCTTTTTGACTTAAGAACATGTCCTTTAAGGTGTTAGGGTTCAAAGGGGTTCTCCATTAAATTGCACTTCAATAAAATTGAGTTACTCACTTCAGAGAAACATAGAACTGGATGGTCAAAATCAAAGCTGCAGACGACAAGATATCCTGACTTTAAACCCCTGGATGCTCCATACAACACGCTTTCCATTAAAAAAACATTGTGGCCCCCAAGCCAAAATTACCCCGATGACATCACAATGATATCACGTGGGACTATTTTCTCAGGCTTTACAGAGCTTCTCCAGTGTTAGAAGACTGTTTTACAGAGTAGTAGTATTCTCCATAATGAGTTACTTTGATGTGTAAAATTGGTTAAGCAACAGAGAAAATACATATCAAATGTTAATACAATTCAGTAACTCTAATTGTAGCTGGCACACTTCCCATAAACAAAAAAATTGAGTAGAAATGATTCAGTACGGGGATCAGTACGCTGAAAATCACAGCTCCATATAAGTGTATTTTTTTCATAATGCAGAGCCATTTTCTGCAAGTCTGCCTGCTGAAAGTTTCCTTGCAGCCCACATTATCTATGAAATGACTGGATTAGATTCACTCTATCAATCTCCAGTAAAACATGATTTTTCTATTTCTATTTGTGATGACAAGTGAACTGCTTGTGCTAGATTAGTGTTTGTTGTTGTCATTGGAGCATTCCTCCCGAGCTGCTTGCTAATGAATTCCGCTGAAATCTTACTCCCGCTTCACTCCACACTTCTTCCCCCACACACACACACACACACAGACACACAGACAGAAAGACACACACACATTCCTGTTCTAATAAAAGATCTCCCCCTCTGCACAAATGCATCCCAACTGCACAGTTGCTTCCGTATTATTGAATTTTTGTCTCCCACAAATGAAATGAAGATGCTCTCCTTTACCGAGCAGAGAATATATTGAATGACAGAATGTCTGCAGAAGTGCAACATACAGAATCCACTATTTGCATGTATGATTTTTGTTGGCCATGTCTTTCTCACCTTCTCCTTGTGTCTGTGCAGGTGGGTGCACTGGGCACCCTGCGTTACCGTTGCCGGGTGAAGTCCAAGGGGAGTCCTCAGTATGCCCGTATCGGATCTACTACAACCAATTTAGTGACAGTGAAAATGTTAATGAGCAGCTTGAAGACCGGCATCATGGGTACAGCAACTCATGCCATGGCAACAGCCCATGTCACAGTAACAGCCCATGCCATTGTAGCGGTGATGCACAGGTGTCTGAGCCAGAGAAAAGGCTGTGGGAGCATTGCTGGGCGGGACTTCAGACTAAACTGGAACTCATTGTTGGCAGCAGATACTTCAGCAGAGGAATCATGATTGCCATCCTGATTAATACACTGTCGATGGGCATAGAGTCCCATGAACAGGTATGTTATTTGTGTAAGTGTGTGTGTTAGTATAAGAGGCTGCATGCTTGTGTGTTCATGCATAGCTATGTGCGTGACTCTTGCAGATTGAATGTGACTACAATTTGATTGAAAATGGATGTGCTAATCACTGTGTGGTGTAGTCAATAAAGTACCCTCCAATAAACACTTACAGCGCCAAGCATATGGGATCACAAAGGGTGTGTGCGTGACTGCATATGTGGATGTGCACACCCATGTATCAGGAGGTGGAGAAACTCATAACACCTGAAGTGTTAATTAAAGTGTGACCCTGGGACAGGAGAGAGAGAGAGAGAGAGAGGGAGGAGGGAGAGAGAGATTGAGTGGTGTAAAGACGGGGAAGAGTGAGAGAGGCGAGTGAGAGCAAATGGAAGAGTGAAGAGCAGGAGGAAGACAGATCTGACATTGTGATTGGCTGAAAGGCAGGGAGAGACTGTGGGAGACAAGGGAAGATTGAGTTTTGTCCATTTCCTGAACAATATGACAGATCTGGATGGCCTTGACTTCTTGAATAACTAATGTTTAAGGATAAGGCCTGTTCTATTTTATCCTTTTTTTATTATCAAAAAATCATTTAAAGAGACCAAAGCCAACAATGAAAGTGTATAAATTAAGGTAGTCATATATGAATACTTTGCCAAAGCCTCTGCGCCATAGACATCAGTTGTCATATAAAACCAATTTAGTACAAACAAAGAGCCATACGATTTCATTGGACTGCATTTCCTCATTTCAGTGACCGTGAACAGTGCGGTTTAGTCTGAAACACCTCAGAGACTTGTTTTTTTGATCTCTGGAGAGTAGCTCTGTCAGGCAAATGTCACTGAGCATGCTCAGAGACACTGTTACTTGTGTACACTGTCTTGTTGTTTCCACAAGCTGCGAGAAATAAACCACAATGTTATTCACTTTGATGAAGAAATGCCACTTTATGCCACGGTTCATGTTAGCTCTTTTATGTGTGTTTTTATTGTTATGGCCTCTACTGCAATGTGTTTTTATTATAGTTTTTAGATGACAATAGCTCTATGGCATTGAGGTATAAGATATATTAGACTTTGGATATGCAGACAATATGCTACCTGTTATTAAGATTTGTTGATAATCTTAAAAAGTATAAATCAAAAAGCCCTTTAAATCAGTGGTTTTTAAACCTTTTCTGTCATGCTTCCATTTGAAATCATGTCCCTTCCCTCCAGCAAACTAATTTAATTGGTATGCATCAATGATGATGATGTAAAAATCACTGACAAAAACTGCCATATTGAATGTAATTTTATCTAGAACTATACATTCAAATTCAAAATTTAGACTCAAAAACACACTCACTGACTTATTTGTTAGTGAACCTATTATCTTGGTAACCTTGCCAACTTGAGAACACTCAAATTAACTCAACCTTAGATGTGCTCAAACATATTTTCATTCTAGTTGTGTGTGTGTGTCAAGTCAAGTCAATTTTATTAATATAGCCTAATATCCAAAATTTTGGGTTTTTCCCATGATTGCCTCGTCAGCCCCAAGACAGCAGTTTGAGAACCACTGCTTTAAGTAATATCAATAATGGTAATAATAAAAGCATATTCACTCAATCTACTCCAAATGATTGTGGGTGAAAACACACCTGCATTCAAATGCTGGAGCAGCTTCTCTCTCCATATCAGTATCTAAGACCTCCACTGTAGCCTTGAGTAGCATTTCAGAAATTCCTAACATGTTGACTCTTCTGCTCTCCTCGCCGCCAGCCTGTCTGTCTCTCCTTATTTGTTCTTTTTTTCTCTCTACCTGTCCAATATCTGTACATCAATCTTTCCCTGTTTTCTCTCCACACACACTGCGCCTCATCAGCCACAGGAGCTGACAGATATTTTGGAGATCAGTAACATGGTGTTTACGAGTCTGTTCGGCCTCGAGATGCTGCTGAAGCTCCTGGCTCTCGGCCTCTTTGGCTACATCAAGAACCCCTACAACGGCTTCGACAGCATCATTGTCATCATCAGGTGGGGGCTCTGGGGAGGCCTCATAGGGGCAAGATTC
Source organism: Percina caprodes (assembly GCA_013375575.1). Taxonomy (NCBI): domain Eukaryota; kingdom Metazoa; phylum Chordata; class Actinopteri; order Perciformes; family Percidae; genus Percina; species Percina caprodes. The sequence continues at coordinate 1,142,191 of JABXJD010000072.1, read as the reverse complement.
CATCTAACCTTTGGGGGGGGTCCTGTGACTCTAGGTTTACCCCAGATTGGGAATTCTGTCAATAGATGTTCGTCTTGTCTTTGGAAAATCCTCAGTGTGAGTCAGAACTGCAGTTCCAGTACATCTGTCAAACTGTCACAGCGGCTCTCTCTGGCTCTGGGAAAGAATCCATGTGGTGGCCTGTATTCACTCCATTATGTAGTACTATAAGCTAAATTATGTATCTGTGTTTGAAGGGCTTTGCTTGTTTGCTGTGCCAGTGCACAGTGCTCTCACCTCGTTTATTGGCTGGAAAGTTGTAAACAGCATTGGCCCATTTCCTCTTTTCAGTTGCCACATTGTCACAAGAAAAATGGCTTAACCCTTTCCCTAGCTGAAAGGGAGGCTTTTGTGGGTGATACTATTGCTGACTTCAAAAGAGTTACAGCTGAGGTTAAGTACACATTGATTCCTTGGTTGCTTTAATGGGAATTTAACTTTGTGTTTATAATCTGCTTGTCATCGTTTTAGTGTGTGGGAGATTGTGGGTGAGGCAGAGGGGGGCTTCTCGGTGCTGCGAACCTTCCGACTGCTGAGAGTTTTGAAGCTGGTCCGCTTCCTTCCTGCTCTGAGGAGGCAGCTGGTGGTGCTGATGAAGACCATGGACAATGTGGCCACATTCTGCATGTTGCTGATGCTCTTTATATTCATATTCAGGTATATTCTTTCTTCCTCTAGAGGCAATACTGCAGGCTGAGACAAGCCAAACTGTTTTCTCAGCTTTGCCTCAGTTTTAATTATACTTCACAAAAACCCTAATCATTAATTGACCTTTTTCTCACGCTGTTACAGGACATATTACCACATGCATCATCTCTTTTAACACATGCACAATTATTTACACCGGCAGCATTACATATGCATATTGAATTACCTTGTGATGAAAGTGATGTGTTTTCCCATTCTGTGTGTGCGTTGCTTGTGTTTTGCAGTATCTTGGGGATGCATCTGTTCGGCTGTAAATTTGGTTTGCAACAAGACGGAGGAGACACCTTACCTGACAGGAAAAACTTTGACTCTCTGCTCTGGGCGACTGTCACTGTGTTTCAGGTTAGGGAAACACACCAACATGCAATCTCTCTATCTCTCTCACACACAAAAAAGAGCAATTTCCGATAAATGTAATTTTCAAAATGAATTGGGATGAGATTCAAACAGCAGCTGCGCCGTCGCCAGTAGTAGCGATGCCAATATTCTCCATTATTTCATTTGCTCCAATTTGCAAGTGCTCACACTTGATTTTTCAACAAAATATAAACAATATCCCAGTGGGCAGGTAAGTTATGCTTCACAGGCAGAGTGGGAGGAAGAGTAATAAAACAAACACACCACAGGAGCTCATTTAACACTGATGAGCATCATTACTGTTCATCTGACAATTAGATATTAAAGGAATAATCCACTTCTAATATTGTTATTATTATCCTTACGGCAGCTACAATCTGGGTTGCATCACTGGTCCATTTTGTGGTTGACTTTGTATTTTTGTTGTCCCCACATGTGATAAGTTTGACTTCCACCACCTCTCTTTCCACATCTCCTCCCATCTGCAGATCCTCACCCAGGAGGACTGGAATGCGGTGCTCTATAATGGGATGGCTTCCACCTCGCCATTGGCTGCCCTCTATTTTGTCGCCCTTATGACCTTTGGCAACTACGTCCTCTTCAACCTGCTTGTAGCCATTTTGGTTGAGGGGTTCCAAGCCGAAGTAAGGGCAAAGATGCCGTCCTTCTTGAGCCACTTAGAGAATGAGGCAGAGAGAGCAAGACTAATTGAGCTCTGTAGTGCTGATGGTACCAAAGCTGCCTACAAGAGAATAATCTCCACCATCCTGCCTCTCCCTCTCTCTCTTAATCTATCACTCTTTTTTCTTGTTCTTTCTCAGTTGTCCTCCCTTCCTCTATCTCCCTCGCTCTCTCTCTTTCTATCCCCTTGTCTGTCTTTCTCAGTGACACACACACACAAACGCGCTCACACACACACACAAACACACACACACACACTCCTTCTCTGGGGTGGGTTGTTTGATATCGCCTGCCATTCACAGCTGGTGAGCTTTTGTTGTTTAGTTTTTATCTTTTATCTCCAGCATCAGAGAACACTTGCTCTCTCTCTCTCTCTCTCTCTCTCTCTCTCTCTCTCTCTCTCTCTCTCTCTCTCTCACACACTCTCTCTCTCTCTCACACACACACACACACACACACACACACACACACACACACTCTCATACAGAGACCCTTTGCCAAAGCTGTCTGCCTCCATCTTTCTGGCGTGAATTTTAATTAAATTCAGTAAAGCTTTATTGGCATGACTACAGGAGATCGCTGCCAAAGCCATGCACATAACTCAACTAGAGAACACTGGAGATCCCCTTTGCCCGTCTGCCTCCTTCCTCCCACTCTTTGTCTCTCTGTTTTCCCTCTCAATTTGCTCATATTTTTCACTTTTCCAACAGTGAACAGACAGTCTAGAAAAGGTGATGACGATGATGATAGTGGGGATTCCAGTGATGTGTACGTGTCTGTGTTTTTAGGGTGACGCCAACAGATCGGAGACAGATGAAGAGAGACAATCACTGTCTTTCGAGGATGAGGAGAAGTTGAGAGAGCTGTATGCTGCAGGTACAAACTCTGAGATTAATACTCTTAGTACTGAAGATATACACATAACGACAATGACAAAACTTTATATCTTTATTTGAAAAACTTCACTATGTGTATCCTTAAATTACAAACTGTAAACTACACTTCATGTCCTCATGTCCTCAAATTTTACCTTTGGGCCCAAACTGCAAAAATAAGTCCAGAGTATTAATAACCTGGAACTATCCTTTAACAAAAATGTTTGCATCTGTCTGTGTGTGTGCAGAGCTCAAGATCCAGGCCATGATGCTGAGCCCCAACGGTCTCCTGAACCCAAAAGCCTCCATGCCCCACCCTCCTCCTCCTCTGCCGGTCATCACACATACTGCGGCCACGCCCACCATGAACTGCAGCCAATCACGGCGGGCGAGTGGTGTTTCCATGGACGTCCACAGCCTTGAGCAGAGGTCACCGGTGAGCCTTGGACACCTGCTTCTACTTACACTATCCCCACATTAAATAGCAGTAATAAAGTTGATTTACAGAAGCACTCAAACTGATAATGATGTAATATATTCAAAAAGGACATAAAGCCAGGTTGTGCTGTACTTTAAATATGATTAGGTAGATGAGTGTCTAAATTATAAAGCTAGGGATTTGCGATTGTTTTGCACAAGTTAAAAAGCTACAATAACAACAGAGTTTTATAATCCAAATGAGAAAAAAAGAAACTTCTATTAAAGGTACCTGATGAGTTTTGCTTGCTTACATTCAGTGTTCCTTAACAAAAGCCATCGTGGGCACTTGTAAGACCCAACAAATGACTTGAATGCATTTCTGTTCTCATGAAAAACATTTGCAGTGCAAAACATCTTCCAACCTGCATTTTCCCGCCGGCCTGTTCTATTAACTCATGTCTCGCATCTGTGTGTCAATATGTCTAATACCCGAGTGGATCCAAGCGGAGATACTATCAGCTCTGATCAGGTGCTGTGTCAGAATCATCACAGGAGAGAAATGTGCTTTTTGATGCCTGACAGAGAGTGTAACCTGTGCACTGCAGAGTAAAGCTCTTTTCGATCATTTCTGCCGGTTAATTGGTGGCGCGCTGCTCTCAGTGATGGTGTTCTCTCCAACTGTGGATGTTTGAGTGATTGGTGATGGGGATTTTCCACTGAAGTTTTCCTGGCCTTTTTGTTACATTTCAGGTGGTTGTACTAATTTACTTTTACTTGCAAATGAACGTAGGTGCTTTGGACTGTCTTCTCCTTCTTTGAATTCGGATTCACACAGCACTGCACCTTCATTTCCCGGTACAAGCACAGTGTTTTGTTCTCTAAAACACTTTTATCTTTCATTGCATTTTACTCTCACACATTTAATGTCCTCGTCCCCCTATTCATGTGCACAGTTGGCACAGTTGCCACTTGGAGTAACGCTCCCTTGTCATTGATCCATCTTTGACACAAATTAGGAGAGTTTCTTTTGATGCAACAAATCTCGTTGTCACATAAAAATTTCATCACATAGAGGCTTGAATCAAGATCATATTTCAATTATTCAGAAAGCCCATTGTGTTTGTCCTCATGTGCAGGCTGGTGTTTGCTCCAAAAATTCCACAGGGTACATCTTAATAAATCTTATTTGCTCTTAAATCAGTCAGAAATCCAAGTAGTTGTTCCTTTTGTACGAAGTTGCCTTCACAGGCTCCATGGGACAGCGGGTCGGAGAGCCGCCGCTCCAGCTGGACCAGCCTCCACAGGAAGAGCCAGTCGGGGGAGATGGAGTCCCTGCTGTCCGACACACACACAAGCTCCAACTACAGCAGCAGGGAGCAGTCTCTGGATCAGCCTGAGTACCTGCAGGTGCCCATGCTCCACTCGCCTGACTGCAACGGCACCACCTTTCACCTGGCTGACGATGCTCCGCTGACCACACACGGCCACAGCGATCAGGAGGAGGAAGAGATTGAGGAGGTGCAGCTCTCTGCATTTGTGTTATTCATTTAAATACAGATGTTAGTCTGTTTAAGTGGTTCGTGATATAGACATGAGGACCATTCATTTTCATGGTGTCCTGCTTTTGTTATTTCCAGTAATAAAATAACTTCTTAAACAGTTCAAAAGGTGACGCTAATTATCTTGCAAAAGCATGAATTCCAACCTTGGTACACTTTGAAAATATTTAATTAGCTGAATTTCAATTACGAGCAAGGTGGAAATATTATAGTGGAAAAATTGGGGACATGTTTGAAAAACTTGTGCTGTGTTGGAACAGGAGGTCACTGCTCAGCATTTTCCACCAAGTAAAACTATTTCAATTTTATTCGAAATTACAAGAACATGAACAATGCATGAGTTTGGTCATATAATGAGTTTACATAATGAAAAAAGAAACTTACACCGCCAAAAAAAGTCATTCTCATTTAATATCATGCAAATTTGTGTGTTTGTGTTCCTTCCAGAGTTTATGTAAAAAGCTAAAAAAGATTCTGAAGCCGTATGAGCCTCAGTGGTGCCTGGAGCACGAAGAGTGGTCTCTCTATCTGTTCGCGCCACACAACCGGTAAATACACACACGCACGCACGCACGCACGCACGCACGCACGCACGCACGCACGCACGCACTCTCACACAGATACCTTTGAGTGAGTTGAAGTGTGAAGGTTACAGCCAAGCCTTTGTAATACTATGTTCACTTTTATTAATTAAAGCTGGCTGGGTGAAAACAAACACCTTGTTGATGTTGACAAATGCAGTGATGTGTGATAATTTCTCTTTTTCTCTTTTCAGGCTCAGGTTGTGGTGTCAGAAGGTCATAGGTCACAAGCTGTTTGATCATGTCATCCTCCTCTTCATCTTCCTTAATTGTATCACCATTGCACTGGAGAGACCTGACATACAGCCCAACAGCATGGTAGCACACACACACACACACACACACACACACACACACACACACACACACACAAACAGTATATTCTACAGTATTAATGTGACATATTGCATTCCCTAGCGTCGTTGCAACAACATGCTTAACCCCAAGCTTTAACTTAAATCTGTTTTTTAGGTTTTAATTTTTTTAATTTTAGATTTTAATCCGATTTTGCACTGAAACTGTATTCCTTATATTTTATCAATATTATTTCCATTTTATTGCATCCATCTTTTTTAGCGCTGTCTAATGGTTAAAATATTTAATCGCGATTAATCGCATTAATATTGTAGTTAACTCACAATTAATTCCCTTGATTTCTTTTTGTCCCATTATTTTTTCTCATTTTAATGCTGTTATCAACATGGAAAAGTGGATCGGCTTGCTTCAACAACATTGGCATATAGCCTACTGTAGTGTTCAATTTCACACGTAACATTCTCACTTGGAGCAAATAATCTCTCACACAATGTAACACTGTCCATCGATAAAAGGTTGAAAAAAAATGTTATATTGTTTTTGTCTGAAAGGTGCAATACAAATAAACCTACCTGCCCTGAAGCTAAATCTGATTCTATCCCTAACGCTTACATGTCAAACAGCCTTGTAAAAAAGTGAGGACCACATTCTGTCGATTACAGGGTAGTTTATACGTATGCTTGTTGCTGATGTAACAGCAATTTGGGAGTCATTGTTTTCTGTTCTCACTCTGTTCTCAGTATGTTTTTATTATGTTCCTAGTACAATTGTAATGGATTTTTTTCCAGGCCCATTATGTAACACGTTGCAGTTGGAGTCCAGATAAAAAGCTACTGGGACACAACAACCTTAAATTGATGAATATGCTGTCCTGTGTTTGTGTCTGCACACTCACATACGCGCGTGTGTGTGTGTGTGTGTGTATGTGTGTGTGTGTGTGTTTCTGACAGGAGCGGGTGTTCCTCAGTGTGTCCAATTACATCTTCACTGTGATCTTCGTGGGTGAAATGATGATCAAGGTAACCACAACAAGAAGAGCAAAGTCATTTTCTCATCTTACTTATAAAAGGGCAATTTTCTTTCTGAGTGGGGATCAAAATTGCTTTCAAACTCATTTTACACTTTATATTATTTCATTATTTCAGTAATTGTTCTGGAACTATGTGTGTGTATGTGTTAAGGTGGTTGCTATGGGGCTGTACTTTGGAAACGGAGTGTATCTGCAAAGCAGCTGGAATATCCTAGACGGACTGCTGGTGTTTGTGTCAATGGTGGACATCCTGGTCTCCATCGCATCAACAGGTGGTAATCGAATCTTAGGCATCCTCCGTGTGCTTCGTCTGCTTCGGACACTGCGACCACTCAGGTAGGAGTACTTTACTTTATCTTTTTGTTAACTCCAATAATACATCTGGTGTACTCATGTAGCATGTATGCATATGTGTGTGTGTGTGTGCGTGCGTGTGTGTGTCTCAGGGTGATAAGTCGGGCTCCTGGTCTGAAACTGGTGGTGGAGACTCTGATCACATCTCTCAGACCCATTGGGAATATTGTCCTCATCTGCTGTGCTTTTTTCATTGTGTTTGGAATTCTGGGAGTCCAGGTAAACATTTATACTGTATATTCCCTATTCATCCCCGCTTGGTTGAAGTTAACCCTTGTTATATACATTTTCTTTTTTTTCTTTTGCACTGAAAAATTCTTAGTTTATTTCTTCTTTTTTTTTTTACCTTGTTTTATGTACCCAAACATCCAAAGCCTATTGTCTTTTCTGCTGAAATAACACACTGATCACCTTGGTTTAAAATTAATGAGGCACATCTCGGAAAATGCTTCAGGTAATAAAAAGTGGAGAGGGAAATTGGGAGGAAATGCAAATGAGCTGCTGATTATGCACCAGAGTCCCTGGAAGTAATTAAAAACACAATAGTTCAACTACAGAAGGATTCTGCTGAAAAAGTGGTTTTGTTTTTTTAATGAGATTTTCACCAGGATTTCTGTATTATTAATTTCAGTAATGAATTCATTATGTTATTTATTCCTTTTAGACAGTTTTATCAGTTTTTTTAAATATTAAAAACAAACTAAATAAATAATAATTAATTACATTTTATGAATAAAAATGTACCCTGTTTTACAGGATATAAAAGGATGGATCGATAAGATTATTGTGTTGTAAAAACAGTGGTTTCCAATCTGTGGGCTGGGCCCGGGACCCTCCATGGGGTCCCAAATAACTTAAGGTGTGAGAAAGAAAAAAGTATTTTATTTTATTATTACCTTTGACTAGTAATTGCTTGTGAAATACTGCATAGCTTCATCTTTTTAGCTTCAAATCCTTCAAAGGAAAAAAGCAGAGGGAAAAATCTACATTGCTTCATTTTATGGGGCCACAAGCCAAAAAGGTTTTTAAAATATTCTTTTTAATGGTATTTTGATACTTAAAGCCATTCAAGGTAAGGGCCTGTAAGCTCTACTTCTTTGTAGTTTTTGATAGTTTCCATTTTTGCAAATATTCAAATGAATGTTTGCACAGGAAATGATGCTTGATGAATGCTGAAGCTGATATTAACATAGCATATATCGCACAAACACACACACTTTCACTGAATTATCTTGTGATGAGAACAGTCCATGCTGGAGAGTGTAATGATGATGATGAATCAGACCGGACCAGATGGTACTTTAATATCTTAGCTGCAACATACAGTAGGACTGTAGGCTCTCAGTAATTGAGTAATTGACTGTACAGTAATACATCAACCTTATCTCGCTCTGTAAAGCATTGTTCACATTACCTGGATTTCACAGTGTTCATGTATGTGTTTATCTGTGTGCACACATCTGTCTGTGAATGCAGCTGTTTAAAGGGAAGTTCTACCACTGTGACGGGCTCGATGTGAGCAATATCACCAACAAAACCCAGTGTCTAGGGGCAGGATACCGCTGGGTTCGACGGAAATACAACTTTGACAACCTGGGACAGGTTTGTCACACACATGTACGCACACTGACACCTGGTCTTACAAACGGAGGGACAGCATGTCACTGTTTTATGTGTCTCACTCTTCCAGGCCCTGATGTCACTGTTCGTGCTGTCATGTAAAGACGGCTGGGTCAGCATCATGTATGACGGCTTGGATGCTGTTGCAGTGGACCAGCAGGTACACACACACACACACACACACACACACACACACACACACACACACACACACACACACACACACACACACACACACACACACACACACACATTACATTACACACAAGAGAGTGGTTGTGAGAAGTGAAAAAATGTTTACCAGGAAGACATAGGAACCATTCAGCCAGTGTATATTGTACATCACTGTGTTTTGGTTTGTTTTGTGTCAGTCACAGGAACCATTTCATCTTGTTTGTTTCAAGCCAAAAGGGGAAATATTTCAGGAGGGAAGGGAGGTGTAAAGAAAGAAAAAAGACAGATGGATGAATAGATGTGAGTTGACAGTGCAAGCAGTTTCAGTGCTGACTCAGGATTTACATTGTCTTCTTGTTTATGTTCTCTCCTCTTCTTCCTCGCCACTACTTCTCCCCCTTTTTCTTCACTCTTTGGTCCTCTCTTTTGCTTTTTGTCCCCATGCTATTTGTCCCCCTCCCTTTTTTCTCTCTCTGTCTCTCTGCAGCCAATAAGAAACAACAACCCTTGGATGCTGCTGTTTTTCATCTCGTTCCTCCTCATCGTCAGCTTCTTTGTGCTCAACATGTTTGTGGGCGTGGTTGTGGAAAACTTTCACAAGTGTCGCCAGCAGCAGGAGGAGGAAGAGGCGCGTCTGAGGGAGGAAAAACGACAGAAACGGTTGGAGAAGAGGAGAAGTAAGATAAGGGAAGGGAAAGGGAGTAGAGGAATTGAGAGACATACAGTATGGCCTACAGTAGGCAGACCCCAAACACTTCCCCCTATATGTAATCGTTATATATGTTGTTCCAAAGCCATTGGCATTAATATGCTGCTGCAACTGCCTCAAATCTTTTAGGCAGGCTTCCCACAAGATTTAGGTATTTGCTTCCATTCATACTCAGGAGCATTACTTACAGTGTCCGTTTAATTCATGATCTTTTGCCATTGTAACTGGCGTGCAATGTCCACTGGACCTAGCTGTGTACAGTATTTAAAACACAAAAGTAAAGTTCAGCCACAATCTCTCTGTAACCACATTGATCATGAATCACTTGCAAAATCATTAAGCTTGTAAAACACAAAAGTCAAACTGCTCAAAGCAAAATTGAAAAGGCTGCTAAAGAACGGACAAATGAAAACTCTCCTGTCAAATGTGACACTGCCCTGGTGCAAACAGAATGCGAAGTGAAGCTTCATCCAGTAGACATCCAGGATGACTGAGATCTGACACTGATGTTGGGCGATACAGAGCTGTTAGTGTTCCAGTACATCCCAAGTTTGGTGGGCTCAGTGCAGGCCAGTCCAGTTTTACCACACCAACCTAGAAAACCATTCATTTACGGACCTCCATGATTAGTAAGGTCTTAGTGGAGTGAGGCTTGCTTAATGTACCAGGACATTGTCATGTTCAATAGGAAAAAGGCACTTCCACAAACTGTCGTTACAAAGCTGGAAGAACACTGTTGTCTATACTGTCCTTGCAGGATTTTAAATATATACATATTTTCCAACGGGGAACTCCTATTTGAACTAAGTGGCCTAGCACAAACCAAGAATACAGTATATTGCTAGACCAAATGAGACATATATCATAGCTGTAGAATTACAAATACTGTACATACAAGGAACCTTTACCGCATATATACTGTATGAGTACATGCATAATTTCTACCCAATATTATGTTCGGATGAACACTTCTACTGCACACTTTCTCCCTCTACCTCATATCTGTCTATCTTCGTCCGTCTCTCTCTGCAGTGTAATCTCTAGTAGTGCTTTCCTCTTAGTCAGTTAAATGTCTGGCAACAGACAGCAATGGTTTCTGCCCAAAGACACCTTGAGGTGCCATGCAATGTGTGTGTGTCCGTGATGGATAGGGTTGAATTCCTGAGGTGGCACTTTTTAGTCTGTACACACACACATATGCACACTTACACACACAGCCGGTCACCACTTGGCACCCACTTCATCAGTGACTTCATAGCCCATATAATCATTTTCTTTCAGAAGCATTTTAATGACTGTGTGTGTGTGTGTGTGTGTGTGTGTGTGTGTGTGTGTGTGTGTGTGCGTGTGTGTTTGAGAAACGCAGGGGCCCAGGAGAAGCCATATTATGCGGATTACTCCCCATTGCGCCGATCTATCCACACCTTTTGCACCAGCCACTACCTGGATCTCTTCATCACCATCATCATCTTCACAAACCTCCTCACCATGAGCATGGAGCACTACAAACAGCCTCAGGTAACCATGGCAACACCCTCTACCACCTGTCTAGAACCATAGTAATGAAGCTGTGCTACAGTACAGCTACAGTGTGTTTTTTGTGTCTTTGTGTCCTGCAGTACTTTGAGGAAATACTGAAGTACTGCAATTACGTCTTCACGGTGGTTTTTGTCATTGAAGCCATTCTTAAACTGATCGCCTTTGGCCTGCGCCGCTTTTTCAAAGAGAGGTATTCAAGCTCTTACATAAGTTCTAAGACTCACAAACATGCAGCTTCCTCCTAAGAGAAACTGAAATTGTTGTTGTGTGTGTGTGTGTGTGTGTGTGTGTGTGTCAAGATGGAACCAGTTGGACCTGGCCATTGTGTTGTTGTCCATCATGGGAATCACACTGGAGGAAATAGAGATGAATGCTTCCCTCCCCATCAACCCCACCATCATACGCATCATGCGAGTTCTAAGAATAACAAGAGGTACACACACACTCTCTCACACACACACACACACACACACACACAAATATACACACACAAACACGATGATATGTGGCTGATGAGAGCTGACACATTACAATGTTTCAGTGTTGAAGCTGTTGAAGATGGCGACAGGAATGAGAGCTCTGTTGGACACAGTGATGCAAGCTCTGCCTCAGGTAAGAGGCAGCACTGATTATGTAAAATATCCCTCTATGAAATAGCTCTCTCTTTAACTGCGAGCCTGGTTTCCAGATCTGAAGAATTGCAGACAGCTTGTTTTATTCAGCGATTCATCGGGGCTGGCACTGACTACTCCCCTAAATGATTTACTAAGATTCCACCAACAGACTTCTCAGTGACACTAAATAACCACCAAACAAGCATAAAGACATCCTTATGTTTAGCTAAAGGCTAATGGCTGAGCCTTAAATGTATCAATGTGGCTGATAAATCACCAGCTCAATTATAACTTTATGGAACATAACTTCACAGCTGCTTTGGTGCGATTGTTTTGCTGCTGGGTGTCTGTGAGGAGATAAATATGAACCAGAAAGTCCAGTCTGAAAGCTTATCATCACAACACAGTAATTTATATGCCTTTGAGGCAGGACTGTAAATCTCTGTCAAGTTGTCACATCAGCAGTATTTCTCTTCACAGTTTTGATGATCGCGAGGTAAAGAGTATAATTAGCTAAATATTTCATCAGGTAGGGATAATGCAACATACTGTATCTGATTGGCCAAAGTACACCATTTCCGGATGACATTGCTCTGCGGCAAAAGTGATTTATGAGGCCTGATTTAACAAAAAAATAAGTAAATCTATGATGGCACGTCTCTTATACAGGATGCAGCGTTTTTTTGACGTTGTGCTATTGTTGGTCTAAAGGAGACATTCACAAGCAAGGAGTAATCCATTAACTGAGCTGCTTGGCTCCAGGGACGGCAGTGTTGTTGGCCGGTCCCCTTCTTTGGTCCAGGCTGAAATATCTCAACTATTGGATGGATTATCATGAAATTTTATGCAGATATTCACGACACCTAGAGGATGAAGCCTAATCGCTATAGTGACCCCCTGACTTTTTCCCTAGCGCCACCGTGAAGTTAGATATTTTTCCACAACTATTGGCTGTCGTTGCACAAGGTGCTGAACAGAACAAAGTAGAAGTCTTTAAAAACATTTAAAAGATTTAACATTTAAAACATGAATTAGTATCACAGTAAAAATGTTTGCACAGCAATTTCAGCCTCAGTTGGGAAAGGCCAAGGAAAAAAGGTGTGTTTTAAGAAGAGATTTAAAATTAGACAGTGAGGAAGCCTGTCTAAGGCGGTTCAATCCCTGGCATTCCAGTCCCATGGTGATGTGTCCTTGGGCAAGACACTGAACCCTGAATTGCCCCCGATGCTGCCATTTGAGTGGAAATGTGTGTGGGTGTTTATCTGATGAGCAGGTGGCAGCCTCGGCCACAGTGTATGAATGTGTGTGAATGGTGAATGGTTCCTGTACTATGTAAAAGCGCTTTGAGTAGTCGTTAAGACTAGAAAAGCGCTTTATAAATACAGTCCAGAGGTAGGTCATTCCATATTTTTTGCCACATCAAAGGCACAATCTCCAACCTGCAAAACTAATGACCTTCTGATCAGCCTCAGCTGTACTTAGTGCTAATAATTGAATTTTAGCATGCTAACAAGCCAAACTAAGATGGTGAACATAGCAAGTGAGCATGGTAGTTTAGTGACATACCTATAGCCGCTAATGTGACTCTGAGACGTGTTTGAATATGACATGTGTGAAATGTAATTAGTAGGAAAGGATGGTGCAGGAAGGATCTACCACAGTTCCTGGGCTCAGTGGACCCACAGGGGACCCTACCTGAAATGAGAGAGTAAGAAGGAAGGGGAAGAGAAGGTGGTGCACAATAAATGAAAACAGGTAGGGCAAGTAGACACTTGTAATAAGTTTGTGATCCTGCTCCTGAAACACAGCTAAATTACATCCAATTTAATTTTTCCTATCAAATTTGAATGGGTAATTCCAAAATCACAGCACACAGGGTTCACATTATTACTTCTTAGACCATCAACCCATTATTCTTCACTGCCTTCCCACTCGCAAATAATGCCAATTACCTTTGAAGTGACAGATCACGGCTGGGGATTGTACCCAGGTCTTTGCAGTGGTGTCCGAGAGCACTTAATCAAACGGTTTATTCGTCATCTAATCAGACGTCTCCCCTCTATGGGGGATGACAAGCCAAGTCCCTGTTAAATGCTTTGTAATTAGAATAAACAGGTGAGTTTGTGGTTCATGAGGACTGGATCCAGGCTATGAAAGTGCTCTGTTTCTTAAACTGAAATCTGAGATATGATTCAACTCCAGGTATCCCGATGGCTCCTTATATGTTTTTTTAAGATGTAGTAAACATCAATGCAAGAAAGCTTAGCGGTCTCGGTCTATGGCTTCTTTCTATCTGTATGCATGTTTGTGTCTCTCTCAATGTAAGCCTACTGTACATGTCTTTTTTTCTGTGTATCATACACTGTACATATCTGTGTGTGTGCGTGTAATATGTCTGTCTAGGTGGGGAATCTGGGTCTGCTCTTCATGTTGCTGTTCTTCATCTATGCAGCTCTGGGAGTTGAGCTCTTTGGAAAACTGGGTTAGTGTGTATGTGCGTGCATGCATGTGCGTATGTGCGAGCATGTGGGTGTGTGCATGCATGTAAATCAATGCGGACACACAGATGTACGTGTGTGAGAGTGTGGGCCTCAGCTGACTGGTGAGATTTCCGTGGATTACGTAACATGCATACATTTTTTTGTTACATACATTAATTATGTCAATTTAGATTCAGTGTTAATGAGTGCCCTAATCTACACACAATTCTCTTTCTTCTCTCCCCTCGCCTTCCTCTCTCACACTTACTGCCTCTAATACTCCTTTCCTCTTTTCATCCTCTTTCAGAGTGTTCAGAAGAGAACCCATGTGAGGGTCTTAGTCGCCATGCTACCTTTGACAACTTTGGCATGGCTTTCCTCACACTCTTCAGGGTGTCGACCGGGGATAACTGGAATGGGATTATGAAGGTTATTGCTCTTCCTCTGCTGTGTGGGAGTAGTGTTTAAAGAGATGAATAGACAAGAAAGTCCATGTCTGCGTCTGTGCCTATGTGTGTGTCACAGCTCCGGTCTAGAGACAGGCGTTGCATTAAGCAGAGAGAAGATTCCTGTTTTTATGACAGACTAAGAGCTGCTGACATTAGAGTGTTAGGAGAGTGTATTATTCTTCTGTGACGGGCTCAAGGTCTGTTTGCACTCAGATCCACATCTCCCCCTGTTGGAGAAGAGAAGAAATACAACATAGTGCAATAATACATGAATCAATTTATCTGATTTCCAACTCAAATATCTTTCTCTATCATCAGTTTTCTTCATTGCTTAATAAGAAATCTGTCCTCTTCTCTCACCCAGGACACGTTGCGAGAGTGTCTCCCACAGGAACGCCACTGCCTCACCTACTTGCCCCTGATCTCTCCCGTTTATTTCGTCACCTTCGTCCTGACCGCTCAGTTTGTGCTGGTCAATGTGGTTGTAGCCGTTCTGATGAAGCACCTGGAGGACAGCAACAAGGAGGCACAGCTGGAGGAGATGGAGGAGAGGATGGAGAGGGAAGAAATAAGAGAGAGGGAGGAGGCCAGCCGACGCCTCAGTACCGCGTCTGTGGGTGGAGACTTGGTGTCAAATTTGGACACACCTGCCCAGGTAACGCGAAGAGTGTTTTTCTTATTTGTGCATGTGTAGGGGAAGGGGGTTGAGGTGACAATAACGAGGACAGCGGTGATGATCTTATGTGGCAGGTGCAGGTTGAGGATGAGGATTGTTCCCATGGCAACCTGCTGAGCATGGGACACATGCTGTCTCTACCCAGCGACAGCTACGTTCAGCCACTCAGATGTTCCCCTTATCCTCCTATTTGCCATGAGGCATACTCCAGCAACAACTACTCAGGTAATTTGGTTGTTTATAGCCAATTAAATTAGGAAACACTTCTCACTGTGCCATAACCACTAACTGATTGCTGTAAAGGTAATTGCTTCCACAAATAGCATAGAAGGCAGTGGAGAGGCACTGTTAGTATAGACCTTAAAGAGACAGATTGCTGCAGATTCATGAAATCTACACAACAATACAAAGTGATGGACAGAGAGAGGGCTTAACCATGACCTCTACCTAGACTATATAAACCACAAATATTTACTCTATGTAGTTCATAACATAAAAAATGTAAATTTTAGAAGATAGACTGCTGTCTTCTTAAACATCTTGTCAAGGACTATGCTTTTAAAGAGAATATCCCATAAAAATAACTAAAACCCACAATGTGTAAATCTGTCCCCAAATAATCCTTTCCGTCTTTCCTATCTTGTCTATGGCACTCACGATGAACTACATGTGTTTATGTTCCTGGTAATGAAGCAACGAGTCACTCAGTGCAGTGTGGCTTATTGATTGGCATAAATGGAGCTGTATGGCATAAAGGAATAATCTTTATCAGGCTATAACAACACAACAATACAATACTTGTAAAAAGAAACAGTTAGTTGTTGGTTAAGAGAAAAGAGATCCCTGAGATAGGACCCATATGTGTTATAGACAATTGACCTCTGTTAATCAAATTAAAACTGTCTGGTTCAGTTAAGTGAACCTGTGTATTAGTTTGAAAATAAGAAATCAAATGATCTGGTAACTTTTCCTCTTGTATGGTATGTTGAATATAGAGTGTTTTTTGCCAGCACTTAAATGCCAGTAAATCAATCAAACTCCAGACAATTGACATTTTTATTAACATTTACCTCTTTAGAAATACTTGATTAATTCTGTTTTTTTCATGTGTCCACATGGTCTTTGCCACATTATTTTCTACAGGGTCTATGTCATCTCTTGGCTCCAGTGGAGGCGGCTCCCTGCTGCAGGTTCCTGGAGCTCTGCCGCCCATCAGCCATGCTTCACTGGGGACGGGACGCAGCTCGAGGCCGAAGATCTTCCTCAGCCCCTCTCAGAGCGTCGACATACACTTCCCACACAGACTCAGTCGGGCTGACAGCACAGAGGGATACAGGTTTAGTCCGGCTCACGGAATAAACAGACACAGACTCAGCTCAGCTCACAGTATAGATGGATACAGATTCAGCCCGGCCCATCGAATAAACAGACACAGACTCAGCTCTACTCGCAGTATGGATGGATACAGGCTCAATCCAGACCTCAACAAAGACAGACCTAAACTCACGTCCAGCCACAGTATAGACAGACATCCCTCACTCAGACTGAGTCCCACCCACGTTGCCAGCAGACATCCCCCTCAGTGGCTCAGTCCTGAAGACAGCTTAGACAGAAACAAGTTGAGCCCCTCATACGTTCCGGATAGTTCAGTCCCAAAGAGACCAGCATCTTTCCACACTGCAAGCAGACAGTTACGGAGACAGGTGTGTTATTATTGCCTCTTCTTCTTCTTCTCTTCTTGTCTCTTCACTTGAAAATTGTGTGCTTTTGATTTTGAGCATTTTTGGACCATTTTTAAATGCATGCTGTAAAAATGTTGCTTTTAATTATTTTTACTGCCAATCTATCAGGGCTGAACAATTTGTGGAAAAAATCTAATTGCAATTTTCCTGCCAGATATTGCAGTTGTGATGTGATTTGTGATTTTTTTAATATAGCTACGATCATATTACAATCATATTAAATAAAATAATGTGATGTAAGACATGAAGTTCCACTGAAAATAGGACATTTCGGTAAACTATCTGTGATATGTAACATTTGTTCCAGCATTTATCTTATGAAAAAACAATAAATATAATAACGAAAAGTGGAAAAAAAATGTTACACCAAACATTAATCGCAGCCTTCACAACTAGCTAACGCATTTTTTGACATCATGATTTCAATTTGAAAACAATTAATCATCCAGACCTGCATTCTATTTTGAAAATGATTTGACTTGCACAACACTTAATGAAGATTGTGTGTGCTTGTGTTTATGTGGTGTGTCTGTAGGAGGCTGTGCGCTGTAACTCTCTGGATCAGAGCGGTTCAACTGACGATCTGGCAGAGCCTCAACTCACTGTGACCGCCGTCTCTTCCACACCACCACGCCAGCGATCGTCCAGTGTACACACTTTGAAATATAAATACACCCAGAGGGTCATCTCATGCAGGAGCCACAGCCGGAGCCACAGTGAAACCACTGGGCAAGAACATGTTCCTGAACAGGCCATCTGTGGCTCGCAGCCAGAAACAGATGTGGAGAATAAGCCTGGAAGCCCAAAGAGACTGTCCAGTCTGAAGGTCCCCAGCGGAGAATCCATCTCATCAGCATTGCTCTGTAGCTCCAGAGCCGACCCCAGCCCCCAGTTAGATGACACAGACGAGGAAGTCAGTCGTATTAACAGTTCGCCTCATGCACACTCACACACACAGCTCCCTCCCAACTCCTCACACAAAAGCAGACACCTTACCCCGAGTCCTGTGGAGCACCGGAGCCGCCTCAGCCAATCAGTGTCTCCGGTGTCAGACAGGAACAGAAAGCAGAGGATGAGCCCGCCGCCAGGAGAGGAGCCAGTTACTATGGCAACCCAGCTGATGGACAGCAGTATTGAACTGAGAAGGCGGACTCTGTCATTTGATGCCACAACCCCCTCTTCTAATCAACCAGAGGAAAGTTCTGTGGACGACTAAACAAACTCAGTATTGGTGGATTGGGTATTCTGCTAAAGTGGAGGAGCCTGGTGTGCTGCTGAAGCACATGAGAGGGCCAGGAGATGCAATCTAAAACAGGAAGGACCTTTGTCTCCTGTTTTGGACCCCGCCCCTCATCTTGTCCCGTCCAATCACAATATTTTCACAGGGTGTTTGAGCAGAAATCTTTCAGACTGTGTGTGGATGAGTGTGTATGTGTACAGAAACTCTTACCTGTTGTGCTTATTGCACACAAGATGCACACAAGAAGTAGTTTCCTTTTCTTCTATCATAGTCCTAGCTTTAGTTCAGACATAGTAGTCACTCTCCTGCTATATATTTATTGCTTGCTCTTTTCCTCCTGCCCTCACTTTCTTCCTTTTACCTTACACCTCAAGCCCAGGTCAGAGTACAAGACCAAATCAAGATTTAGTTACTGACTGATCTGCTTATGTACACATAGACATGTTAACAAACAGATAACACAGCAACAAATGCTTATTTTAATAATCAATTAATCTGCAGACCATTTTCTTGATAAATCCATGAATCTTTTTGGTCTATAAAACACAATAAGAGATTCAAATTACTGTAATGTTAGAAAAGTGAAAACAAATATTCACCTTTAACCATGAAAACCATGAAAATGTATTAATTATCAAAATAGTTGCCAATTCTGTTGATTGACCAACCGATTAATCAAACATTTTTTTTCCACTCTACGCACAACGTCTCTTTCAATCCTAGAATAACTTTCTAATTTGCGGGAACCCTAAAAATGCTCTGAAAAATTACAATTACAGTTTATGCTTTTTTAGTCATAAACTAACAAAAGTTAGAGCTAACAAAGAATTTTATAAGAAACTTCTTAATTTGTAATTGCACGCTTATGTAGATTGATGCAGGCACATTTTATTAGAGACATATTGCTCCCGAAAAACAAATTGTACAGCCGCTTGTTAAAAGTGGAGCAAAATAAGAATGCTATAATCTGACAGAGTGGAAGTTTTTGTTTTTAACATGACTAATCTTCCTATTTTTCGTATCTCTTAACCTATTGTAAACTGCCAGTGGAAGCTGCTCAATCATTCTCAGATTGCAGCATTCCCCCACCTGAATTCACCCCCATCCCTGACATCCAGAAAAATGAATTAAATTTAAAATTTTAGATTAAATTGTGTAGTGTGACCTAGGCTTTAGTAGTTTCTACCTCTTTTTTCCTGATCCCACCCATTCAGGGGGCTCGTTCAGTCAGCTTAGTTTCTCACCCCTTCCAATTTCCTTTTCTCCGTATTAGTATTCTCAGGGTAGAGATAGTTCAGACGCAGGTGAGTATGAAGTGTGATGATCACAGGCCTGCAGAGTAAGATTGCCCCCTGCTGTCTAAAGATGGAGCTGGCCCCGTCTCGCCTGATCTCTGAAGAGATTATACTATGGATGTGGGGTGAAATTTGGAAGCAGATGTACAGAAGGGCTTATACAGGTGATATAACGGTGTGTAAAAGTTTTTAGATAAAAAAGGCTAAGATTATATATTTTATTTATACAGTAGCGATGATATGAGAACTACAAATGTGAATTTCTACATTTTTGAATGTAAGTTTTTCTGCTGGTGATGATGAGGATGATTTATGATGATGTTAGTAAAATCGGATGTTGATTATAATTATGATGGTGATGGTGATGATGATAATGATGACTCTGGATAATGCAGATGCTCATATTATTGTATAATGTTCCTGCAGAATAAAAGCATGGAATGCTACTGTAAGCTCACCTGCAGTAACATGATTGGACAGTGCTGGAATAAAACCACTTCCTGTCTGACTTTCATTTGAGTCTATAATCTTGCTTGCTCAATAGATTTTGCGGGGTCTTAAAATTTATTAAAAAGCCTTAGATGGCATTTTCTTTCGACATGCTATACTAGGACTTATTTCAACATGCTATACTGTCTTTTTTATCACTTTTTTGATATACTATACTGTGGCTTTTTTATCACTTTTTTGATATACTATACTGTGGCTTTTTAATCACTTTTTGAGATACTATACTATGACCTTTCTGACATTACTATGACTTTTTTATTTAAAATTCAACATACTATACTATGACTTTTTCTACATACGGAAGTGAGTTTTGTATCACTTTTTCCAACATACTATACTATGACTTTTTCATCACTTTTTTCAACATACTATACTAAGACTTTTGTATCACTTTTTCCCAACATATTATACTATGACTTTTTATCACTTTTTCTGACATACTATACTATGACTATAATATCACTTTTTTGCATATACTATACTATGACTTTTTCGACATGATATCCCATGTCTTTTTAATCACTTTTTTTGACATACTATACAATGACTGCTTTATGCTTTCTGACATTACTATGGCTTTTTTATTTAAAATTCAACATACTACACTATCATGTTTTTCAAAAGACTATACTATGACTTTGTATTTACTTTTTTGACACACTATACTATGACTTTTTTGAAATACTATACAATCACTTTTTATCACTTTTTTTGACATGCTATACTGTGACTTTTTTATCACTTTTTTTCTGACATACTATGCTATGACATTTTTCAATACACTACACTATAACTTTTTTATCACTTTTTCCCAACATACTATACTATGAACTTTTTGACATACTATACTATGACTTTTTATCACTTTTTCTGACATACTATGCTATGTCCTTTTTCAGCATACTATACTATGACTATTATATCACTTTTTTGTCTATACTATACTATGACATTTTATCATTTTTTTCAACATGCTATACTATTACTTTTTCGGCATACTATACTATGACTATTATATCACTTTTTTTAACATACTATACTATGACTTTTTCAACATACTATACTATGACTATTATATCACTCTTTTTAACATACTATACTATGACTTTTTTGACATACTTTACTATGTCTTTTTTATCACTTTTTGACATACTATACTATGACTTTTTATCATTTTTTTCAACATACTATACTATGACTTTTTCGGCTTACTATACTATGACTTTTTCGACATGGTATCCTATGTCTTTTTAATCACTTTTTTGACACTATACGATGACTGCTTTATCACTTCTTTTGACATGCTATACTATGATTTTCTTTTAAATTCGACATACTATACTATGATGTTTTTCAATATACTATATTATGCCTTTTTATCACTTTTTTCAACCAACTATACTATGACTTTTGTATCACTTTTTCCCAACATACTATACTATGAACTTTTTGACATACTTTTTATCACTTTTTCTGACATACTATGCTATGTCCTTTTTCAGCATACTATACTATGACTATTATATCACTTTTTTGTCTATACTATACTTTGACATTTTATCATTTTTTTCAACATGCTATACTATTACTTTTTCGGCATACTATACTATGACTATTATATCACTTTTTTTAACATACTATACTATGACTTTTTCAACATACTATACTATGACTATTATATCACTCTTTTAACATACTATACTATGACTATTATATCACTTTTTTTAACATACTATACTATGACTTTTTCAACATACTATACTATGACTATTATATCACTCTTTTTAACATACTATACTATGACATTTTATCATTTTTTCAACATGCTATACTATTACTTTTTCTACATACGGAAGTGAGTTTTGTATCACTTTTTCCAACATACTATACTATGACATTTTCATCACTTTTTTCAACATACTATACTATGACTATTTCATTACGCTTTTGACATGCTATACTATGATTTTTTCAACATACTATACTATGACTTTTTTAAATTGGACATACTATACTATGACGTTTTTTAATATACTATACTAGGCCTTTTTATCACTTTTTGCAACCTACTATACTAAGACTTTTGTATCACTTTTTCCCAACATATTATACTATGACTTTTTATCACTTTTTCTGACATACTATACTATGACTATAATATCACTTTTTTGCATATACTATACTATGACTTTTTCGACATGATATCCCATGTCTTTTTAATCACTTTTTTTGACATACTATACAATGACTGCTTTATGCTTTCTGACATTACTATGGCTTTTTTATTTAAAATTCAACATACTACACTATCATGTTTTTCAAAAGACTATACTATGACTTTGTATTTACTTTTTTGACACACTATACTATGACTTTTTTGAAATACTATACAATCACTTTTTATCACTTTTTTTGACATGCTATACTGTGACTTTTTTATCACTTTTTTTCTGACATACTATGCTATGACATTTTTCAATACACTACACTATAACTTTTTTATCACTTTTTCCCAACATACTATACTATGAACTTTTTGACATACTATACTATGACTTTTTATCACTTTTTCTGACATACTATGCTATGTCCTTTTTCAGCATACTATACTATGACTATTATATCACTTTTTTGTCTATACTATACTATGACATTTTATCATTTTTTTCAACATGCTATACTATTACTTTTTCGGCATACTATACTATGACTATTATATCACTTTTTTTAACATACTATACTATGACTTTTCAACATACTATACTATGACTATTATATCACTCTTTTTAACATACTATACTATGACTATTATATCACTTTTTTAACATACTATACTATGACTTTTTCAACATACTATACTATGACTATTATAGCACTCTTTTTAACATACTATACTATGACTTTTTTGACATACTTTACTATGTCTTTTTATCACTTTTTGACATACTATACTATGACTTTTTATCATTTTTTTCAACCTACTATACTATGACTTTTGTATCACTTTTTCCCAACATACTATACTATAAACTTTTTGACATACTATACTATGACTTTTTATCACTTTTTCTGACATACTATGCTATGTCCTTTTTCAGCATACTATACTATGACTATTATATCACTTTTTGTCTATACTATACTATGACATTTTATCATTTTTTCAACATGCTATACTATTACTTTTCGGCATACTATACTATGACTATTATATCACTTTTTTAACATACTATACTATGACTTTTTCAACATACTATACTATGACTATTATATCACTCTTTTTAACATACTATACTATGACATTTTATCATTTTTTTAACATGCTATACTATTACTTTTTCGGCATACTATACTATGACTATTATATCACTTTTTTTAACATACTATACTATGACTTTTTCAACATACTATACTATGACTATTATATCACTCTTTTTAACATACTATACTATGACTTTTTGACATACTTTACTATGTCTTTTTATCACTTTTTGACATACTATACTATGACTTTTTATCATTTTTTTCAACATACTATACTATTACTTTTTCGGCTTACTATACTATGACTTTTTCGACATGGTATCCTATGTCTTTTTAATCACTTTTTGACACTATACGATGACTGCTTTATCACTTTTTTTGATATGCTATACTATGATTTTTTTTTTAATTCGACATACTATACTATGACGTTTTTCAATATACTATATTATGCCTTTTTATCACTTTTTTCAACCTACTATACTATGACTTTTGTATCTCTTTTTCCCAACATACTATACTATGAACTTTTTGACATACTATACTATGACTTTTTATCACTTTTTCTGACATACTATGCTATGTCCTTTTTCAGCATACTATACTATGACTATTATATCACTTTTTTGTCTATACTATATTATGACATTTTATCATTTTTATCAACATGCTATACTATTACTTTTTCGGCATACTATACTATGACTATTATATCACTTTTTTAACATACTATACTATGACTTTTTCAACATACTATACTATGACTATTATATCACTTTTTTAACATACTATACTATGACTTTTTCAACATACTATACTATGACTATTATATCACTTTTTTGTCTATACTATACTATGACATTTTATCATTTTTTTCAACATGCTATACTATTACTTTTTCGGCATACTATACTATGACTATTATATCACTTTTTTAACATACTATACTATGACTTTTCAACATACTATACTATGACTATTATATCATTCTTTTTAACATACTATACTATGACTTTTTTGACATACTTTACTATGTCTTTTTATCACTTTTTTACATACTATACTATGACTTTTTATCATTTTTTTTCAACATACTATACTATTACTTTTTCGGCTTACTATACTATGACTTTTTCGACATGGTATCCTATGTCTTTTTAATCACTTTTTTGACACTATACTATGACTATTATATCACTTTTTCCCAACATACTATACTATGAACTTTTTGACATACTATACTATGACTTTTTATCACTTTTTCTGACATACTATGCTATGTCCTTTTTCAGCATACTATACTATGACTATTATATCACTTTTTTGTCTATACTATACTATGACATTTTATCATTTTTTTCAACATGCTATACTATTACTTTTTCGGCATACTATACTATGACTATTATATCACTTTTTCCCAACATACTATACTATGAACTTTTTGACATACTATACTATGACTTTTTATCACTTTTTCTGACATACTATGCTATGTCCTTTTTCAACATACTATACTATGACTATTATATCACTTTTTGTCTATACTATACTATGACATTTTATCATTTTTTCAACATGCTATACTATTACTTTTTCGGCATACTATACTATGACTATTATATCACTTTTTTAACATGCTATACTATGACTTTTCAACATACTATACTATGACTATTATATCACTCTTTTTAACATACTATACTATGACTTTTTCAACATACTATACTATGACTATTATATCACTCTTTTTAACATAACTATGACTTTTTTGACATACTTTACTATGTCTTTTTATCACTTTTTGACATACTATACTAGGCCTTTTTATCATTTTTTTCAACATACTATACTATTACTTTTTCAGCTTACTATACTATGACTTTTTCAACATGGTATCCTATGTCTTTTTAATCACTTTTTTGACACTATACGATGACTGCTTTATCACTTTTTTTGACATGCTATACTATGATTTTTTTTTTTAATTCGACATACTATACTATGACGTTTTTCAATATACTATATTATACCTTTTTATCACTTTTTTCAACCTACTATACTATGACTTTTGTATCACTTTTCCCAACATACTATACTATAAACTTTTTGACATACTATACTATGACTTTTTATCACTTTTTCTGACATACTATGCTATGTCCTTTTTCAGCATACTATACTATGACTTTTTATATCACTTTTTTGTCTATACTATACTATGACATTTTATCATTTTTTTCAATATGCTATACTATTACTTTTTCGGCATACTGTACTGTGACTATTATATCACTTTTTTTAACATACTATACTATGACTTTTTCAACATACTATACTATGACTATTATATCACTCTTTTTAACAGACTATACTATGACTATTATATCACTTTTTTTAACATACTATACTATGACTTTTTCAACATACTATACTATGACTATTATATCACTCTTTTTAACATACTATACTATGACTTTTTTGACATACTTTACTATGTCTTTTTATCACTTTTTGACATACTATACTATGACTTTTTATCATTTTTTTCAACATACTATACTATTACTTTTTCGGCTTACTATACTATGACTTTTTCGACATGGTATCCTCTGTCTTTTTAATCACTTTTTTGACACTATACGATGACTGCTTTATCACTTTTTTTGACATGCTATACTATGATTTTTTTTTTAATTCGACATACTATACTATGACTTTTGTATCACTTTTTCCCAACATACTATACTATGAACTTTTTGACATACTATACTATGACTTTTTATCACTTTTTCTGACATACTATGCTATGTCCTTTTTCAGCATACTATACTATGACTATTATATCACTTTTTTGTCTATACTATACTATGACTATTATATCACTTTTTTTAACATACTATACTATGACTTTTTCAACATACTATACTATGACTATTATATCACTCTTTTTAACATACTATACTATGACTTTTTCAACATACTATACTATGACTATTATATCACTCTTTTTAACATACTATACTATGTCTTTTTATCACTTTTTGACATACTATACTATGACTTTTTATCATTTTTTTCAACATACTATACTATTACTTTTTCGGCTTACTATACTATGACTTTTTCGACATGGTATCCTATGTCTTTTAAATCACTTTTCTGACACTATACGATGACTGCTTTATCACTTTTTTTGACATGCTATACTATGATTTTTTTTTTATTCGACATACTATACTATGACGTTTTTCAATATACTATATTATGCCTTTTTATCACTTTTTTCAACCTACTATACTATGAACTTTTTGACATACTATACTATGACTTCTTATCACTTTTTCTGACATACTATGCTATGTCCTTTTTCAGCATAATATACTATGACTATTACATCACTTTTTTGTCTATACTATACTATGACATTTTATCATTTTTTTCAACATGCTATACTATTACTTTTTCGGCATACTATACTATGACTATTATATCACTTTTTTTAACATACTATACTATGACTTTTTCAACATACTATACTATGACTATTATATCACTCTTTTTAACATACTATACTATGACTTTTTTGACATACTTTACTATGTCTTTTTATCACTTTTTTACATACTATACTCTGACTTTTTATCATTTTTTTTCAACATACTATACTATTACTTTTTCGGCTTACTATACTATGACTTTTTCGACATGGTATCCTATGTCTTTTTAATCACTTTTTTGACACTATACGATGACTGCTTTATCACTTTTTCTGACATACTATGCTATGTCCTTTTTCAGCATACTATACTATGACTATTATATCACTTTTTTGTCTATACTATACTATGACATTTTATCATTTTTTTCAACATGCTATACTATTACTTTTTCGGCATACTATACTATGACTATTATATCACTTTTTTTAACATACTATACTATGACTTTTTCAACATACTATACTATGACTATTATATCACTCTTTTTAACATACTATACTATGACTTTTTCAACATACTATACTATGACTATTATATCACTCTTTTTAACATACTATACTATGACTTTTTTGACATACTTTACTATGTCTTTTTATCACTTTTTGACATACTATACTATGCCTTTTTATCATTTTTTCAACATACTATACTATGACTTTTTCGGCTTACTATACAATGACTTTTTCGACATGGTATCCTATGTCTTTTTATTCACTTTTTTGACACTATACGATGACTGCCTTATCACTTTTTTTGACATGCTATACTATGATTTTTTTTTTAATTCGACATACTATACTATGACGTTTTTCAATATACTATATTATGCCTTTTTATCACTTTTTTCAACCTACTATACTATGACTTTTGTATCACTTTTCCCAACATACTATACTATAAACTTTTTGACATACTATACTATGACTTTTTATCACTTTTTCTGACATACTATGCTATGTCCTTTTTCAGCATACTATACTATGACTATTATATCACTTTTTTGTCTATACTATACTATGACATTTTATCATTTTTTTCAATATGCTATACTATTACTTTTTCGGCATACTGTACTGTGACTATTATATCACTTTTTTTAACATACTATACTATGACTTTTTCAACATACTATACTATGACTATTATATCACTCTTTTTAACAGACTATACTATGACTTTTTTGACATACTTTACTATGTCTTTTTATCACTTTTTGACATACTATACTATGACTTTTTATCATTTTTTTCAACATACTATACAATTACTTTTTTGGCTTACTATACTATGACTTTTTCGACATGGTATCCCCTGTCTTTTTAATCACTTTTTTGACACTATACGATCACTGCTTTATCACTTTTTTTGACATGCTATACTATGATTTTTTTTTTATTCGACATACTATACTATGACGTTTTTCAATATACTATATTATGCCTTTTTATCACTTTTTCCAACCTACTATACTATGAACTTTTTGACATACTATACTATGACTTTTTATCACTTTTTCTGACATACTATGCTATGTCCTTTTTCAGCATACTATACTATGACTATTATATCACTTTTTTGTCTATACTATACTATGACATTTTACCATTTTTTTCAACATGCTATACTATTACTTTTTCGGCTTACTATACTATGACTTTTTCGACATGGTATCCTATGTCTTTTTAATCACTTTTTTGACACTATACGATGACTTCTTTATCACTTTTTTTGACATGCTATACTATGATTTTTTTTTTATTCGACATACTATACTATGACGTTTTTCAATATACTATATTATGCCTTTTTATCACTTTTTTCAATCTACTATACTATGAACTTTTTGACATACTATACTATGACTTCTTATCACTTTTTCTGACATACTATGCTATGTCCTTTTTCAGCATAATATACTATGACTATTATATCACTTTTTTGTCTATACTAAGCTATGACATTTTATCATTTTTTTCAACATGCTATACTATTACTTTTTCGGCATACTATACTATGACTATTATATCACTTTTTTTAACATACTATACTATGACTTTTTCAACATACTATACTATGACTATTATATCACTCTTTTCAACATACTATACTATGACTATTATATCACTCTTTTTAACATACTATACTATGACTTTTTCAACATACTATACTATGACTATTATATCACTTTTTTAACATACTATACTATCACTTTTTCAACATACTATACTATGACTATTATATCACTCTTTTTAACATACTATACTATGACTTTTTTGACACACTTTACTATGTCTTTTTATCACTTTTTGACATACTATACTATGACTTTTTTGACATACTTTACTATGTCTTTTTATCACTTTTTGACATACTATACTATGTCCTTTTATCATTTTTTTCAACATACTATGACTTTTTTTAAATTCAACATACTATACTATGACCTTTTTCAATATACTATACTATGCCTTTTTATCACTTTTTTCAACCTACTACACTATAACTTTTTTAAAATTTAATTCGACATACTATACTATGACTTTTTTTTCAAATTCGACATACTATACTATAACCTTTTTTAAATTCGACTTACTATTCTATGACGTTTTTCAACACACTACACTATAACTTTTTTATCACTTTTTCCCAACATGTTATGCTATGACCTTTTGGACATACTATGCTATGACCTTTTTCAACATACTATACTATAACTATTATATCACTTTTTTTGATATAATATACCATGACTTTTTTTTTAATTCGACCTACTATACTATGACGTTTTTCAATATACTATACTATTCCTTTTTATCACTTTTTCTGACATACTATGGTATGTCCTTTTTCAACATACTATACTATGACTATTATATCACTCTTTTTAACATACTATACCATGACTTTTTCGACATACTATACTAGGTCTTTTTATCACTTTTTGACATACTATACTATGTCTTTTTATCATTTTTTTCAACATACTACACTATGACATTTTTTTTAATTCAACATACTATACTATAACTATTATATCACTTTTTTGGATATACTTTTTCAGACATGCCATACTATGTCTTTTTATCACTTTTTGATTTGGACATACTATACTATGACTTTTTATCATTTTTTTCCCACATACTATACCATGACATTTTTTTTAATTCAACATACTATACTATGACCTTTTTCAATATACTATACTATGCCTTTTTATCACTTTTTTCAACCTACTACACTATGACTTTTGTATCACTTTTTCCCAACATACTATACTATGATTTTTTATCACTTTTTCTGACATACTATGCTATGTCCTTTTTCAGCATACTATACTATGACTATTATATCACCCTTTTTAACATACTATACTATGACTTTTTCAACATACTATACTATGTCTTTTTATCATTTTTTGACATACTATACTATGACTTTTTATCATTTTTTTCAAAATACTATACTATGACTTTTTCGACATGGTATCATATGTCTTTTTGAATACTTTTTTGACACTATACAATGACTGCTTTATCTCTTTTTTTGACATGCTGTACTATGATGTTTTTTTTAATTTCGACATACTATACCATAACTTTTTTTTAAATTCAACAGACTATACTATAACTATTATATCACTTTTTTGGATATACTTTTTCAGACATGCCATACTATGTCTTTTTATCACTTTTTGATTTAGACATACTATACTATGACTTTTTATCATTTTTTTCCCACATACTATACCATGACATTTTGGACCTGCTACTGCTTTAACCTACTATTCTGTGACTTTTTTGACATACTATACTATGACTTCTTTATCACTTTTTTCGACATGCTATTCTGTGACCTTTGATAAAAAAAGAAATTGGACGTACAATGCTATGACTTTTTATCATTTTTTTCCGACATACTATACTATGACTTTTTATCACTTTCTTCCAACATTCCATGCTACAACATCTGTTGTATCTTTTTTTAGACATACTATTCAATGACTTTTTTATCACTTTTTCCAACATACTATTCTATGACTTTTTCGACATACTGTACTATGGTTATTTTTGACACTCTATACTATGTGTTTTTTATCACTTTTTAGACATACTATACTATCACTTTTTATCAGTTTTTTTCAACATGCTATGCTTTGACTTTTTAATCACTTTTTTCCAACATACTATGCTGTGCTATGGCTTCACTTTATATTATATATATTATATTATGACTTTTTCAAAATACTATACTTTGACTATTTTATCACCTTCTTTGACTACGAATATTTTCAACATACTATAAAGTTGTTTTTTTTATCACTTTTTCCACAGACTATACTATGACTATTTTATCACTTTTATCGACATACTATCCTGTCACTTTGAATCGATACACTATACTATGACTTTTTATCTCTTTTTTCGACAAACTATCACTTTTTTTCAACATACTATACTATGACTTTCATGACATTCTATACTATGACATTTTGTGACAAATAACCCTTTGGCCTTTTTAATGACATACTTTACTATGATTTTTTTTAATGACATTTACATGACATGCTATGACTTTTTTATGACATAATAAGATACATACCATGTTAAAGTTTCTTGCTGATTCAAACGGTTATAACTCGAGGTACTGGTAGCAATGAGAAAATGTATGGAAAGTATCTTATAAAAGCTCTTGCAAATGTATTACTTTTAACCTCAGGATTCCTTCACATACCCTGATGAGGTCTTCAAATGAGTCACTTACAGTAATCCAAAAATAGACAGCTGCTGCCTTCTGCTGCTAATGAATTCAAAATAACTCAAGTACCATTTCTAAATATGATCCTACAGCAGATGTTGATTAATATGCCACACTTCCTGGGTCTCAACATATGATTACATCTAAAACAGTTTATCCCATTGCAAGAAGATGTTAAGAGAAGATCTGAACAAAGGCATAATAAACAGTGGTGAACATAGACTTTATTTCTCATATTTCATTTAACAACTTTAGCATATAACAATAAAATATTTAATCACATGAATATTTCACACTGAAGCACTATAGCATTCAGAATGCATTTAGCTATACCGCCTTTATTTTCTTGCCAAGAAAATGTACCCATCTCTGCCACCATTCACTTGTTTCCTCAAAATCTATTGGTCATGCTGCCTGTCTGTCTCAATTTTAGCCAATTGGACATCACATTCCTGCAGGGCAGCTTATGATTGGTTGGACTGGCTGAGGTCCAAACAGAAGCAGATAAACGGAGATACGCAGGAATTCTGTCTTCCATATTTCGTCCATATTTTCGTTTCCCTTTATAAATCAGATGGATTATCATCCCTGATCTACATCTATGTTAATCTGCACCTCACCGTAAGAACATGCAGTCAGGGTGTGTGTGTTTGTGTTTTCAGGTGTACATTTACAGTATATATCCAGGTGGGAGTGAGTTCAGCTATGTTTGCGTGCATCGACATCTGTGTGTGTGTGTGTGTGTGTGTGTGTGTGTGTGTGTGTGTGTGCGAATGAACAGAAGACACTATTCTTGACACAGAGAGTTACAACTAACTAAGCTGAGCCAGCAGTTGCCATGGTGAATATAGACCATACATCATCACATGACCAAATCCCACCAATCTCAGGACAGAATGGAAAGCCACTAATCAGCGAGGCATGAAGTTGTCCGTGCCCGCGTCGTATGCAGCAACGTTTAACTCACACCTCTGTCTGTCTGTCTGTCCCTAGAAGGCAGGAGCCATGGGTCTCTGCTGTGTAAGTTTCTGAGGGTCCAGGGTTTCAGTGAAGGGCGGGGCTTGATAGGGGTTGGTTGTTACTATGGTAGCTCCGTTGGCGATGGGGTACGGTGTAGCTCGAGCATTGCCGTGGGGAGGATCCAGGTGTTGCCATGTGAACAAGTTTGTGTTGCTGCCGGTTAAGAAGCGCCGCAGTGCACTCAGCGTCAGTACAGTCTGTTAGTAACACACACACACACACACACACACACACACACACACACACACACACACACAGAGAGAGGATGTTAGTTACAAATTGAATTGCGTTAAAGACACTTTTAACCTACAGCACTTTTTCACAGAAAGAATAAAAGTCTGCAGCCAGGCTAGCAACTTGTGAAGCTGTGCAAAATGCTAACATCAGTGTGCTAACATGCTCACAATGATGACAATGCTAACATACTGATGTTAAGCAGTTATAATGATTACCAGGTTCACCAGTTTAGTTTAGTGTGTTTGCATCATAGACTGTATAGTAATGGACAGTGCATGTGTGATGTCACCCATTGGTTTGTGGAGATCTGCTATCCCTCGTCAAATTTGCCGTTATGTGCGCAGCCATCCTGGTTGTGGATGTGATGATTTTAGATGAGAGGGAGGAGTCCTTACACTCTGTGTTACGATACACACTTTCACTGCCATTCACATCATAGCCACGCCATAAAACATACCCCTGCTTTATGGCTGATTTTAACTTAAAACCAGCAATTAAGACCATAAACTCATTATGAAAATGTTTACTGAGGTAACTAAATCAAGTGAGAAGTGTGTCACTTTTTCACAGACTTCCCCCTGGAATTCAGATAGAATGCAGGTTGAAGGCACTTCCGCATTTGCAGCACTTTGTTGAACCGGATTTGTTGTCCATTAATATTTACAGTCTATGGTTAGCATGCTAACATTTGCAAGTATTTGGGCATGACCAAATTATTTGATCTGGTGATGGCATTAGATAAAAAGTCAGGGTATCACCAAAGTCGATAGGATTCATCATCCTGAAACCATAAATGTCTGCACAAAGTTTCATGGAAATCCATCCAATAGTTGTTGAGATATTTTAGTCTGCGATAAAGTCCCTCCTTCAGCGTGCCTAAGAAACAGAACCATATCTATGTTCCCAGCTGGGTCCTGTGATCCCCAGATAAATATCCTCTTAATATAACACAAGGGGAGACCTTATGTTCTTAGCAATGGGTCAGTTATGGGTCAGTCTACTGATGTTTTATTCCTTGAAACCTACACCCCTATTTCAGACTTTGGTATCTCCACAGTGGCTAAATTGATTTTTAACATTCAAACTGCATTTATAATGTCTATCTCCCTACATTATTTTGCAATTTAACTGCAAAGACAGCTGTTACCAATTTCTCACAACAAGGACCCTGGGAACTAGGGATGACCTGTAAAACCTGAACAACCCGTAGGCTAATCTAGGGATTGCCATTACTTTTAGGAACCCTGTGAAGTTTTGGTTCTGGGTTCCTCTTTAAGTATCCTCTTCATACAGCGTTTATAAACGGGGATGTGTGGATATACACAAGCTGGTCAGTAGCCCAAAATGGAATCCAGCGTGTCGAATCATTTCATACTTTTGCTATTTCTCTACCAGACCCAATGGGATCTTTAACTCCTCTTGCTATAATCCCTTTAATTTCTTTCTCTGCACTGTCTGGCTGTGTGTTGCATTCACATTTCTGCCAGACTGAGAAATCTTCTGGTGCTCCTTTTCATTGGTAATCTCTGACTCCAGATCTTTCTTTCTGAAAACCATTCTGCATTGTTGTTCTTTGTTAAAGTACTAAACCCATTTTACTAGTGGTAAAATGGGAGTTAATATTGTTGTGTTTATTGTCCTTGCTGTGATGTAAGAACACATCTGCTAGCTTGATCACAAGCGACCGCGCTGATGGCAACTCATGAAAGGAATTCATCATAAACTCCTGAGCATGCAGTGCCGATATTGAGTTCTCGTCCCCAAAGTGAACAGAACAATGGAAACAAAAGCAAAACCCATGACGATGTTTACATATTACATCACATTTCAGAAAGTTCTTGCAGTGGAAAAGAGCTGTTACGTAAACCTGGAAACATGCACAGTTTGGTTAAAAGTGCTGATACTCAAAACAAAAAGGAGGCTTGAATAAAGAGATCAATTTATGCTGACTTGTTGTTGGATCCTCCATTTCCAATAATGCAACTTTAGAGCATCTTATAGCATTACACCCTCCCCCCTCGTCTTTAAAACTCCATGACTCCAGTTATCAGGCAGATGTTTATATTAAATTTTAGTGAGTGAAACACCCATAATGACATCAGTCAGGTGATATCTTAGATCAGGGGTCTTCAACGTTTTTTAAGCCAAATGAGAGAGAGCCCCCTACTACATATATGCTATAAGATTAAGTTTCATGTTACACTGGGCCTACAATAACATGTGGGTGGCCTAAAGACTGCAAAGCTGTTAAATAAAAAAAAATAAAAAACTATTGGCATGATTTAACATTGTATTGTTAAATGTGGAACAGTAACGTTAGATCTTTAGGAATAACTGTATCTGTGGATGACTACCTTATCTATAGGCTACTAAGCCTATCAACAACGTGTTTTTTCACAAATAGACTGATTTATATTTGCTTATAATAATAGGTTGGATTCATGTTAAGACATTTTTTTTTTTAAATTAACAATAATTTGGTGGCCCCCCTGCAGTAACTCTGAGAACCCCCCAGGGTTGAAGATCTCTGTCTTAGATGTTAAAAAGCCAGAAGACATTAGAATCGAGCCGTGTGCTGTACTGACTGTAAATGCCCTTAAGGCAAATTTGTGATTTGTAACATTATATAACTGTTTTCACAGGCTGAGTTCAACACCTCATGATTAGTAAACCAACTTTACTGTGTAGAATCAGGAGACTTTCAGGAGACAAAGTTAAAGTAACATTGATTTGGCTCTCTGTCACGTACTATAAATCTATTGCACAACAATTTACTACAGTATAGGGAGAAAAACTGACTTGGCAGACTGAAAAAGAGTATTTTGTAACATGCTGCAAATCCTTGACATAATTACAGCTTAACCTTTCCTTGTCCTCTGACAGTGAGATAAATGGCTGCTATTGGTTTGGTGGTAAAAATTGTTTTAACAGCCTCCATTGAGTTGTCAATGGATAATAAATCTGTTGGCCTTTGTGTGACTGGCAATGCTATCTGGCATTGTAATTCTAAAAAAAACTTTTATTAACCAGGGGAGTCTCGCTGAGAGCAGTTCTTTATCAGGAACACATTTCACACCTGGGAACTGCCACCGTCTGACCTGTTGGCTACTGAGCAGCTCAACTGGAGCATTTAGGGGTTAAGGGCCTTGCTCAATGGCACCTTAATGCTTGTAATGAATGACGTGCAACAAGTGTCTACCACTTTTCCTCGCCTACATTTATCCTGCTTGTCAGTGGCTCAACCTTGGGAAACTCTTAGGCCACCACAAAATCAGGACCTTGTATGGATACGAGACGTGATTGGCTCCCTTCCATAAGAGTGGATCACAGCTCATTGCATTGAGCATCTTTATGGGAAATTATTAAATTATTAAATTATTAAAATTATGTGTGTGTGTGTGTGTGTGTGTGTGTTAGACTAGAGAGAGGGTGGGTGGGCTCTTTGGCAGGAGTCTCTGCTTGTCCTCCATGAAGGAAATGCTCTTAAATCTGTTCATTGCCTGCAGACACTGATAACCCTGAAATACACACACATACAAACAAACATGATGGTGATGAACACACACAGACACACACACACACACACACAGTTGTGCCAAGATGTGGTTTTAGACACAGGTGTAAACATACAGACCCAGGTCAGGATGGAGAAGAAGCAGAAAGCGATGGTGGCTCTAGCGGCATCAGAGCCCTGGGCCAATGGCAGCTCGTCTGGAGAGGTATCCTGCCACTGATTGGCCAAAAAACAGAAACCAACGAACCACAGGAAGCTAGCAAGACCTGGAGGTGGGATAGGTGGGGCAAAAAAAGGTAATGTGCATCATCTTTTAAATTTTTACGAGAGCTTATTCTGATTCTGCTAAATCTAGTAGAATCAGAATTTACTTGAATTATCTCCTATTTCTTTGATATTCTTAGAGAACCAAATAGTTGGGGAGAGCTGGGACGATTGGAACGCAGGACTGATGAAACATTGAGATTTCTTTAAACACCACTTATGTCATGTACATCAAATTCTGTCAGCACGTACAGCACGCGATGCCTACCAGACTCGCAAAAACATTTCTTCAAGTCATGCCGTTTTGGAGTTAAAGCCAGAAAGCTGTTTTTGAGTGCGGTAAGTGAATTCTTTTGTGCGGTACTTTGCGACTGACAAGTTGTATTTATTGTTTCATGTCATGCCACTGTAATGATAAAACGGCAGGTGTATACTGTAATGTAATGCAACACACCCTTAAAGGAGAATCCCGGTCTATTTCAACACGTAGCTCTGTGGTTTGTAAATGTGGAGGTCTGTCAGTAGAGAGAACAACGAAAACAGTCGGTGCTGCCTACACCGTGTTACCCTTCTGCTAGAGGTAGCACCCAACAGGCTTAAACAGGGCAAGTTTTAAACATGTTTTTAGCCTCTTAACATGTTCAAAAGGTCATTAAAAGTGCCTACCCATGTGAAGTGATTCCTTCTGAGTGAACACAGTGAATCTGTAGATGTGAAAGAAATGCATAAAAAATGTGCTTCAGCTCTGTTTAGTTCCAGTGTTGAGACGGCAGTAAGACGAGAGCTTAGGGACCGTCTACACACTACATATTTTATATCTCTTTTCGGTGGTGTAGTTTGGAGACGTTCCGAAGCACTCGCCTTGCAAGTCTCAACACATTTGTGTTGATATGTTTGTACCGAATAACACATCATACTAAGAGAACACATATGTGAGTTGTTAATCACAAAAAAACAACAACCTTATCTTAGAAAACAATGTTTTTCTGAAAAATCTATCAGCTGTCCCGGCTCTCCCCTACTCATCATGTAAAGTGACCCATTTCAGAATCATATTATATATTATTAAAGTATAATTTCTAATGCATTAATAAGCTAATTTGAACTGCAATATAATCTTTATATGTTGGGTAGCTTGTGAAATTAGGGATCAATAACATTTTACCTTAATCTATAAAATGTCATTCTAATTAATTTGTACATTATGTTATATGCTATACTATTATTCAGAATCTGCAAAGTAATTGGTTACGTTATCAAATAAGTGTGGAGTTAAAAGTACAATATTTGACGCTGAATTGTAATGGAGTACAAGTGTAAAACAGCAGAAAATTGTATTTAAGTACAGTATTTGAGT
The DNA here is from genome assembly GCA_013375575.1 of Percina caprodes. NCBI lineage: Eukaryota > Metazoa > Chordata > Actinopteri > Perciformes > Percidae > Percina > Percina caprodes. Next base: position 1,104,310 of record JABXJD010000072.1, on the reverse strand, counting down.
AAATGTAGTTGGTTACTTTCTTATATTTGTGTGTATGTAATGTACCAGAGAACACAAGGTCCAGCAGGACAGCACGTCTTCTGTCCTTGACGCTGCTGATGGAGGGGAAGTAAATGTCCAGGATCAGGAAAAAGATGCTGCCAAGGAAACAGGCCACACCCACGGTAACACCATAGTTACAGGCATCCGCGTTGTTGTTGAAGACGCAGAGCAAACGCTCGCTGCCTATGTTGATGTAGCCCTCGTTCACGATGCAGCTGAACACCACCATGGAGAAAACCTGCAGGGAAAGACGTGTGCTGGTTTATTATTGTAACAGGTAGAAGAGAATGAACTCACACTGATGTATGAATGCCTCTCATTCCTCCTACATGCCTCAAACAGACACAGACCTCGCGGTCAGCAGATGTTAGATCAGTCTTCTGAATGAGGTAGCATTTACAAAAATATCTCCACATTAGGATGTGTAACCATTTTTAAAAGTTAAAATTAATGGGTAATGAGGTGAGCTCTTTCACTTTCCCCACGCAGATTTTATCCTGTCGGTCTGGGGATTAAACCAACAACCTCTGGGTAACAAGCTTGCATCTCCAACCTTTAGGCCATATATATTTATCATTTTCATATGTTGCAACTTTATAATAACCATCCAGACACTCTTATAGACAGTTTACAAACTAATTAGTAACCCTTAACAAAGGGGTAGGAATATCTGGTCCATCTATCTATTTATAGATGTTTTAAAAATGGTTTCTTGAAGGTTTGCAAACATTTATTAATCATAGCCAATACCTAATATAGTATGTGAAGGATATAATGTGTAATAATAAACTGTTAATTTTCAGCACTATTAACAATTAGCAAACATTATTAATTATCATTTAATTGTTTGTTAACAGTCAAATGACTGTTTGCTAACAGTTAAATGACAATTAACTAAAGATTAATTAACTATCAATTTACCATCTATTAATGATGGTTATTATAAAGTGTTATCCAATAAAGGACTGTCAACAGCATGCAAAATAAATGTTTTGTTTACAGATCTTTAGCATGCTTGTCGAGTAATTGATTGGTCAATGGCCTGAAAAATATTCACAACTAATTTAATAATCGATTCATCTTTTTAGCCATTTTTCAAGCAACAAATGAAAATAATTCTTGATTCCTGCCGCTCACTTGTCAGTATTTGTTGCTTTTCTTTGTCTGACATAGTAAGTTCAAAACAAACAATTTGATCATTATCACCTTTGAATTAAAGACATGTTTGATGGGGCTTATTTTTTTATTTTTTTTACTGTTTTCTCACATTTTACAAACAATGAATTAATTGAGAGAATCATTGATTTTAATCAATAATGACAATAATCTCTTAACTTCTATGTACAGCAATTCACTGGTCTACATGTCATATTATTGATTGTAGGGTACTAATGTGTCCTAATTTATAATATCTGTTGTTTTCTTAGGCTTCTCCTTCCTCTTGACTGGATTTTTTGTTTTAAGGAGCACTGGAGAAAGAAAGAAAGAAAGAAAGAAAGAAAGAAAGAAAGAAAGAAAGAAAGAAAGAAAGAAAGAAAGAAAGAAAGAAAGAAAGAAAGAAAGAAAGAAAGAAGAAAGAAAAACTTGAATTGCCTCCTTTAAAACCAAATTGTTCCCTCAGTGAACATTACATGCTGCATAGTGACTCACAGCTGCACAGTATCACACCAGAGAAAGACAGGGGGGTGTTACATTCTGGTGGGGGGGACATTCAAATCCAAAGCGTTCACATGTAGACACAAAGAGGCTCCAGACATACATATGTTAATCAGATGCTGGTCCTGAAGCTCCAGCCAGAAGCTGCATCACTGAAATAATTTCTGTTCATTAGACCGAGGTGAACAACAGAGATATAACTCAAAGATGCTGGGCCTTTTTTTATTTTTATTTTTTTAAATACTCATTTAGTATGAATTATGGCTGCATAAAAGGCACAAAAGCAAAGAGCGAGAGTCACAGACAATGTGAATGGAGAGAGACAGAGAGAGATGGGGGGGGCTCAGGTAGGCCCGTCCATTGATTCAACCTACACGTTGCAGGGAAGGCGTACTTACCCACGACATCAGTCTGAGAATGGTTCGGGGATGCGTGAAGAAGGCGACCGGATCGAAAGCGACGCTCCCGGCCTTCCCGGCGCCGTACGGGCGCGCTGGATCCATCCCTCCGGCTTTATGCAGCCTGACGCCCGCCGAGACAACGAGAGGAGACGGTCAGAGAGCTGCGCGGAGCGGCGGCGTCCTCCTCCAGCCTCCGTGTGAAGTCACACCGCGTCACCAGGAGCAGATCACAGCTGCACCGCAGAATTAACTGTCAGTTATCATGATGTGCTTTAAGTGTTCACTCATGTTTTATTGTTCGTTTTTTAAAGATTCACAGACATAACACAGACTATGCAAACCTAAATGACCCATACCAAGCCAATAATTTAAGGTTAGCAATATTATATTATCATTTATTGATTCTCAGTGGCACCATATGATACAACCGTTTGGTATTGTTTCACAAAATTATGTTGTTGGAACTAATTATGTTTAATTGGGATTAAAAGAGATTTGAGTTTTGTTGTTGAGTTACACATGTGAAGAGTTTTGACCAATGGCATAGCAGCAGGGCTGGAACCAGGGGATAAAGCCCCCAACTCCTTAAAAAGTGTCCTGTATTATCAATGTGTTTTTTTTCTATATTATTTATGCAGTTGACAGTTAAGTTACAATTTCTATAAATTGTCTCCAAATGAACCTTTAAATGCTGTTTAAAAGCATTGCCACTCAGCGAGGAAACGTGAAGTCATCAATTCCTCCGTTTTGGGATCTTTTTGTGAGATTTGTTAACAAAAACAAAACTATCACATATAATACTCTGAAACATAGATGCATATAAGAATCGTTTTTTTTTTTATATGGATCAAGCCCACTGAGCAGAACATTTAAAAAAAAAACATTTATCAGTGACCTCTGGTGGACAAACTGTGTAATCCAGAGACAGTGTATTACCTCAAACATATTTTTTACATTTCTGTACTGCATTTTGTATGCTTCTTATCAGTTAAAATATAAGCAAATACGTTATATTTGAAAATCAAATCAGCCGATGTTAACAAACATGCAGATGTATTGGACGGGCTCTGTATAATTCTTGTTAGTCTACAGATATATATGTCAAAAACCTTCTTGGTTAAATAAATAAAAAGTCTTGTGACCTCACAGTTTTAAACTGAAGACTTTATTGGATCTGACTGGACAGTCAGGACACACACACTGTCTTTGCTTCTGCATTAAAGCTCGTCTTTGTTTTCTTGGGCTTTTTTTGCCTCTTCAGCTTTTGCGGCCTCAATGTACTTCCTCCTGTCTTCATCCTCCTGGAGACAGAAAAAATAGAAGTTTATTTTTAACAGAGATAAAAAAAGACTGCTCACACACCCTCAAATACACTCGCATACACACGCACACACACACACAAACAAACTACTGCTGCAATGTTAATGAGCCGACCATTTACCTTAACTCTGTATTTTTTGGCTTTCTCCATCTCTTTATCTAAAAACTTCACTAGGTCCTTCACCTTCCTCTTCCCTTTGTAAACCACCACCTGACAGGAACACAGATTTCACATGCTGAACATTATTACCACAATATAACCTACGTCAAGTTTCCCCCCACAGAGCAGAGAAAACGCATAGACTCACAGGAATGTATTACAGTATATCACACAAAATGAAACACTGAGATGCTCCGTACTCTTTCAGCATATAGGGCAGGAAACAGGCAGAGTGATGGGTAGGCGCCCTGCATTGACATGTTGATGTCATTGGCTGAGGCATCGATGCGAGCGATGACCACGTCCTCTTGTTCCTTAAGAGCCTCGGCCAGCTCCTCCCACAGCGGAAACAGTGCACGGGACTCCGGACTGTAGGGCAGATCTAAAATTCACATAATTCAAAGATTTTTAAGTATAGGTTACGAGGGAAAAAGAGTGGAAAGCTGTGCAAAACAGTAGATTATGAAAACAGTGTCACCCAAGAAGCATTTTGAACGTTTTCGAATGTTCTGTTGTTTAGTTATGAGGATGGAAAATGCTCCTGTGAGTAGGAATAAACGACCTATGACCTCATGGTTTGGAGCAAATTGAAACAGTAAAGTGACTGGAAAATCAAAACGCTCTTTAAAGCTGAGGGGAACTTGTTAATATAAAATGTAGATTGCTGCAGCTTTAACCTTAACATTACACTTTCAATCAAATTTAGCCCAGTATTTTTTTTTACCTGCAAATTACCAAAAACCCAAGCTTACTGGGTCAACTTTAAAGAATACAAGAGTGTATTTACGTACAGAACAGGACAAAAACAGTGTTGTTGGGGTTAAATGCAACTTTCTCCAGCGTCATTCCCACTAGCTCCTTCACCGGCTGTTTGTCCCATCCTTCAGGTATCGGCTCACTCTGCATCTTAGGCTGCAACGTCAACAAAAACATATTATCTATATCAGGGATGAGTTGTTTCTTTAGTTTCTGTCATGTGTCGCATACCACAGTAAATGGGAATGAAGGTTACCTTAGCCTTGCCGTCTAGGTAGGACTGGCAGAATGATTTTATAGTCTGTACATCCAGAGTGTCAGAGGGCAGGTGATAGGTGACGTGGTCGGTCAGGTTGACCAGGCGGATCAGAGGAGCTTCAAAACTCCGAACTCGGAAGTATTCCATCAGCCTGCCGTTGCGAGGCTCATCCACGTCCACCCACACAAACAAAATCTGAACACACACACATGCAGACATGAAGTACTCCACCTTCCAATATGTGTTGCAATGCTGCTCTTTGAAATAACTTGTTTTTGGTTTGGTTCTACCTTCAACCTGAATGCTTCTGCAGCGCTGTTAAAGGCAGAGTGGATCTCCTTGAAGCCAGCAGAGCTTTTGTTGACATAGAGGAGGGCGTGGTTTAACACAGGTGATGTTAATATCTGAGTAGCTGTCTGCAAGAGATGAGGTTATGGCAGTGTGACTGAATATGCATTTAGAATATTTGACCTTTAGATTTTCATCCTAAAAAAAGACTGTAAGCTGGAAGCCAAAACACACATTTATCATAAAGACTATATTCAATTAAATTAAATTAAATTTTATTTATAGTATTAATTCATAACAAGAGTTATCTGGAGACACTTTACAGATAGAGCAGGTCTAGACCAGATAGAGTAGGTCTAGACTACACTCCATAATTTACAAGGACCCAACAGTTCTAGTAGTTCCCTCCAGAGCAAGCAACAGTGCAACTATAGAAATTCCTCAATATATTACTATGGGAAAGTAACCAATCTCAGTGAGTTAAAAGACAAAAAAACTGATTTTTACAGACTTGGGAGTAGAGCACTTGTTTGTGAAAATGTACCATGCATCTAATACTCTACCTGTCCGGTGTACTCAGTGACTGGGTCCATCTGGTAGACAGTGATAAAAAGGATCAGCATCTCTTTAGATGTCTGAGGCATCATTTTGTAATCGTGGATGAGCTGAGACTGCAGCAAACACACATATCCACACACACACACACAAACACAATCACACAGATAAAAAAACAATTAAAGATGTCATATGTAAGACTTATAAAACTAATTTTCTGTCATATTTTTTGACCCTATGTTCGAATACTTAAAGCAGGTAATTAAAAAAATCTGGCTCCTCTGACACCACCTACAGCCTGTGGTGCAGTTTGCAAAAACCCACCGTTCATAGTTCAGATCCTCCAATCAGGGCCGAAAAGGGGGCTTAGGAGACCATTTTGGGCTTTATTGGAAAGGGGGAGGGAAGTTTTTGAGAAGTTGTCGATGTTCTAATTCTTTTGCTAAGTCCTGCATCTTCAAAATCCTACAGCACATTAAATTCATGTATTCTATCAGCTTGATGTGATGGTTTAATTATTTAAATCCCATCTCTTTCATCCAAAATGACCAGAAATGTAAATAATTAAGTCAGCACCAAGAAAGCACAAAGACATCGCCCTCTGTCGTGGGTGTATGTTGTACTTAAAGTACCTTTTTAAACAGCAGTACAACATCATGTTGGAGACCGTATTTGGTGACGAAGTCATTGTTCTGTGTCACAGCAAAGTTAACATCAGGAAGGTCGATGGCTGCAGCGTAAAACACCTGGACATACTCATGGTTCATCTCCTACACGCGCACATAAACCAAACACACACACATCTGTTAGTCAGACAATTGATAACAGTCACAACACCAGTGAGAAGCTGGAAAATTAAACAGTTGGGATTCACCTTAAAGAATCCGACCACCGTCAGGTCCTCTGAGGCGTCTAATTCGCTCAGATCAGCGATGAGGTCAGCAGCAGACCCAGCTCTCCTTTTCAGCCAAGTCAAGATGGACGCCGAGCTCGTGGGAACTTAATCACAATCACAAATAATATTGAATAAATATTTTTTGGGAAATATTTACTTTCTTGCCGAGATTTAGATAAGAAAATTGATTCCAACCTGGCCTCTTAGTTTTCCTGTGCGAGGCACAGTATGCTACTGCATCATTTAGAGTTGACACTGAGACTGCAGTAGCAGCATACACTTGGCATAAGTTAAGCAATTTGCTTTTTGAATGGATGTGTTATGGTCTAGAATTGGGCTCCTATTACTCCTATTAACTCCAGCTCCATTCATTTTTAGCTGATATCAATGTACATATGAATGATGTACTGTATGTTATTTGGACATACCAGGACATGGCACAGGGTTGTTTTTATCTCCAGAAAGGTACAGCCTGATTGTGGCGAGGCCTGTCACATCGAGTTCTTTAGCCAGGTCCTTCTCCTTTGCCACATCAACCATGGCCAGTGTGACCTCTGACCCCTGGAGCTCTGCAGCAGCGTCTTCGAACACTGCTGAGATACGATGGCCTTCTCCGGACAGAGGAGCATCTACACACAGAAACAAATGGAAATGGTAAGCAGTGGTGGAAAGTAACTAGGTACATTTAGTCAAGTACTATACTCAAGTACAATTTTGAGGTACCTGTTATTGTACTTTACTTTTACATTAATTTTCTGCTACTCAACTGCAATTCAGATGCAAATATTGTACCTTTTACCGTACTATATTAATTTGATGACTTTTTTAATTTGATGCCTTTCATTTTCCAGATTCAGATTACCCATACTACTTTAATAATACTAATGCTAATATTTATTTTAAATGCATGACTTTTACTTGTAAGAGAGAATTTCTGTGTGGTATTGGTACTTTAACTTAAGTAAAAGATCCAGCTCTGGCTTAAAATGAATATAAATAAAGACATGATGATCATTTAGTTGCTCATATGATGTAATTTGTATGCTTATAGAATATATAAACCTGTCAAACGTATCAAGCTCAAGCTGTGTGTGTCTTTGTGTGTGACTTACAGAAGTGCACCAGCAGCTGCTTATATTTTCTGAGTGCCCTGTTGAAATTTCCTTTCTTCAGCTGTAAAACTCCATCTTTCTCAGGGAATGATTTGTCTGCTTGTCGGTCGGGTTGTTTGTCAGCGGCGACAAACACACAGAGACAGAAGGCCGTCACCCCAAGCAGCAACTGTGTCCTCATGACGGTTCACCTACAGACTGAAACACTGGACACTGGAGCAATCTTGAATGGAAGGTATGAAGGGAGTGGTGAAATGAAGCGCTGATATGGTGTGTGTGTGTGTGTGTGTGTGTGTGTGTGTTCCAGTGCTGAGCTGGTGGTTGTGAATGCTTTTGTTATCTGCCAACTAGACCCACCGGTCTGTAGCTGATTAACTTTCCTATCTGAGCCCTGCTGTATCTCTGCTATTGGCTGCTGCTCATATCAAGTATATCACTAATATCTAAATGCCCTTTGTCTAACACTGTTAGCTTCAGCAAGGTCAAAATGGAAGCATACACACTCAAACACACACACACTATGCTCAAACATATGCAAAATTCACCCACTGGCTCAGATGTTAGAAAAATAAAACAACCTCACAGCTTTGTCAACCCAGACTGTCTTTATTTTCCCATCAACATGATAGAATGATAAATAATAATAAAACAATATTTCAATTTAAAAAAGAGTCTGCGTTGGAGTGCATAGATTCAGCCGCACAGGTACCGCACATATCCCTCAACCACAACCTTCACCCTGTTTTCTACCCGTTAGTCACACCAGCTGTATAGCACAGTATATATCAAGTCTATGCTGTTAAAGGAATAGTTCAGCATTTTGAGAAATATGCTTTCTTGCAAAGGGCTAGATGAAAAGATTGATAACATATTCTCATACAGTCTCTGTCTGGTAGACGTGAAGCTGTAGGAGGAAGGGAACGGCTCCGCAGCCCTTCTGCATCCTGGGAAGAGACGTGGACATGGTGGAGGAGGAGCCAGCGACACAAACAGACTGAACAAACTGATCAGGAAGGCTGGCTCTGTGATTGGCTGCAAACAGGACACATTTGAAGCTGTGGTGGAGAGGAGGTCACTGAACAAACTGTTATCTATCATGGATAATCATGATCATGGATATTTAAATGATCACTATCTATCTATCTATCTATCTATCTATCTATCTATCTATCTATCTATCTATCTATCTATCTATCTATCTATCTATCTATCTATCTATCTATCTATCTATCTATCTATCTATCTATCTATCTATCTATCTATCTATCTATCTATCTATCTATCTATCTATCTATCTATCTATCTATCTATCTATCTATCTATCTATCTATCTATCTATCTATCTATCTATCTATCTATCTATCTATCTATCTATCTATCTATCTATCTATCTATCTATCTATCTATCTATCTATCTATCTATCTATCTATCTATCTATCTATCTATCTATCTATCTATCTATCTATCTATCTATCTATCTATCTATCTATCTATCTATCTATCTATCTATCTATCTATCTATCTATCTATCTATCTATCTATCTATCTATCTATCTATCTATCTATCTATCTATCTATCTATCTATCTATCTATCTATCTATCTATCTATCTATCTATCTATCTATCTATCTATCTATCTATCTATCTATCTATCTATCTATCTATCTATCTATCTATCTATCTATCTATCTATCTATCTATCTATCTATCTATCTATCTATCTATCTATCTATCTATCTATCTATCTATCTATCTATCTATCTATCTATCTATCTATCTATCTATCTATCTATCTATCTATCTATCTATCTATCTATCTATCTATCTATCTATCTATCTATCTATCTATCTATCTATCTATCTATCTATCTATCTATCTATCTATCTATCTATCTATCTATCTATCTATCTATCTATCTATCTATCTATCTATCTATCTATCTATCTATCTATCTATCTATCTATCTATCTATCTATCTATCTATCTATCTATCTATCTATCTATCTATCTATCTATCTATCTATCTATCTATCTATCTATCTATCTATCTATCTATCTATCTATCTATCTATCTATCTATCTATCTATCTATCTATCTATCTATCTATCTATCTATCTATCGCTAGGAGAGGGTTAGCTTAGCATTAAGCCTGGAAACAGAGGGAAACAGCTAGCCTGCTCTGTCCAAAGGTAACCAAGTCTGCCAACCCGAGCATCTCTAAAGCTCAGTAGTTTACATGTTAGTTCTTGTACAAAAGCCTTAGGTAGATTATATCTTGCGTAAAAACATGGGCATTATTGCCATGTTCACGTCATGTTGTTGAGTTATTACGAGGAGTCGAGACGGAAAACATTGTTCAATTATCATTTGCAGTCAGGAGTGTCAAAAAAAGGCCGAAACATGGTTGGAAAGCTTCAGTGGTAGTTACATCTAAATAAAAATCCAACATTTACACTAACACAATCAATTCAGTATCAAGTCAGTGAAAATAATTTAATCATAAAACATAATAATAATAATAATAATAATAATAGAACTGTGCCATATGATACAAATCTGTTTAATATAGTATAGATAATAACCACCATAACTACAAGTTATGGTGGTTATTTTATCTTTGGAAATTAAGGTAAAAGCAAATTTATGACATTGAATTGAATTTGAAATTGACTAAGTATGTAAGTATGTAAAGTACAGCATGTAAATAATATGAAGACACCATGTGTATTTTTTAAGCAGATCATTTTGAGTCAAAGTATACACAAAGAGTTTTTGTGTTTCTTGACTGATATTTCAAATTATAACTTGTCAACAGGAGTAAATTTCACTCATCAAAATGTGTTTTTACAGCATCCAAAAACTCTATTGTTTTACTTCTAGTTATTGTGTTGTGTGCCTCTTTGTAACAAAAGTAGTAGTCAATTAATTTGAGGTGTAGCAGATTTCAAACCTATGTTAATGGTTGACAGATTGTAGCTTAAAGGCCCTGCACACCCACACAGGTGTGTGTTCGTTGATTAGACCGGTGGATGTTGATGCTGGGCAGAGCTGGAACTGCATCAGGTCACCTTACTTCCATGTACTAATATGAATAATTAAGGTGTTAGTTTTACTGCCCTTACAAAGCTAACAGTATTTAAGTCATCTATGTGGGTTGAATTTGAATGTGCAGGGCCTTTGAAAGAATAATTATGTAAAAAAATGCATTAGAGCCTGTTAAATCAATGTGTTTTCCAATAGGCATTGTTTGCTTAAAAGAAAATCATGTCTGGCATTCAAGTCAGGAGAAGTTGCCCCATTCATCATCAAAAGTAAACATGAATGTTAGAGTTATATACATTAGAAAAAGAAAAAAAATATTACAGATTTTGCTATTTTAGTATTTAAATATAGAAAATACAATTGTATGTACAATTGAATGGAAACCAAAACAAAAAACATGATTTAAGTCCCTGGACCGGACATTATCTTGTTCTTTATAAATGTCTGTGCTCTGTTATCTTATAAAGATTCCTGCACACATTTGGTAAAATGCACATGCAGGGATGGATTCAGTGTTCTCTTTCTCTTCATTGATTTGTATTAAAATTCCCACAGTACATTCTAACAAAGGGTTAAATGTCAATGTTTTTTATGTATAAATAAATGCTCATGTGCTGTGCTTAACAATGCAAACAAAAATGTGTCATAAATCTCAAAGAATGGTCAGAAAAAAATTAAATATTTTGGTATCATAAACTCACCCTCTGTGTCTTGTAAACTGAAGTTTTGTTAGCCACAAAAAAATCGCATAAAATCGTCTTTAACAGCGTTTTAAACTTCTTTCACAGCAGAAGCCACTCCTCTGTCCATCTCTATGTTCAGTGTACTGGAAATACCTCAGATTACACACTCATCATCACCTAAATACCTACATGCCCTATGTGCTTGTGTATCTATGTTGTGACAAAACTATGTTATGAGTGGTATGGAGAGCCTTCTCAATCCTCAGTGTCATCTTTTGTACTTGCACAAATGCTTTCCACACCGTGGGCAGGAATGATAGACATCTTGTAGACTTTTCATCCCAAACGGAATCAGACAGCAGCCACAGACAAACCTGAAAAACACAGACACACGCAGGGACAAAATACAGAGATGACGCTTTGTTAAAGCTGGTTTAGCACTCTGATGTTAAATATCCATGCATGTATACGTCTGAGTCTCACCCCATCAGTGTGATAAGCAAACACATGCACCAGGCAGCCATTCCAGGCACGTATGTGACTTTAGAGGTGACAACTTGGTGGCAGTGTGGGCAGGATACCAGACCAGGGATGTCTCCCAGATGTGTTATTAAGACAGGAACAGGCTGTGGTTGCGTTACGACTACTGTTGGCTGGGGTTGTCTGCCTCTGTCAGGAGCTCCAACTGGCATTCAGAGGGTACAGGGAGGACAGAGCAGGATGCATGAACAAAATTAACATGACATTTATTTTCACCCTTTGGTTTGTATACCATATTAAGAGCAAGAGTAAATATGTAGCATTTATTACTTTGTGTAAATTGATGGGTTATGAGTCCAGTGTTTTGTGAATGGGACGTCCTAGCAGTTGGCAGAGTCAGTACAGGAAAAGGATCTGGCTGGGTTGTTACTAGAAAAAAAGTAAAATCCACATTAAATTTGTAAATGCATCTTTTTCCTTCCAGACTCCAGAGTAAAACTGTATTTTTCTTCCTCAAAATGCAGCGTTACCAAAACAGCATCCAGAGTGTATAATCTGAAAACTCCAGCATGGTGTTTCAGGGGTAAATAGACTGCAGTACATTACCGCCATTCTACCTTACTGGACAACACTCTTTACAATTTGCCTTTCATTCACACACACATTCATACATGCTGGCAAAAGAGCCATGCATGGCGCTGGTCTGCAACTTGGGACTCAGGTCTTGCTCAAGGACACTTCAACATGCGGACAGGAGGAGCCAGGGGATGGAACCTGCAACCTTTTAATTAAAAGGGCCACAGCCGCCTCTAAACTGTTAAACCAAGCTTTAACAAAACGAAGATGTAAACCAGCCCAGTGGGGGTAATAAGACAACCTTTGTTGGCCTATAACTTTCTCTGTGATTGCTAATGTCAACACGGCAGAGCTGTTTCCATTAATCTGTATTAATTTTAATTTTGTCGGAAGACATGAAATAAGGATTTAGTCAGGTGGGTTGTCTTTCCCACTCGTCACCAGATGTTCTTTTGTTTGACAACTGAAAAAAAAGGGCAAAGACGAGATTTTGTCATTTTCACGGTGTTTCACTTTGGACGGATGTCTCTACAAATAATTTAATTTGTTCTCGTTTTCGTAAAGATATCCACAATAAAACACCTAAACAACAGCAAAACAGCAACATCTCTCCTTTACTTTGCTCAGTCTCATCTCCTTAAAACTCCTTTCTGCCCCCTCCTGCTCTCTGTAATCACCCACACTGTGTTTGAATTTTCAGATGTATCCATTCTGCATACTGTTTCAGAAAGATTAATGCTCGGAGACAGAGAATCAAAAGATGTCTTTTCACATTTAGCCGGCATGGTGGGAGTATTTTCAGTGCAACCTGATGAAAGAAATAGGGAAAGAAAGCAGTTACCTGCTTCTACATAGGTGGGAGGAGGTGTTGAAGGGTTGGTGAGAGAGGCGTGGTAGGAGGTGATGAATGCTGCTGTGCCCGGACCAGTAGGGTGGAGAGTGGCCTCCTCATATGAAGGTGGTTCCATCAGGAGATCCACCAATCAAAAAAGAACCTAATGGTAATGAGAAGATACAGCAGATAATTCACATGTAATCGACACACAAAGACACACTCTCGCACATCAGCGAGGACCTCTCAGCAGTGGCAACCATAAGACCCTGCAGCGCATAGTGAAGGCTGCTGGGCGGATCATTGGTGTCCCACTCCCCTCACTCCTCCCATTGTGGGTGACCCCAGCCCCCCCTTACACATGCTCTTCAGCCTCCTGCCATCTGGGAGAAGGTACCGGAGCCAGCAGCATAGTGTTGCGATATATTCGGTAGCAATACTGTGTTGATACACAGACGCCAAGTATCAACCTTTTATTATATGTGTTGGTCAGTTTTTCTGCTTGACAATCCCATTTTGCAGCAATACAATACAAGTGAGATGAACAAACAGAGAAATGTATCTATTTAGATAAAACAGATGTTGACAACGTTTTGTAAAATATACATATACATACAATATTACAAAATATTGTAATGTGTTTAAAATCACAATAATATTGTATCGTATCGTATAAGTATCGTGATGATATCGTATCAGGAGGCCTCTGGTGATTCCCACCCCTTCTCGCCAGGCTGTCAGAAAGCTCAACCCCCTCCCATCTCAACCTCCCTCTGACCCCAATAACTCAATTTTCAATTGCTCTGTATGTCTGGCACATATTGCAAAATTGACAATAAAGTTGACTTGACTTGCTGGCATTTAGTGTAGCCTAGTAAAACCTGTTAATTGATCTGTTAGTTAGCAGGATCTGTATAAAAATGGACTTGGCGTTGATAAAATTCACAACATGCTCCTGGAAGGTCTCAAAAAAGTCATGGAGGAGTCAGTGGACACTGGGAAAAAGACCAAGAAGGACGTTTACGTCATAATTTACCAGTGACCAGTTCTCAAAAGGGTTTAAAAGGCTGGTGAGCAGAGCTGGAGTTAAGCTCATGAGTTCTTTGATAAGATTTTTGTCAAACAACAAGCGGGTAGTTTTGGGGCTGTAGATCCAGATCCAGTTGTGGAATGATTTCATAACATTGTAATGTATGGACATCTTACTGTTTTCTAATTGTTGCTTGTAAACAATCAACAATATTTATCGCATGATTGATCGTATCAAGTGGATCGGGACTCAGTTGCCGATTTTCTCTTGTTATTGGTAGAGGTATGTGCTCCTTCAAGTGCTCTCTTATTCTCATACTACAACATGGCATGTCCTCAGTTTTGCCGTGTACATGTAACGGTTCCATGTTGTCACTGCTGTCTCTATTTAGTTTCTTTCTACCAGTCCAGTGAATACAAGTACACTGAATACCAGTGAATACAAGTACACTGAATACCAGTGAATACAAGTACAACGTGATACACGTGGTGCATCACGTTGCTGCAGTTGAAATCTGTAGCTCTGATTCTGTTGTGAAATTGAAAGGTATTTTTCTCCTCCCTCCCCTACGACAGATCAAACAATAGAAAGGTATGCTCGAGGTGGCGGTGTTCACCCGTCCGACCTTTCAACAGATCAGCAGAGTTTTAAAGTGACAGTGTCAAAACAACACAACACACACTGAAGCAGCGTCATAGCCATTTCAAAGGCAAAGCAAATATCCTGGCAAGTTTTGAACATTTCCTTAAGTACTTTCAAAGTTCAAATGTAAAATTCATCACAAAAACAAAAACATGCACTAAAAAGTACCAAAAGTAAAAGTAGGTACTCAGCAAGAATCAAATATAGTATACACTCTAAGAAATAAGTCCGTAGAAATGACAGAAAAAAACGTAATTAAAAACCATAATTGAAGAAACATTTTCTGTTATTTCAAATGTTATTTCCCGTTCTCTCAGATAAAGTCATTTTTAAGCTTGTTTCAACGCTTCTTATTTAGTTTTTGGCGCTTTTTTACACATTTTCAAGGCTTTTTATTCCACTTTTGAAGCTTTTTTGAGGCTTTTGATGCTCCATTATCCAGGAACCTACTGGGGAAATGTAGACGGAGCACAGATAAAGTCCCATAATGCAATCTGATATATAAATAAACACAAATACAACTGTAAATCATTTTCTATGGACAATTTCTGTTGGAAAACATCCAGTCATACAGCTGTTAATAAACAGAAATTTCTTAGTGTGTATTATTGTATTATAATAAGTGATGCATTAATGTGCGCATCACTTTGTTGCTGGTAAAGGTCAGGCTGCTTTATGTACTGGGTATCTTATTCTATAATATTACATTATACTCTATTTATTGATTATATTTTTTATTAATAATCTGAATCTGCAAAGTAACTAGTAACTAGTTTTGTCAAATAAATGTGGTAAAAAGGTCAATATTGGCTTCCGGAATGTAATGTATAATGTGTAAAAGTATAAAATGGTAAAACATTCTCAAGTAAAGTCAAGTAAAGTACAAGTACCTCAAAATTGTACTTAACGCTATAGTATGTAGTTTCTGTCTTCCCCATGAGGAATTCTAGGTAATGAAGACAAAACTGTTGGTATGTCCACATGATACAAGCCTTACGTGATCGCCCATCACCCCCACCCCTCCTCCACACAGTTGCTAGTAGCCAAAGAGGACAGGAGGATTAAAAAAACATGATGAATTACCTTCAGGAGAGGTAATTATCATCACTCGAGCATCTGGGCGGGAATGTCACTGGACGACACAATCTTCTGAACATAGTCACACTGAGAAATACAGACTGTGTGGAGCTGATAGTCTTGAACTGGTTTTGTAGCAACTCATTTGGCAATGGCTTGAATGTAACTGACGTTTATTAATATAAAAAAGTTACACTCTGAAGCTTTAAGGAAATGTACTAAGTTACATATTCCACCATGGCATTTTTTAAAACAGGTCATACTCGCTATCATCTTAACAGTTAAACTCGTACTATAAATTGAAAACAACACACTGTCCTTACAGTATGAACACAGTTATATCCTGAATCATGTAATTCCACGTCACCATTTCTCCAAAATATGTTATCATGCCAATAAGTCACCTCAATCAAACAGTATCCGCAATTAGACACACCGGCTGAATGCAGCCACGTAATTCGAGCTCACATGCTCACGTTCATCTAACATAAACAAGACACAGCCAAAGCTGTGATCAAAAGAGACACACACCTGCCTCAGTCATTAACACATAATCTGAGAAGAGAAGTACTGTACGTGTCCTACTTCACTTATTAAACAGTGTAATGTGTGAGATATATCAGAGCAGTGGTCTTACCTTTGGACAAATAAGGAAGCTCAGCTGGCAGGAGGAAACCCAGCCCATGTGTGGCAGATGTGACATCACAGCCTGTTGAACCTGTTTTCCTCTGGAATCAGAAACATTTGACTTCCCACAAACTGAAAACCGAACCCTCTTTGCCCGTTTCCCTTCTACAAACTTCACTGCCTTCCCTCATGTGATTATTATTCCAAATCATTCTCTGGTAAGCACTTTATTTACAGCAGTTGCTTTTTTGCAGATTATTACCAATACATTTAAATGTATTGGTAACTGGTAATCTGCAATATTTGCTTAGCATGTATACATTCTTTTATTAACAAGAAAATGAAATAAAATCAAGTATGTGAACATAAAAGGATTTACTGAATAACATTCCTTTTGCTTTATATAGGAGCATTCAACCTTGAAGATACAATACAGTATATACCCTTCATCAAATAAGCAAAACTGCTTCAAGTGCTACATTAAAAAAAAAACAGCTCAAGTGGTAGCTGGGTCCCCCTTCCAAGGCCCCGGGGTGGCCCATGCAAAGATCTGTGTGGCTAGAGTGGTTTGGATAAGGGGCCCAATTTGGAAAATTTGGTCCCCCTGTCCATATTTCCTGACAGTGTGTGTGCAGCCACCCCCTTGTAGTTGGGGAGTAGCAAGCCGTTTGGCAGTAGCAACGCGTGGTGGACGACTAGGGTGGATGCTTTGACAATGTCCTTTATTTAGGACGGGCCTGAGCCATTCGCAGCATGCAAGTAACAAGGACTCAAATCAGGTTCCAGCTGCAAGTAGCCAGGGCAGGGTGCACAACAAAGACATAACACAATAGTTGTGTGGAAATTACAAACTAATTATTATAACCTGTGAGTATTTGTAGTTAGAAATGTTACAGAACAAGTAGCCGGGGCAGGGTGCAGAACAACGTCATTAGGAAGGTTACACAAATATAAAGTAATAACCTAGTCTTTACAGTACCTTGGTTAAAAAAGGCAGTATGGGAGTTCCGTATCACATCCTTTATGATTTGTTTTGCTAAAGATTTTTTCCATTCATTCATTGATTCCTATTTAAACTGGGTGGTCCAATAAGAGTAGTTTACTCTTTTGCATTGTGAAAGATAAACAAAATAAATAAATGGTTTATAACAATATTTGTTGTGCAGTTGTAAACTATGATGCCCCAGAATTTTTATATATATGTTTATATTAAATAAATGATAATGGAAAAAAAAGTAGTTTTTTAGTTTTATAGTTCATTTATATTTCAAAATCACATTCTTCCAAAGTCTGTTTTTATTTCATAATATCACTTTTTATGATAGATAAATATCATGTTAACCGTGTTAGCTAAAATCTTCAGATTTAATCAATGCTTGATATACTTAACATTAGAGATGGAACAAATATTTAGCCAGAAACCATAAAACTGAAAAGCTTTTTATAATGTAGTGGATTAATATAATATTATACTGTATTTGATTTACATTAAGTGTATACGTTAATTTATCATATATAGTCACTGAATCACTTTAGAAATATATAATATCTACTTATGATTCATGGTTCCCAGATGTTAATGACTCTCATGGTCCACAATTTTCCTCTATGGCTACCAGTTTTTATACAATATTTTAACATTTCAACCACAATTGGATGTGAAATGCATCGATTTATGCAACACTTGTCTTGTCGATGTCAGTTAGGAATGAGAAGCACAACTTTGTTTCTATCTTTTCAATGTCCTTCCTCCTGTGCATCATCACAGTTCTTCTCTTCACCCTTAACATTTAATTTCTTCCCTTCAGCATTCTGGCCACTTAAATGTCTCTTATTTTCCACTTGCTGTAAGTTGTGATTATGTTATGACTTATGCTATGGCACATGTAGAAGATTCTGATTCATTTATCACAAAATGACCTTGTATGGTAAACTTATTTAGGTTTTATTTATGTTTTTCATTACTCCAATCAAAGTCAGAAATAGCCTACGTCATATTTAACAATGTTACTTACTTGTTACATAAACGTGTAATTGAACTCATTAGACATTATGAGACATTAAATGTAATATTTACACACAGGGACTATTATGTTGTAAAAAAACATATTCGATTTTGTATAAAAGCAAGTATTAAGACAAACCTAAGCAGTGTTTTAGACCCATTGTAACCCAAATTAATTGTATTAAGAATAATTGGAAGGTTCTAAATTGATCCTGAAAGTGACATCACAGCTCATCTTTAGATGTTCCATTAGTAGGTACCTCTGCAGACTCATCGGCCTCCTGAAAGAGAGAAAAAAGAAAATGGGAGACTGGTGTGTAGAGTAGATTTATAATTACGGGAGAAATATATAAAGTAGCAGTAAAAACACTAACCTCATCAACAACGCTGTCACCTTCCTCATCATCTTTATCATCCTCATCTTCCTCCTCATCACTTCCAGCCTCAGGCATCACTCCTCCATTATCCAGGAACTTAGACAGGGTCTCCAGATCCCTATTTCCAGTGTAGTCGACCACCTAGGAGGAAGAGACAGAAATAAAAACAGGATGAGAAATATCCAGAAGCTCTAAAAGAATCGTACAAACATTAGGTCTGTTTGCCAAGCTTGTGTAGCCGAACATGTGTTTAAGTTTGTATATGTACCTCTTTGCCACCAGCCGGGAAGTATTTGAGCGTTGGGAATCCCTGGATGGTAACAGACTCCACCTCGTTGGTTGTGGAGTCCATTTTGGCTATGATGATGTCATCTTTGTCAGCATACTTTTCGCCCAGCTGTTCCCAGATGGGAGTCAGTTCCTTACAGTGTGCACACCATGGAGCATCTAAACACACACACACACACACACACACACACACACACACACACACACACACACACACACACACACACACACACACACACACACACACACACACACACACACACACACACACACACACACACACACACACACAGTGCTGTTAGAAGATGAAATAAATTGGGTAACAGGTTTTGTATTAGTGTGTTTCTGAAATAGTTCAAAATTTTTAAAATTAAAATTTGATGATAAAGAGATGACTTGATTTAATAAATTACAGTTTGAGTTTTACAGTGCAGACTCAGGCAGGCAGAAAAACTGTCTTACAGAACTCCACAAAGACGTTTTTGGTCGGGTCCAGAGCAACAGACTCAAAATTCTTCCCCACCAGGACTTTGACTGGTCCTTTATTCCAGTCCTCTGGAATCTCCTCAGACCGATAGTAGGGCTGCACCACAAAACAAGATTGTTAGTTATATTTGACATGAAACGGTGTGTGTGTGTGTGTGTGTGTGTGTGTGTGTTTTACCTCGGCAGTGCCGTCCACAACGTCTTGGCACAACTGTCTCAGTGATTTTACGGTAAGATCCTTGGCACCAATGCGAAACTTGTTTCCTGTGTCCATTTTGATCAAGCGTGCAGTGGGGGCATCATTCTCGGACACGCCGAAATAATTCAGCACATTAGACGGGGCTTCTGTTACATCAATCGTAACGAACAGCATCTACAGAAAACACACATAAAAACAAAGACAATATGGTTGAATTAAGCTTGATGTCTTTACACACACACACACACACACACACACACACACACACACACACACACACACACACACACACACACACACACACACACACACACACACACACACACACACACACACACACACACACACACACACACACACACACACACACACACACACACCTTGCCCTTGAACTCTCTGGCAACGGCCCTGCAGTCGTCCACTATGGCTTTCTGACTCTCCACAGAGGAATTGATGATCAGCAGGCTGTGCAGGAGGATGCTGGAGGTGAAGATTTTATCTGCACTCTGAAAAAACAAACAAACTGTAAAAAATGATTTCAATATAGTTTAAATTGTATATGTCTAATCATGTGTGTGTGTGTGTTTTACCTCCTTGCTGAATGGGATGATCAGCTCCAGGCTGTTTTCCTTGATGAAAGTAATCAGATTTGTTTTGTCCAGCTTCCCTTCTTCTGACAATGAAAAGTCTGCTCTGCCGTCATCAAACTAGCGCACACACACGCACACACACACACACACACACACACACACACACACACACACACACACACACACACACACACACACACACACACACACACACATTTGTTTTACAATGGCAGGCCTAGTCCAAACCTTGTTATCTATTCTAATTCTGAAACAAGAAGCACATGCTGTAAACCGATTAGTCATTCCAGGGAAAGTTAACCAACAACAAATGTAATAAGTGCTTACATGTGTAATGTATGAATTAAACAAACATGTGTAATTTCATTTAAAATTCATTATATTGTTATCAGGACTGATGGTTGGGCAAAACAACCCAAACCTTTAGCCCCTGGGATTTGATTTGATTTGGTCATAAAACAACATTCACATAAAACCCTTGACCAAATATTCAAAACTAAAGACAGATTTAATCCAACACGGGATTTAACTAAAATAAATACAACAAATTATAAATACCATGGATAGATTATCAGCCCCTGGCACATACAGTACATGTAAAAAGCCCCCCACCACCACTCCTGCATAGGATCAAGACACCCAGACTGAAACAGTTGCAAAACAACATCTCTGTCGTTTTTAGTTGTTTTGTGTCTCTTCCCGGCCATTTTGTCTGTCTCTGCAGTCAGTCTGCATTCATTTGTGGTTGTTTAGTGTGATTAACTTTTCAACAAAAATGTTACAATAGCAGTCACTTTAAATAGTAACTCTGATCCAGGGGCCCTGAGCCCTTGACCCACGTAACACAAACAAGTTGTTGCATGACACAAAAAAAGAATATAACTTATGTCATTATTCTAAATTTAAATTCTACACTTCAAAAAAAAAAAAACTTTTAAAGAAGCCAGAAAAGGCAAAACATCCTCAGCTTTCTATCTTTGTGAGGACAGTTGGTCATTTAAAGGGAACATAGTGTATTCACTAGATGGCAGCAAAGCTAACATGCTCACAGCTTTTTGTATCTTCGTTCTGCCTTTCTCTAAAATACTCTGTGCCTTTCAGTTAGTATCATAGCATGTTCGTACTTTTTTGAAGAGCACCACTGAGTTGGCTTTTACTTCATACTTCTGGAAAACCTCCGGACTTGCTGACACAGCAAACTCTGTGTCAGTAACCTCCAAAGCAAGCTCCTTGAACACCTTGGCCGCCTCGCTTTCCAGATTCTAATATAAAACAGAAATATAAATATTAATGGAATTATAAGTATGTAATTATATGACTTACTAGTAATGTTAGATCAAATGAACAAACATACATCAAAGAATCCTACAACAGTGATATTATGGGACTCGACGAACTGAGCTGCAGAGTCTGCAGAGTCGAGCACCGGAGCCCCGGGGCCTGCACGGCGCTTCATCCACTGGATTATTCCATTTGCTGTCCTCTTACCTAGAAAATGAAGGCATGTCAGACATATTTTAGACACTTTGACACACCAAGATATAAGATTTTCTTTTTCTTTTTTAAAGTCACAGACCAACCAGGTTATAAACATTTACAAAAATATATGTTGATTAAGGCAAACAGAAAAACTTGGACATTTTGGGAAATACTTTCTATATAGGTAGATTTTTGGATTGAGCAAGAGTAGCTGTTTCCCTTTGTTTGCAGTCATTATGCTAAGCTAAAACAAACCGATCTAAGCTAAATTAAGCTAAGCGGGATGAGGTTCACCTAGCATACAAAAATGAGGGTGGTTTCAATGTTGTCATCCAAGGAAACAAATAAGCGTGTTTCCCCAAATATTTCTTTAGCCAGATGTTAAAAGAAAACATAAAATGAAATTAGATTAAACAAAACACAATTGATTTGCACATTCAACCGTAAAAGAAAAAATACTGTTGATCCAATCAAACAGCTTAAGGCATGTATAAGACGGTAGACAGGTTCAGCAGTGAACAGGTAAGATATGTATATATATACACACACACACACACACACACACACACACACCTGTTCAGGTTACAGTTAGTGATGACTAGGCACATGTGGTTGTGAATCTGAGAAGCTTGACAGCTTTATATTTTGTGTGTGTTTACCAGTTTAGTCTACAGTTACATTGTGTGAATGCAAGCTTGATGGGAAGGGATGAAGGGAGTGGTGAAATGAAGGGCTGATATGGGTGTGTGTGTGTTTTACCATACAACCATTCTACAGTTACATAGTGTGTTTACCAGTGTAGTCGACAGGCTGTTTGCGGTCTCCGTTAACAAACAGTTTCAGAGTTGGGAAGCCTCCAATGTCAAACTCTTCTGCCAGCTCCGTCTCTTCTGTGGCGTCCACCTTGGCCAAACGCATCGCTGCTGCTTCTTCCTCCTTCAGCTTCCCAGCAGCCTCTGCGTAAAGAGGCTCCAGCTGTTTGCAGTGGCCACACCAGGGAGCATCTACACACACACACACACACAGATAGTTAATTTCTTTACACAGCATGGGACTGTGTTAAAATGTTTCAGTGTAGAAGAAATCCTGGAAATCAATAACCAGCAGAGATGCAGCTACTCAACAGGCCTCTGTTCTGTCCAGTTGTTGCTATCACAAGCAAAGATACACATGGAAATAGGCTGCTGATAGAAACAGTGGCAGTTTGGCTTTATCCCCTTTACTCTTTTCCTTGTCTGGACCTCTCCACTTGCAGTGCTGAACTCATCTGTGGGAGAGTTGAACCAAGAGAGCATCTGGACAGGAGAGGCCACGTGTTTTCACATTTGTATGATAACGACTCAGAGCTCATGAGAGCTAGAACAGACAAAAAGACATGTATTCTGTGATAAATGCTCCAAACACAAGGTCCACCAAGGTAAGTTGTCCCACGGCCTTCTTTAGCAACATTTTAGTATGAGTATGCAAGGTCAAGAATGAACCTCCATATCCATTCTACTCTGCATGTCTTATTTAGGAACGTACCATTCTTGGACACCTTTTAACACAAAACTTCTCAATAACAATCCATTTTAGTGCAAAATATGTTGCCACTGATGTGGTTTGTGCTAAAAAAGCAACACAAATGTAAGAAAAATAGATTTGATGAAATTCTTTGCACTTGTTTGGCACAAGAGTTTATTCATCATTAACAGTGTGCACTCTACATTAGATATAAATCATAAGTACTTACAGAATTCAACCAGTAGATACTGATTCTCGCTGAGTGCTCTGGCAAAGTTGTTGATGTGGAGAACCATCACATCTTTCTCCTCCTCTATCTCCGTTGTTTTCTCTTTCTTTGGTAGCTCTTCGGTGTCCTCCTCATCTCCTGGATTCTCTTCTGTCTGAGAATCTGTCTCCTTCGATGCGTCGTCTTGTGTTTCTGTCTGTTTGGCGTCTGTGTCGTCGGCCCGGATGCAGGAGGCCCACAGCAGCAGGCCCAGCAGAGTTATGCTCAAAAGTGTGTGTATCTTCATGTTTCTGCTCTGGTACCTCTGCTCATGTATGGACACCCACAGTACATGTGTCACTAAAAGTTTGTACCTTTATGTGTCTAAGATGGAGAGTGTGTCAAAATGTTACTGGCCTTCCCTGTCATCCAATCAGACGGTGCGCCTTCACGGGACTCTAAACCAATCAAATACTGCCCTGTAGATTGAGAATGGAGCAAACTGGAGGATTTTCTTTCAAAGCTTCAACGACTCTTTCCCTCCTCCCTCTTCTATTGACTCTTCTCTGACAATTTTTTTGTATTGTGTCTTTAGCTTTTAGAACTCGTCACCCACCAGATGGTAGCATGTACGTGTGTATACTTCTTTAATTATTCACTCCTCTCTCTCTGGGCCTTATCAGACCATTTTCATTTCCATCATTTACCTAAAAACAGCAAGAGAGCACAATCATGATGTGGATTTTTATGTTCCCTTATCTCACTATTTCCATTTATTTAACCTAAAGCAAACACTTTCCCCTCTCCCCCCTCTCTAACGTTAACAGAAAAGACAGGACTCAAAAAATCAAGACCTGAGGGCTATTTGGAGTCGAGTACTGCCAATAACATGTCAGCAGTTTCATGCTACGTGTTGTCCCTGGAATGGTTGTACATTTTAATCCCCTAAAATGCTCAGTTAACTAATTTGTTATTCTAGTCTTACATCGAGGACCCATCTCTCGCTCTCCCTTTGTTTCCTGTCATCTCCCTACTTTCTCTGATAAAGATATAACATGCCCCAACATAAAACAGAAATTTAGTATTGCACTTCCATAGAGTTGGGAGACCTATGTGAGACAGTAACTAAGAGGCTAAAAGCAGTATTTCACTGCCATATGGTTGAAAGTTTTAAGCTCTTTTCACCTCTGACCACACATAGCTTCCCTGATGGCCAGAAGTGTGCTCTGTTGCACCTGTAACCACATCCAACTGTGATGTCACAGTGTCCTCAAGTACACCTGAACATCATTGTAGCAAGGTGAGGAGGTAAAGCACCGGAGGTCTAAGAATAAGGCAAGAACAAAATAAATGGATTTTCAATTTTCAATTCCTGAGAAAGTTGGATTTTTCATCAAAACAACACTTCCTGCATGACTGGATACCACTAGAGGTTAAAAATAAATAATTTGAATTTTGGTGAACTAACCCTTTAGGACAAACAAATGAAAACTGTGCACATGTATTGATTTGTTTCTGCTTTTTTTTCTTTTTTATTAAACTTTATACAAGTCTCTATCTCTATAGGTTGAAAAGGACATGAAAAAAGCTGTGAGTCCCAGCAGGCTGTGGTGTTTAATGCTGCATGTGTGTGTTCTCCGTCAGCGTGTGTGTGAGCTCCGGGTTTGGATCCCAGTTTGCCAGCAAGTCACTGAAGTCCGGCTGAGTGCTGTCGAGGGTGTGTGTGTTGTAATGTGGGAGCGGGTTGTAGTGCTTGTGTGTGCTAGCGTCTGTGTGTGTGCTGTCCTGCGAAGGTGTGTCACTGTTTGTGTGTGTGACAACAGGTGTGTTGCTGAAACTGACCAGAGAGCAGTAGGGGACTGGCTCAGTCCAGAAACTGAGCGGGAGATGCCGCTTGATCATTGGTCGACTGCGTCCCTGACTCGGGACCCTGTGGTTGAACAATTCAGCCAGGGGCCCCAAACTGCTGTTGCCCTTAGAAACCCCGACTCCTTGATCATCAGCACAAGTCATCAGGCTGTTTTCTTGCTCCTCTGGACTTCCCGCTCTTGCGAGTTTCAGCAGGTCGTCATAGTAACGGAGACGCCCGCTGGTTGTGACGGAGACCGAGTCGCTGTAGATGTCACAAGCTTCTTGATCCCGGAGCAGCGACCAAAGTACCGCTGGATGTCAAGGCTGATGAGATCTGCAAACCTGAGCAGCTGCTTGGTCACATCCAAAGCAAAGTGGGCAGAATTTAAAAAACCCTCCTCCAAACATTCCTCCTCTTCCTCCTGAGCCTCAGACTCTTCATCCTCCTCCTCCTCCTCTTCCTCTCTTTCTTCCTCATCTCCCCTCACTTCTGGCTTTTCCTCTAGCATCTCCACATCTTTGTCTTCCTTGCATGGAGAGTATTGGAAAATCAGGGGGAAGAAAGCTGGAGTCGGGGCCTGGACGACAAAGTTTCTCATGATGCCTGCCGCCATGTTGGCTTATTGATGCTGGAGAGACAGTTACAAAAGAGTAAGAATCAAATTGGAAAGCAGTTTGTTGACAGGATACATTTTTTTGAAATTGGTTGAAAAGGAAAAAACTTGTAGTACCTTAGCCACCAGGTTCAAGTGAATCTGTGTTGAAGTCCGAGGAAAGGTTTTTCATGGGTCATTGATGGATCCACGTGTGTGTGCATATGTAATACTGGACCACCAGGATGGTCACTGTATATATACCTCAGCACACGGCTGCAGACGTGTGTGTCTGCCGTCGGATGAGGCAGCTTCCAGAACAAATATTTGCATGCCGGATGGCCAAACACATTTTGTTTACTTTATCACTGGGCAACCAGGGAGGGGGTCCAAGGCTAATGGATCCTCTGCTAGGGGATGATGGAGAGTAGTTACACACACACACACACATTTTTTCCATCCCTGTTATCATGCTAGTTAAAGGATAAAAGAGCATGAAATCAAATCATATGCTGTTTTGACTTCTAAAGGGGAACACTCTGAACAGACATCAGCAGACAGAGGTACGGTGCAACCTGGCTGGACACGGCTCTCCTTTACAATATGACACACATATATAGAAAATCAATATTAGTTTAAGTACAGTATATTTAGAATATTTCACAACTTTACCTTGTCATCGGACATCGCTTTCTGACGGGGAACTGAAGCATATTACCTTGTAGAACATTGGAGTTACTGGTATACTGCTGCCTCGATTGGTTAGTTAGTTAGTGTTATTTTGTAACTTTGGTGATTTAAAGGGTTAGTTTGATCCACCAAAGTCACACAATAACACAAATTGTAAACATATTTCCAGAAAATAACCCAAAACTAAAATGTGGCCGTGTCTCAATACAAACAGTATAGTGTCCCTAAGCGCAAAATAAAAAAAAATCGTAAAAACAGTTGAAATATATTTTTATTAAAAAAAAAAAAGACTCAATCATTTCCTAAAACACCTGGGGACTGTAGCTTTTAGCAAATAATATGCAAACAGGGCTTGACTGTGTTTGTTTGGGACTACTTTCAGCTGAGGATTAATATCCATCCGGTGCAGCCGGACTGTGTAAATGGGATTGACCTAAAATAAACTAATGTCAGTCCATCTTAATGAAGGAGCATGTCATCATTTTCCCCTACAAAATGAATATATTTTAGATGTTTTGGGCAAATTTTGTTCTTTATTTTGCATTTCTTCAACCAGAAATATTTGAGATCTTCAGAATCATTAAAGTCTTTATTACCATAAACATAAAGTGCAGTGGATTCAAACAATGTTAGGCAGCACAATATTTGTAAGTGCCATGTTGCCTTTGGAAGATAAAGTCATGCTGGTTTACTTTACTGTAGATAACACAGAATAAAGTAAACTTATAATGTGTTGCTGTATGGATAATATGTATGGATAACATTTGAGTGCATGTATATAACATGTCAATCATAAAAGCGATGATTTTAACACTGATTAAGTCCTGATTTTACCAACATTCACATCTGTAACTCTGTAAATATGTGCATGTGCTTCTGTTTATATGTGCATGTTAGCATCTATGTGTGTGTGTGTGTGTGTGTGTGTGTGTGTGTGTGTTATCAGCACACCCTGACTCCCCTGGCCTGCCTGTCATCAGTATCCAGGCTTCTGTGTTGATTTTAGGACTAAAGATCAATAGCGGCAATATGTCAGCTCTCAAGAGCCTGACAATGAATTACACACGCTTTTAGGCACATAAGCACATAAACACACACACACACACACACACACACACACACACACACACACACACACACACACACACACACACACACACACACACACACACACACACACGTTAAAGATTAGGAGGCTGTTCTACTTGTAAGAAATTAACACATTTTCAAGTAAGAACAGTAGTGTTCAAATTTGCTTTAGATCCTCCTTAGTTCCTCTGACATACGTCTAGGGTAATGCACACTAGCAGAATATATTCATTTTACAAGAAAAATGTAATACTATAATTTGTTCTATTCAACTAATTTGTCATATTAACTCTTTTGTTAACTCCTTTTGCACACATTTTATGTCATGAAAACTTAAAATCAACTTATTGCATTACAATGCATACTTTCACAATATCTATATTTTGTTCATAGAATTATTTTACTAAAATTTTTTTTAAATACATAATAAAGTGGTCCCATTTACCAGCCTGGCTCCGCCGTCCTACGTACTTACGCTCAATTTTAATTTCCCTTCAGTACTATACATCTCTACTCGTGGTATAGTGTTAGGTTTTCTCCAGCCACATTTTTGGCGGTCCAATCAGCAAACAGAGGTAGTGGCTGAGAACAATGACATTGAGGTTGTGCGCTAAAGTTGTAGTTCCGTAATGACCAAGGGGGTAAGCCAGCATCCACGAAGCGTAGCTCATATGACACCATTTTAATGCTACCAGGCACTCAGCCGCCATTAGCATCCCATTGACTGCCATTCATTTTGGCGCCACTTTGACAGCAAATAACTTTACATCTGAAGCGTTTAAAGACTCTACTGTTTATTTCTAAAGAAACACGATAATTTATAAAATGCTCCATTACCTTATACCCCATGTTATGGCTCCATAGCAGATGTTTTTGTAAAAATAGGCTAACGATTGTGTCATAACCACGTGACTTACTGTTGCATAGTTAACAAATCACCGTATTGTCAGGAGAAGCACGCAGATAGTTTTGACTTACATCAGCTGTTTAGGTTTAATTACTAATGTTAACTAGCATTTTGGTTAGCAATAATTAGCCTGTGCCTATCTTATCTCCTTACATATACCTACGCTCTCCGTCTCTGCAAGATTCTAATGATTGAAGACTACAACTTTCAGACAGGTTGCTCTTGTCTACGTCGTCAAGCTCAGTTGGAGTAACCCTCAGCCATCACCGGAAAAGTGCTTCTTATATCCTTCACTGGTACTTTAACAGAGCACTCACCTTCAAGGAAGTTAACACTTGTCAGTGGAGTGGCCCGACTTGCTGTACACATGAAATGTTCGAGAGTCTGGAAAGACCAGGCAAGGAAAAGATTGCATTGACCCAACATTTTATATTTGTTTCCCAAAAGATTCAAGTGCTGAAGAGAAAAAGTTTCTCACACCATCCAGCAGACAACAGATCCAGTCTGTTTAAGTCCAATTTCTCCAAATTAGTCAGCAGGACAAAAGCTTGCTCCTGGATCTTTGGGATTCTGTTGAATGACAGATTAAGTTCAGTGCTGAGCTTTGAAGGTGCTGAAGGGATCGTCCTTAGGTTTTACCTCAAGCTGTTCCAGGACATTTGTCCACAGCATTGACACTGTTGAAGTTTTGATGCATTAGCAGATCGACAAACATGAGAAATGTCAGGATTCTCATCTTGACTCCCTATGAAACAAAAAATAGGAAAGCAACCATCAGGCCTTTTCTTTACAAAACAATCAAAGAATAAAACACTCAATCTTTGGCTGTGGCTAATACTGACACACGCAGTCATATTTATCAAACTGCCCCTACATCATCTGAGATCAATTTTAAATAAAAAATAAATATGACGTCCCTCCTATAAACATTTTGAGAATTATAACAGAAAAAAAGACCACTTTTTGGAGGACATACAGTTGAATTCAATATTCAGTTTTACTAAAATATGTCTTTTTGACAAGATATTTATCTATTTTATTCTACTTGTTGCTCAAGACCAAAAATAGAAGACCAACGCTTTTTTTATGTCATGTTGCCAAACGACTACGCACACGCCTTTTATTTTAACAAAATATTTAAAGTAATCATATTATGACTTTTGGCCTTTTCCCTTACCTTTATTGTGTTATACTGTATATTGTTTTGTGAATGTTATAGGTTTACAAAGTGAAAAAGCCCACCGTCCACCCCAAAGGGTCTTCCCATCTCTGTTCCATCTCAGTGTAAAGACACTGTTCACAAACTGCTCCAAACAGCTGTATTGTAGTCCAGCCTTTAGTTCCGTTATAATTGTGCGTCAGTGTGTAACACGTTATAATGCTTGCCTAGATGCTAGTGTGGCACACCCTCACACTCTGCTTCTGACTGGCTAGCTGTGCTTACCTAGCTACTGCACTTGTGCGACTCCCAACAAAGATGGAATAGAAGTGAGATGTCTCACTTGGTAGCTAAAACAGAGAGCTGAAATTATGAAAGTACTGGTTTCAAAACTAAATCAGCTAGAAGGCCCAAAGTCCTCCTTGCTGAAAAACAGACATGTACTGAATACATTGACTGGCCAAAGGAGAAATGACGCAACATTCTGTGGACTGATGAGAGCAAAATTGTTCTTTTTGGGTCTAGGGGCCGTAGACAGTTTGTCCGACGACCCCCATGCACTGAATTCAAGCCACAGTACACTGAAGACAGTAAAGCATGGTGGTGCAAAAATCCTGTTCTGGAGATGTGTCTCATACTGTGCTGTTGGGCCTATTTATCACATACCAGGGATCATGGATCACTTTCAATACATCAAAATACTTGAAGAGGTCATGATGCCTTACGCTGAAGAGGAATGTCTTTGAATTATTATACACTTTTTTAAACACACTGCTATTATTCTGAACACAACTATATGTCTGCTATTTCCTTGCTAGAGTGTGATGTGATTTGTGTCGTGCAGGTGCAACAGATCGCGTGCAAACCAATAGGGTGTCGGAATGGTATTTACACTTGTCATCCAACCACAATCAAATTCACTCTATCCGGAGGGTGCAATTTATCTTTAAGCTTTAAGCCTGTGTTCTGTAGAAAATAAAGCAGAGGATGTAACAGAAATAAAGACACATGAATGCACTTGTGGGCTCCGACAAGTGATTGAAATAGAGAGCAGCCAAGAAATAAAGACAGACAGACAGGTAGGTAGATAGATTACTACTAATTACTACATTATGTAATAAAAGAATGACTTATTTGTCGTTTAGTACAAAACTTTTTTTTTATTTTCTATGATCAAAACTGCAAAACATCTAGAAAAATATACAACAAAAGCTCAACCTTTCACAACATTTAACATTTGAAAATGGGAACATAAAAGAGAAGGAATATTCACATTTTCCCCATTAATGATAAAAGAACATTCATTTTTATTTCCTTTCTTTTACATATCAATGTTTTATGTGTTTGCAATTATTGTTAAGGTTCTTCTGCTTCGTTTTTTTAAATTTATTTTAAACATCGCCACAGTAGCCAGAGTCGTTGGAGAGTTGTGAGTTGGAGCTGCGGTTAGAGGAAGAGTTCCATATGTCCAGGTTCATGTGTGGCCCGAAGGGGTTGAAGCTGGAGTATTGGATGGGAGCGCACCTCCCCTCTGGTTCTCGGGTAAAGGGAGAATGAGACGGGGTGATGGGGGACACGGGAGACATTGGGGCTGACCGCTCAGGTTGAAAGTGGCTCTGGTAGTGCTCGCTCTGGGGCGTCCAGATGGATCCAAACAGACTGGACATGGGAGAGAGGCTTCGGGTACCCGAGAAGTATGGCTGTGGATGGCGGAGAGAGAGAGGTGATATAAGCTGTGAAGCTACTTTTTCTGTGATATTGTAGCTGCTTTGTATGCTGTCCAAAGTTAATTCTCAGTGTTCTACTTCAATGACATTTTCTAACCTTACCTGTCACTGTGCTCTGCTACCTACGGCCACTTGGCAGTCTGTTCCCTGCAGTGATGACCTGGCTGTCGTTTCTCTGCATTTCTAATCTCGTCTCTCCTCCAAAATAAAATCACCTCTCCGCTCTAGTCTCTCTCCACCCTCAGCAATAAAAAGTTATCTTTTCGGGAGTTGTAGTGACTAGTGGTTTTAACGCATGCCATACAACATCCCCCTGTCCATTTATACATTTTTTCACATTTGAAAAAGGCAAAAATATCATACATATATTTTTTGAGAAATAAAAATCCATTAAAGCCTTGTAACTTGCCTACAGTACTCAAACATACAGTACTCAAACATGCAAGAGCCCAACCATTTTTTGTTGTCAAGTAGATATAACATGCTCTTAGTAACATTTAGAATTTAAAAGTGTATTCGGTTGTGTAGCTTTGGATAAAATTACTCACCAATTATAGTTTGATGTTTATAAATGTCAAATTATTACCCTACGGTATTAGCGTTCATAGAGTTCAGATTTTTGAGACCAGTATTTGAAAGTAAAATATTCAAACAAATAAAATATATATTTAAAAAAACACTCATGAAAATGAATTGCTATCAATTAAAATTGCTACTTCAACAAAACTGAATTAAAATAAAAATTACACTTGCAGCTTGTAGGACAATTATGCGTTAGGCCTGCACGATTCGGAGAAAAATATGAATCACGATTTTTTTTTGCTTAGAATTGATGTCACGATTCTTTGCCACGATTTTTCTGATCATGACAAAACAAAACATACTGGCAGTACCAAACCAAAGTTATTATATTTTTGCATTTATCATTAGTTTTATTGCGTTTTGACTTTTTGTTTTCAAATTCCAAGTTTTTATTAGTTTTAGTCTTTTTTGTAATATGGGTTATTTGTCAGGGGATTCAAAAATGTCAGAAAAAGTATTGTGTAATAATAACAAAAACGTCATACAATTTTAGAAATATGTATTCACAATGTATTTAACAATAACACCAGTACAAACAATGTACATATGATGATGAGCACAGATGGATGTAAACAGTCAACACATGACGCCGCAGTAAGTGCAGAATGTGATTGACGTGTTCTAAAGAAGACAGACATCAACAGGTGTTTTAAACTTTGGTTCGAGTATAGGGGCGAACTTTTTGAAGTCAATCGGCTCACACAGTTGTGTAGACATCCCAGTATTAATCCACATATTAACCCGCTTTTGGTTTTCCTGCGTATTTGCTAACCAGCTATCGGGTCGTTGGTGAAAGCCTGCCTGTAGTGGTCTCTGTCCTGCTGCTGGTCCTAGATATCCATACATCCGTGGCCGTAACATTACCGGGGTTAGCTTCTGTCTCGGTAAAAGGGGGCTTGGCATTCTCCTTTACCTTGTTAAGGTAAGCTAGCTTAGCCTCCTTGTGTTGCTTTCTCAAATGTAGGCTACTTTCACATTTTTGGGATGTTTCCCTGTAAAAACTGTCCACCTATTTTACCACCTTACACTGCAAGGCACTTGCTTTTATCTGACATAGTCATAATCAAATAGGACTCTGCCGCTTTCTGCCAACTTTCAGAATTTCTGGGTTCCCTGTCGGAAACTATACACGTCTACGGGAAATGTCATTGTACAAAAAGATATAAAGTTATTTGCTTTATGAAAGACATTGACAAAGACGAAATCTCAGGACATTTACTCAATAATTTTAACCAAACAGATTTTTTTTGGCACCTATGGCACATTGGGCATCACTACAAGCCTGGGAGAGCATTGCAGAGCTTGGGAGCGCTTTAAAACCTGTTTTATACAGTCTATGTTTAAAACTGACAGAGTAATAGTGTTTGTGATGCAGTCGGCACCTAAAATTAAATGAGAACCAAATTCATTACTTTTTTTTTTTAAACCAAATTTATTTAAAAATTAAATCGTTAACAGGGTGAACCGAGATCTCGATTTTATAACGAATAATCATGCAGGCCTTTTACGTGTTGAAATTTATTTTTTGTATATGTGCTGTAATACACACCAATGCACTGTTTGATATATAGAATATTGTCAGCAGTTCAAAATAGTAACAGCAAAAGAGAACTGATAAAAACCCACTTTCGGTAAGACTGAACCTATTAAACCAGACAATCTTGTTCCTTATTTCTAATGTGACACAGAGAGCAGAGTGATGAAATTACAAGAGCTGAAAACTTACTCTAAATGTTATATGAGCCACAACAGAGAAGCCACTGCTGTTCAAAATGACACGACCACAAAAGAAAACATCCAGTTCTGCAATAAATCTGGGTGTTAATGTGTGCATCACAGGTGCTCGGGGGCTTGTAG
The DNA here is from genome assembly GCA_013375575.1 of Percina caprodes. Classification (NCBI taxonomy): domain Eukaryota; kingdom Metazoa; phylum Chordata; class Actinopteri; order Perciformes; family Percidae; genus Percina; species Percina caprodes. Next base: position 1,070,265 of record JABXJD010000072.1, on the reverse strand, counting down.
TGGACACAGGCGAGGCAGCAGGTTGATAAAGATCTCAAATATCTTGGTGCTAATCACAGCCTGCTCTCTCATTGGCCTGGCTCATGTTAAACAGTTTTAGCCATTCTAAGTACAACTAACGCATTTGTTTTTTGGTCGAGGCACTGTTCATCATGCGGCCTGTAAGCCTAGGAGAATAGTATTCATTTTACCTGCATCGCAATACACTAGAGCTGCAATGATTAATTAAATTAGTTTAATCTACAGAAACTTGATCTGAAATTATTTGAAAGAAGAAAAAAAAACATTTGTTTGACTAAACACGTGAAACGCTTATATTCTGTGTGTGTGTGTGATCTCACTAAAACAAATACTTAAGGTTATTTTTCTCAGTAAACTAAATATCTATATTTTGAATTGTTGATTGGACAAAAGAAGACATTTGAAGATATCACTTTGGACTGAAACAGGCATTTTAAATTTTTTTTGAAAGAATGTAATTAATTGACAACATACAGATTAATTGATAATGAAAATATGTTAGTACAACCAAGCTCCCCCCGACTATAATAAATAATATTCAGCTGAGAGCAGCCAGATCACTTGGTCCTGTTTAAACCATGAGTTCAGTATTGTGACCTCTTACCTTGCTGCCCACACAGGCTGCTGTATCCCAGGTTGATGGTGTTTCATGAGGCTGTTCCTCACTCCAGCTGGTCTGATTGCCGTGTGCATTCTGGGCCTCCGGACCGGGAAAACCACTTGTGAATGTTCCGTTACCTATGAGATGATTAGAAGAAACGAATGCTGAATCCTGAATCCAAATAAACCCTAAGAAAACAGAGGCAATGCTTGTTCCAACAACAGTTTTAAATCTATATCATCACATTTAAATATAGTACAGAGTGTGATGTAAATGGACTGTTCTTATATAACATAAATATATAAATAATATAAATAAATATATATTTTCTAATCTCAATGACTACTCAAAGCGCTTTTACATAGTAACCATTCACCATTCACAAGCATTTATACACTGTGGCCGTGGCTGCCGTACAAGGTGACGGGCAGATAAACACTCACACACATTTACACTGCGATGCGCAGCATCAGGAGCAACTCAGGGTTCAGTGTCTTGCACACTTGGACTGCAGTGCCAGGGATCAAACCACCAACCTTCCGATTGGCAGGCGAACACTAACACTGAGCCACAGTGGCCCACATATAGGGATATATAACTAGATTAAGGAATAAGACAAGTGCATGTCATGTTTGTACCTATGTAGTTGCTTTCCTCACAGTAGGGGTAGGGACTGTTGCATTGGCTGTTGGCACTACTCCAAGTAAACCTGCGGGGAAACAAAGAAGCATTTGATGGGACAGTTTGAACATGGACAGATAAAACTGCAACACTGATCTTCTGAAACACAAGGACACATTAATGCAGCACTGGGAAGGTAATTATTCAAACTGTAAACCATTATCACTTACCATGCCAGGACAGATAAAGAGCATCTTACTAATAGTTATTTTTTTGCAGATAGGGAGGTTGTTCAAACAGACGGGTGAAATAGCATAAAAGTAATAGTTTTCAGATGAATACACACAATTACCACAGCAGCAGCCATTTGGATTTAGAAGTTTAACATTAGAAAGATATTTTATATATTATTTATTTATATATATTTATCTTCCTTTTTAAAGAATGACTTCAGTGCCATTGTTTCTGCTCAAAGACAAGCTTAATACCAAGTCTTCCAGAGTTGCGGCCAAAGCCGCTGTTCACTTGACTTTGTTTTCAATTAGCAGGGAATTCACACGGAACCGCCCGAACTCTGCTGTCATTATGTTAAGCCTGCCCACCGACTCTACACACGATGTGATTGGCCGGACTAGAGTTTGGTTTTTCCAGCTCGCAAGCCAACGGAGAGTTGCTAGACTGAGGCTAGTTGCAAATTACATTTGCTGCCGCTAGGGTGCGTCTAGATTTCTAGGCTAGAGGAAAATATTGGGCCCTTCGGATAATTTCATTTTCAACTTTCTTCATCAGCTTTTCACTAACTTTGTCTGCTGTTCGGTGATGAATTTGTCATTAAAGGAGTCCCCTTTCACATTACAGATCATCATTGGATTCATTGTTAATATAAAAATAGTTATTTGTAAAAGGTTTTATAAAATCTGCATCTAAACACTTACCCATTGTATGATGCTGTGGTTGCTGGCTGAAGTATGTAGGGCAGAGCTTCGGTGGTGTTGTATCTGAACTCATTGGTGAGAGGGATGGATGGAGCTGACCATGTCTCTTCAGGCAAATACTGACCAGTCAGGTCTGAGGGAGCACATGACAACTTTCCATTAGAAAAAGAAGCAAAGCACAAGCGGTCTCTGTTGAAGACATCGGCAGGTGTTTATTTTACACTTAGCTTTTCCTTACAAAAATGAAGTATGTATTTACTATGAATGTCTTTACCCATGTTCCGGTCTACTCCTGCAGCAACAGCGGCAAAACTCGGGGCAAAGCTGGACGCTGTGGGATCTGGGCTTTGGCAAATGTCTTTACGGTACAAACTGTTCATGCTAAACAGAGAAAAGGTAAGAGTAACAAGTCAAACAGGGAACAGATAAACACAATTGTATATTTCCAAAAAATGACCTTCTAACAATACTAATTATAATTCAAAGGTTGTCATCAGTAGCCTGGCCATGGCGCATAGTGGATAAATACAATCAGATTTTACATTTTGATTCACACGTTTAAGTAAAAACTAATGCTAACACTATTTCTTTTTTTAGAAAAAGAAACCCTAATAGAATAGATAAAATAAACATTACTGTGCAACATGAATGTATATTTAGCATATTTGAAAGGTGTTTAGTTATTATGTACATTTTGTTGAACTAATTTCTTTTAATCCATATATAGAATACATTTCACATTGACCTTTTAAAACCAAATCTTGTGCACGTTACCACATAAATAAATCAGTTCATTTCCAGTTGAATGTGTGTGTGTGTGTGTGTGTGTGTGTGTGTGTGTGTGTGTTGAGGTACCTGAGAGCCTTGTAGTTTGTATTCATGGTCTGGTGGCAGTCTCTCTCTACTGGGTAGACGCTGTACTGCATGGAGTCCCCTGTAAAAACCAAAAAGACAAAAATCTGTTTGCACAAATGTCAAAGGAATTCTGTATTCGTCTGTAATACAATCCATGTTTTTCTATGACGATTATGCACTTTGTAAGTTGTTGAACTTAATAGTAAATTAATAGATCTGGTTTCTCCTAGATAAGGTAGTGTTCCTTACTTTTTCTAGATGAGGTAGTGCAGGCGTGTGTTCGGGCGTTGGGGTCTTTGTCTCCCTCCATGCTGCTGGCGCTGCTCCAGCTTCCCCAGCTCCCTCTGCTGGCCCTCACACTGCCTGACGAGCTGCCAGAGTCCGAGCCCGACTCACACATTCCACCACCACCACGCCGCTCTGTAGCACACTTCCGTCGAGTACGAGCAGGACACACACCTGCCGGACATCAATAAGGCCAGTGAGTTTCAAATCAAGTGTTTGGTTATTGTCAAGTTAGTAAAGCTGCAAAGAACTGGGACAGGTTCAGGAGGACGCCCACCGTTCTGTTTGACGGGGCTCTCAACACTCAGTCCAGGCTTTGGTGCTTCTAACTTGGAGCCGTTGCAGCAGCGGTTCCTGTTGCGGGGTCCAGTGACATGACGGTCCCCTGCTTTCCAATCGGGTTCTTTCTCCCTCTCTGGTATCACTACTGCATTGTGCTCAGGACCACTAGGACCAAACAGAAACAATGATTACACATCTCCTCTTACTGTCATTCTATAACACTGTCTGTCAATTTTTTTTCACTGCTGGTTGATGATCTGTCCCTTTTTAAATATGACACAACAAAGACCAGTGTCATATGGCATTTTACTCTGCAATGTCAGAATAAATGTAAATGTATTCATGGTGAGGTCTACCTGGAGACATTTTCTGTCTTCCTGCGACTCCTCTTTCCCTTATTATTTCCGGATGCAGTTCCAGTCTCCGAGCTTTGTGCTTTCTTTTTCTGGCCTTTGCCATCTTCTCTTAGCTGGAGACAGAAACAAATAAAGTACCAATTTTTGTTTGTTAAAGCGAAGCCATTGGTATTATAAGCTTTGCAAAATACATCAAATTGAGTACAGGCATAGTAAATTCCAGCACCTTCCTTACCTCCATTTCAGAAATATCCCTTTTTACAGAGTCAACCTTCTCTGCATAGTGCTCAGTGCAGCTCTTCTCTACAGGACTGCACACTAACAGGCCGGGTCTAGGTCCTGGACCCACTGTGATGTTATCTGGGAAACCAGCAGGCATTTCCATGGGAAACATAACTGCTGCTGGCACTCTATCTTCTATAGTGCAGTGGGAGTCTTCTTTAAAGCCTGCGGTTGACTTTTTAGCCATCTCACTGATGAAAGCTGGTTCATTGTTGTTGCAGATATCAGGGTCTGGTGTCAGGGGAGGGTCCGGTGTCAGGTCTTCATGCTCTTCGTCCATTGCCACAGCATCAGACGCTGCCGTTGAAGAGCTTGACTTGTATTTGGTGTAATAGAGTGAAACCTTGTGTTTTTTTTGTGGTTGGGACGTGGTGGTTAAGGGGCCCCTCTTTGAGGATGATTGAGAACGCGGGGTGGGGCTATTAGCCAAGGCTGGAGAGCCACGCCCCTTACCTTTGTCTGAGGTGTGACAGGTGTCCACATAGCTCTTACAACTGCCTTTTGTTTTACTGCACAAACAAGACACAAAAAGTATTTAAATCTACATGCAGTATTTGTGTTATGCATAGAGTTAACAGTAGCTACACTGTGCATACAAATTACCGAAAAACATTAGACATACTTTACTCCATTGGGTGCTATATTATTGACGAGACCGCTATCCCGGGAGAGGACAGAATTGTGGTTGCTCCTGATGCTGGGTGTGGAGAACTCAGTCAGGATATACTGGGCCTGATGGATAGCCATCAGACACACACCAAACAGGGAGAAGCTGAAACACAAACCGATATGACAATGTGTTACACCTCCAATACACAAACAAAACAATAATGAAGTACTATTGTGAATAGTTCAACTAATATTAGAATATTCTTTCTTTAATATAAATGTCCAACTCTGATCAGCAAAGGAGCATTACCGGCAACTTTTCTTCTTCTGACCCATCCATTAAACACACTACTTTCAACTGATCGGTTGTTTGTGTGGCTTTGTTTTTTTTATCATGTTAGCTAGATATCATGTTCATAACAAAGAACAGTTTGAATAATAGAGAGAGGAGTAACTTAAAGGCTGTGGGATCTCCATACTTAATAATTTTATAATTTTTTATGTGGAAAAAAATGAACTCGACAAAATATCATTCAACAGATTATTTCTACATATCTTGTGGAAGAGATCGTCAATGATCTAACACTAAAACACTAAAAAAGGTACTTACCATGTGAAGACCAGGGTGACCATCCAGAAAGTTTCCTCCCAGCTGGGGCCAGGTACCACCTGAGCGCACAGAGGCAACATGTGGTGGGGTAGCGTCACATTGAGGGTGAAAGGGAAAGAGGTGCCACGTGATGTCACCAGAGTGAGGTCCCGGATCACCCAGGATGAGGTGAAGTCTGGGGTGAAGCTGAGGACACAAACAGGTAAAGACAGTGAGAGACAAAGAAACGGACCTAGAAATTGACAGAATAAGAAGATAAAAAGGAAGAGAAATGTATATTAGGACATATTGCACAAACATGTAAAAGAGGAAGATAAAAAAAGCAGAACATGACAAGGCACAACCAAAAGTTAAATAATTGAGTACCGACATACAGCCACAGATAAAATCCCTTATCCTTTTTAAATCTAACTAATATGCAGCAATGAAGAAGTTAATGACAACATCATTTAAATATTAAGTGACAACAGTAAAAAAATAAATCCTAGGTAAACCAATAAAGCAGGCACTTACGCAATGGTGATCTCAGAGGAGGTGTTATGGTCCAGGCTGAAGGGGCGACACTGCAAGACCTCAAAGCCAAATCCCTGACATTTATATCCATTAATATTCATTGACATGACTGTCAGAGGAAGCTCTCCTGCATTCTCCACCTTGAAACTCTTTCTGATGGCGAAAAGTGGCTTGTTGGTGCGCAGGCCTAGGAGTGGCAAGCAGTAACATTTTAGTTTTGTGTAATCGATTGCCTTATCTTTCTGTTTTAAGGGAATGTGTACCAATACACTTTATTACTTAACATGTAACAAAATTGAGTTTAACCGGTAATCTCACCATCACGACACTCCATTAGAGTTGATTGAGGAACATTGAAGCGCAGAGAGGATCCTGGGCCGGGAAGTTTTCCTCCGACTCTTAGCAGCTCTTTGGCCCCGTGGCCCTGCACCGTCATCATGTCAAACACTGTCAGGTTGTTCCTGAAACACAGTTAAAAAAAAAGACAAAGACAATGTTTCACAGAACTAACATTGCACTCAACATGCTTTCTAAATACATGCTTAGTAACAAAATGTGTTCCTGATATCAGAATAAAGGGCCAACTAAGTCCAACCAATATTTTTTTGGGGGATTTATTCGGATTTTCACCCTGTAATAAAATGAAAATGAATACATGAAGTAATTCCAGTGATACACACTGCACATTAGCAGGAAAGCAGATGCTTAAAACTGGTAGGCAACAGGCCCTTTTCAAGGAGAGCATTTTAACATGTTTATCACAGTGTGAAAAACACAGTTGTAAATAATGAGAGAAAAAAAAAGAAAAAAGAATGATGTCATGAATGTCCTTTGTTCCTGAATTCCATTAACCCGCTTTGGTTTTAAGGTCCTGGAATTGTGCATGCTGTTTCATTGTCAAGGCTTACTGGAATGCTTGAACAGAACAGAGCCATTGTTACCGTTATTAGAAACACTTTGCTTTTCCTACTATGACACCTAAGTCAAAACATCAGCTGTGAAAAAGGTCAATGGAATTCTCCATTATTGTGAAACATCTCCTTCAATGTTCTTCCAAAATCTTCTGCAATTATCAATCTCATCTTAATAACATGAATCAGTACCTGATGATGAGAATGGTAGTGGTGGGTGTGTGTTCAGAGGGAGTAAAGACCACTGCAACTTCTCTGGCCTCCCAGGGCTGCAGCAGCAGATGCAGGATACCCTCCCCTGTTCTGTCCTCCACATTCTCACCCCCCTGCACACAAACAAAGGAGGGAGGGGGAAAAGGTTTGGAAGGCAAGCAACATCGGTAAGACTGAAGCACAACAACAATGACAGTGTTGTCAATGTGCTCAATGAAACACGTTTGGGAGCCAAAGCTCAATGAGTAAATTTAAAGAGAAATAAAAATATAATAATAATAATAATAACAACAACAATAACAACAACAACAACAACAATTAAACAGTGCAACAACTTTATTTCCCAGATGTGTTCTCAGGATTTACCTTGGGAGGGGAAGCCAACAGAGAAAATTCTGTAGTGCTGATGTTGACAGAAAGGGGGCTGATATTAAACCTGCCGAAAAACAGTTTTGACAAATCAACTTGAGGGATGTGCTGGAGCAACATGGTATAAAACTCCAAACAGACTGTGAATTAATAATTCTTTGCAATATCAAACTTTTGACAGCGTACCATTTGGTTAGGAGGTCCAAAGCCTCTAGGGGGGCTGGGTACAGGGAGAGGATTTGTATCTCTACAGAAACCACTGAAGAGGAAGGATTCTTCAGCATGAATGTCTTCACCTGGAACAAATAACAAATGTTTTCTTCATGCTGCAGACAAATGTCATGTATTCTGAGTCCACCATTTTTAGTGACAAGTCATTAGGTGTTGCCCACCTTGCTCTCATTGATAGGTGTAGCACCAAAGTCCAGAGGAGAGGACGTCTCTACAGGAAGTCTGGGCCACCTGAGAAGACAAAAGGATTTACATGATTAATAACATTAATGGTGTGTAATGATGGATTGTAAAACACACAATAGCATGGAAAAGAAAGCTGTGTGTTGCATTAAAAACTGACCTGCAAGACAGTTTGTCTTTGTGGCTCTGCCATTGAGAACAGAGATCAGCGGCTAGTTTGCTGTCTATGGCCCAAGACGAGGGGGAATAGTCAGGGAGGAGGGAACGCTGCCACTCAGAACGGCCTGATGGCACATTAGAGAGAATTATAACTTAATAAAGGAACACTAAAAACTCAGATTATCTCTCACCTCTCACAGAGGTTTGATGTGTCATGTATCACCTGTTTCAGACAATCTAAGAGGGCAAAGTTGTCCACACTCTTGTTCCGCCTCAAACACAACTTCCCCCTGCTGACAGACACATCATATATTACCACATCTGATCCTGTATATGGATCCACAACCCAGCACACTACTGTAGCCACAATGGCTGGTATTTTACCTTTACAGGAGAGGAGTGAAAGTAAAGGGGAATGTGCAGGGCTGTGCCCAGGCTGGTATGCAGACACAAGGTGAACCCCTGGTTGGCAGGCAAGGCCTTGCTGAGCAGCTTGAGGGACAGGACATGCCAGCAGCCCTGGGTAACTGTCAATGGAGCACTGAAGTTCATCACCTGACAGACAAGGGGCAGCAGAGACATACGAGTCAAATCCTGTCCTGAACTTGGGATCCTTATGATAAGAGGGTGAAGTGCAGTGTGTCAGAATGCACTTGGAATTAGGTAAGAGGAAGTCTAATGATCATTATATCCTTAAGAAATAAGAGCTGCTTCTTTTCATTACACAAGGCAGTGGTGCATACCTTCATTACTCCCTGCAGCTTCTGTGAGAGGCTGGCATTCTTTACAGTGATGGGCAGAAGGGAGTTTGTCAGCCACAAATCTACCTGGTCTGCATCTCTTTGTCTCACCTGGAACAGGCTGAACAAATCCCCCATGCTTCTTCTGCACAAAGAAACAACAGAATGCCAAAATACTAAGTTATTATATGGGGGCAGCAGTAGTTCAGTCTGTGGGAACCAGAGGGTTGAAGGTTCAAGTACCCACGCAGAACAAGTATGGAGTGTGGATTGGAAGCCGGAGATGTGCCAGTTTGCACTAATGACATCTGTAATGGACTGATCTTCATTACAATAGAGACAATGAAAATGTATACTTCAAGGTGTTGCCAACTACAGCCAGTGTTTTCAAACAAAAGCAAGCTTTGCTTAATTCTATTGGTCACAACATTTACCTATCTGTGATATGTAGTCCAGGGAAGCTGTAGGCGGTACGGTTTCCCAGAATTTTCAAACTGATATGATTCATGCATTTCCCTCCGTTTCCTGGCAATGAACCTGATATAAGAAACAAAATATTGCAGGACATTTGGGTCAAATGTAATTGCCCTTATAAGACATTATGTGAATTGAGATATTTGAATTGAAATATGTATTCACCTCTGCAGGCGAGTGTAGCCACTTCAGTGAAGTTTTTTGCCTGTGGTCTCAGAAGAACTTGATTAAATTCCAGACTGGCCTCAACTTTTGATAGCACCTGCATGTCCTGGAAAGATAAACGTCTTGTCATAGCCTATACATTTTGACTTGTAATATCTATAATATAGCAAAAGAAAGAAAAACACCTCACCTTTACATAGAGCTTCTTGTCTCCAGCATTCAACATATAAACTCCTATTTTTGGTTCCCCTGTAAAAAATAAAACAAAACAAAACAACAAATGTTCAGACAAATAAAAGCAGTGTACATATGTGCAGTACTGGAGAAGCTATATGTGATCTTGATGCATGTACAAATCGACCATTTTCTACTATTTAAAAGGTCTCCCCTTACATTCTTTATATGGCATTAAGAGAATTTGCTGAAACCTGCTTGCAGAGCTATATCTCTTGAGCAACGCTATGATACAAAGTGAAAATGAAAGAGGACCTAAGTTCACCCAGCCAGAAAAAAAAACCAAGACCATAAACATAGGCACTGCCTGCTGCTGACAAAAATATACTCTTATACTGTATGCAAAAACTGTGACACTATGACAAGTTCTTAGAAAAACAAACTGTTTGCGAATGTGGTTTATCAACAAATGCAAAGCCCGTGTGAGCAATCATGATAAAACTGATAAAAATATTTTCAGTAAGTGTACACCAATGCAACTGATTTCATTTGATCTTCAGCTTCTGAGTTACTCTGGACAGTACGCCTAGGAAAGCAGAACTGATGTCTTTTTATATTTATACTCATCTGACAGCAGCAGATTCATCTTTCCCCGGAGTCAAAGTAAACAAGATTC